>CATQJL010000223.1:23376506-23881551 GCA_958299035.1 Cylicocyclus nassatus
TTTAAATGTATGAAAGCAATACCTGTGTGCTGCTTTGAAGAATTTTACTGCCGCTTTGTGTGTTCAATCATTAATTCAAAACAGTTTGTGTACTAGTCTAATGCTTCCTTCTCCCCCTTAAATTCTACGGTAGTTTTCATGTGATGTGCTTCATTCTGGAACTTTTTTGAAACTTGGTTACCCACACCGTCTTAGGCAAAATGGGCTTTGCGGCCATGATACTATTTTGAATAGTAATAGTAGGTTTTACTGATATTAGCACTCTCAACAGTTAATATCTGAGGCTTGCTTGGTACCAGCTTATAGCACTCTCAACAATTAATATCTGAGGCTTGCTTGGTACCAGCTTTAGCCGCAGTTCGTTGGACCGTTGCTATATGACAAAATTGCCGGATTTAGAAAATTATGGAATAAGACAGCAAGATCTTGGTATCTTAGTTACTCCGCCTTTGGTCTTCGAAATATAGCCAAATGATTAAGATTTATGAACGTGTATCGTAAAGCTCAAGACCCACTAAGTTTATGGACAGCGTTTTGCAGTGATTTTTCGGTGAATGGCTGGCTGAATGTACCACCTCCTCCACCCCCATTCCCTCGCATCCGTCACTGCCATATGTCTCTTCGCCGATAAAACATGAGCTTGGTCTCTGGAGTACTATTTGAGATTTTGGATACGCGTTTGCTTTCGCAGTTCTTTCGTATTCAGTGAATGTTTTGCATTTTCATTTTCAATACGAGAATGTTGAAGCATGTACTTGATTTTTATTTTATTGACATTTCTAAGCATACCTTGGATCCAGAAATTTGGTATCCAAACCCGCATGTGCTAGAGTTTAAGGAAGATCAGTAAGAAGTTATTTTTAGGGCGTGGTTTACGTCGCATCTTTTTGAAATTTCATGAAAGTGCAGGAAAAGTCTGAAGCTTCCAGAACTTCACTCGCGAAAAAAAAAGAGGAATTTGAATGTTTTGTTTATCATCACCTGTACGGAAGTTGTGTACATCAACACTAGTCTGTCTTCTACCTCAAATTAGCCTAAGCTTTTATTGCTACATCATAGAACTTGCTCTTTTATCTGTCGTGATTTTACTTAAGATATCGATTTGTCTGAATTGTTATACTCTAAACTACTGATTAGAAGATTTCAAACGCACTCCCACAGATCAAAATTTGCTCTCGATGCCAGATGTCCGATCCTCTAACCATAAGAAATCTAGAATAAGGCTTAGTAGCGGATTTTTGAGCTTAGAGATGACAGGTGAAAAATTTTAGCAGTTATTCAGAAGCCTTTGAAAGGTATGTTCTATACTTATGACCATCGAAAATAGAAGAAGCTGTTTAGAATGCTTGTTTGGATGTGGTCATGCTGCGCGAGTTTTTATGATCGTTCAAAAAAAAGAAAAGAATGGACAAATAAAAATCGGACAACACTTTTCAGATTCCCTAGTAGTTTAACTCCTTTTTCGAGCGGATATGGTGGCAGGTTTTCGGCGGGTTTGGGAAAAAAACATCTTCTCTTCGGACAGCGGTGTTTATGATGAGAAAAACGATTGGAATAAATATGATAAATTATTTATGTTATTGCACTTCTCCACCAGCATAAGTCCCTCTACCATCTCTGAAGCGCAGCACTCCGGAGGCTTTGCCCTCCTTCTAGCCTTGGGGAATCGATTAATCAATTTTGCGTGCGAACTTCGCAAAAGACGCCTTTTCCACTTTGCTTGAAGTTCGTTTTTGAACGTTTCTACCTCTGCCGAGCTTTGCTAAGGCGCTTCTCTATCTGTATAGGTACCAACTAATTAATTCTACGCTGCTGATTTGTGGCTCATTTTGCTATCATCAATTTTTCGCATTTTTTCGCTATAGATGTGTTTCCGCTGTACGATCGCTATAAGGCCCGAAAGAAGAAGAAAGATAGATCTACCTTGAACGATATATGATTTATCTTTTCAATCGAATGAAATTTATGTTAACGCCAGAATGAGAATGAAGTGCCAGTCTCCTTTAACAGATTTTCCTATATCCGCTTTGGCAGCAAAAATGATTTATATTCCAAGTAGGTGCTGAAGCTTTTGCATACAAAGAAATTTGTGCCTTTTTCAGAATTAAACGGAAAAAATGAAAACGCAGTTTTTCGTAGGTTAGCCTAGAGAAGCAACCATCTGAAAACGTTTCTGATTTCGTGATCGCTTGTTCATGAAAATACCATAACTAATGAGCATCGCTAGCTGTCCTCAAAAAAAGTAAAAAATTTTTACATAGCGGTAGTCTATAACTATGTTGGGCTCTTTAACCTTGAGGCTTCATATTATGGTAACCTCGAGTGGAAATTTTGAAAAAACTCTATAAAAATTGTCTTTTTGCGGGCAAAACCTTCCACTTATACTGCGCATCTTCGGCACAAACTCATTTTCTCACCCCGACAACAAACCTCGCAATACCAGTTAAGCACAAGTTCAAAACCCTGGCCTCGAGTTGTTTATGGAAAAAATGCGGTGACTGTAACTTTTTTTTTGCAGAATTACGTCAAAATAGTTTTCTTCTTTCGCTTCATGCTAGGTTAGAACCTGCCACAGTTATATATGAACGAGCCTGCAAAAAGTGGAATTACGGACCCAATTTTGGGGACGAAAAGCCAGGCGGGTCCGATTGACGCGCTTTTTTTGAGGGACCCGCTAAACGGATCCGCTCAAGCTTTGATATAGTGGACTCTCATGTTGATAGCATGCGCTGTGCAAAATTTGGGCTTAAGATGTTGGCTGGCAACCGTTCCACGAATTTCGTGACAGACAGACAGACAGACAGGCACACACACACACACACACACACACACACACACACACACACACACACACACACACACACACACACACACACACACACACACACACACACACACACACACACACACACACACACACACACACACACACACACACACACACACACACACACACACACACACACACACACACACACACACACACACACACACACACACACACACACACACACACACACACACACACACACACACACACACACACACACACACACACACACACACACACACACACACACACACACACACACACACACACACACACACACACACACACACACACACACACACACACACACACACACACACACACACACACACACACACACACACACACACACACACACACACACACACACACACACACACACACACACACACACACACACACACACACACACACACACACACACACACACACACACACACACACACACACACACACACACACACACACACACACACACACACACACACACACACACACACACACAAAACACGTAAACATCCTTAGCCCGTTATTATAAGTTATGATACTGTGTTTAAGAAATTTTTACAAATTTTTTTTCAGGGCTAGCCAGCGGCATTTCGGTATCTATAGCTACGGAAGTCCATATCTTGAATTTGTGCCGTTTTGACATTTTATATGCGTTGAGATAGCCGCTGTAAAACGCGAACTTCGTCCATTTTTCGTATACAGATCATGAAATCGGGCTTAGATGTACATCAAATTTCCTTTCAAATCTCAAAAATCTTCGCACTAACCCAGTTCAAATAATTTTATATCAAGTTCATCTGACTGGTGAGGTAGCATTTCTTCCTCCTCTCCTTTCTTCTCCTCTCCCTCTAATATCGTTGCTTTTTGATAATAGGGCTCGAATACAATGTCCAGGTTAAAGGCAGTGTTTAGGCTAAATTTGACCCCCTCCGATTAGTGTCGATCCTGAATGTAGGCCCCAGAAAAGAGGCATCTGCGTTGGTCCGGTCTTCTAACGTTGTCTCTGAATGGAGATAAGGGGCATGAAAGTCCCTGGCTTGGCGGAGTCTGATATTAGACTCCGCCCAGCCAAGGACTGCCTCCCGACACGTACTGACATGGTATTGAGCAGAAGCTGTACACTGCTGCAACTGCACCCATGGAGCTGCAGCTCCTCCCCGCTGGCATGCCGACGGGGACTAGCGATTGAAACTCGTCCGCGCCCTCAAGATAGGGTCCCCAGGAATCGGGTTTTTTGTGAATTTTGGAGAGCTTGAAGTTCGGAACTGTAATCAGGGCCACGGAAAGGCCCCAGAATAACGAAAATATGGGGGGGGGGCAAATTCTGGCTGGACGCTGCCTTTAAGCGCGTACTTGGGCTTCTCACGTGTATACCGATTGCAAGGCTTGGAACAATCCATAGACCCAGCGCAAGCCCATATTGTTCACTCTTGGCGGGGAAATTCTGTTCTAGCCCGGACCACATTTTTCCAAGCGAAACAACCATTGTCTCCGAGAGGTAGATTGTGTAGGCTTCGCAATTAAGTTGCAAAATAAAATCGTCCAAATTTGTGGGAGCAGCAAAGTTCGAGCTTATTTTGTGAAGCACAATATTTTGCGAGTTCTGATTTTCTAGCCCTATATCCAAGTCAGTGCTGACGTAATAATGGGGACTAGACGACTACAGCGTCTTTGAAGCTTCGCGTCTCCGTGGCTAACGTACGACGTAATCGAGGCGTTGTGCGCCTTTTTCGGGCTCGTAATGATGTTTTTGATAGGTTCTGCCTCTCATTCTCTATTCAGATATCCATCTCGCCGTAGCGATATCGTAGAATATTCGCATACTGCTTTTCTCTACCTTTTGACGTCGGAGTTTTTTGCTTTGCATGCATGTTAACATATAGCATAGGATGTCGTTCATTTGTTCACACACTACAGCTGCGTTCCGTCAGCTGCAATCCATGACGTCAGCTCTAGTTTTTATTCATAAATTTTGGTTGTCAGCAAATTTTGAGTCCTTTTATTGATCAATCAATAGCAGCTTTAGTATATGTATCATTACTCATTACTCGACAAAATTCCCTTAGTACAATACGAACTGTGTAGGGTTTCAGTGAATAAAAAGAACCACTTCAGACGTGCGCCGAAATGTTGTCAACAATGAACTCGATTTTGAAATAACCACTAGAGTTTTCCAGTTGGCTGATTTTGCAAAATCCGGCCATCGTTGAGAGGTAGGGTTTCACTTGCTTTATGCATTGTAATTCATATAAGGGGATTTCTCGCGATCTGTGGAGCCGAGCTCTATCAGATATTCTCTAATATTTGATTTTATGTGCTGAGAATAATATAGAAATTATATTATTGCTAGTATCCTATGCATTTAGCTGAGATAAGTTAAAAATTTTGTATATTAATCGGGATCTTTAAGTTTTTAGGATGCTTGGCTCCACCTATTCATTCTGACTAGAGGATATCAAAGTGCTCTGTTCAATTTCTCAAAACAAGTTTGAACGTGTGGTTAACATGTTTATACTTGTGATCTAACTGACCAGGATCACTTGTTCTCAAAAACAGGAAAGAACAAGTTTAAACTTGTTCGGACAAATGTGTGCAAAGCGGTTTCGAGTCTCATAGTCACAGGAATGATATTGTCATATTCAAATCTCTTCTTACTTCGAAAAACATCCGTGTTGCTCTTTTTTCCTGCACTCTGAACGAACACATGGATTTTTGTACAATTTTAACTTCTTAAAGAGCCTTTTCACGATTCCTAGTAAGACTATATATCAATTGCTCAAGTACTTCTCTCTATACTGCTGATTATCTTATAGGTGATTGAAGCCAACAAGGGAAAGTCTCAGGTAATAAGTTATCGCTACAGAGTCGCGCTAGAAAGCCTCGGTTGTGAATCGCCTATTTACTCTTCATTTTATGTTATGTACATGACATGATGTGGGATGAACTTTGCTTAAGCTATCAATCATGCTCAAAATTACGTCCTTAGGTCATTGTGCAAAGTACTGAATCCCGAATTCAAGAATTTTTGAAGAGGAAGTGATTGTGATGTCCACGTAAATCTAACCCCTTCTCCAGAATCAATTAATTCTTACGCAGCTTTTCTGAGACGTTTTTTAGAGGTGAAACGTGATCCGTATTTCATCTGTATCTCCTGCTTCGAATCTCCTTCTACCTACTCACTCTTCTGCTGCCGTAAAGGTTTTAGCCTGGGGTAATTCCTTGTATTCTGAGGCTGCTTTCTCGCACATTGTATCGAGGGTACCGCTTGGAAATGGAAATCACATATCAATTTTGAGCGTCTGGAAACAAAGTCAATCAATCTTTGTATTTCTGTTTTATGGCTTGCTTTTTGGCATCTGCTTTTCTCACGCCTTCAAGCGCCGCATTATCTCATTAGCGCGTTTGTCCCTCCCATTTCCCCTCCATGCTCCGAGCTTCCTACAATTTTTTTCTTTGCTTTCACGCTGTTTAACAGTTCTGTTCTCCAGAAAAAAAGCACGCTTTTTGGTTTTTTATTGAAACAAAATTGATTTCTTCCCATTTCTTGTAGTTAGGCATATATTAGGTCGTTCCGAAAGTAATGCCGCTTTTTTCAAACGTACACCACACCTCGTGGAACAAAGTTATGTAAGAGATTTTGGTAGCATATGATGCAACATTTCATTCTCTTTCTAATATTTATATAATTACTGCACAAAATCCAACAATCTCTCGAAAAATTATTTAGATTTGCGACCCATGCTTTTTGATAAGGCCAACTTTCAACATTTTTCTAAGTTTTTATAACAACCCTCGGAAGGAGTCCAAGTAATGGATGGATAGAGCAAACCCTACAGGAAACAGCACAGCCTTTTTCTACTTTCCAGAGCTGCTCGTCATAATTTTTGTACAGATTTTTTGATAGAACCACCGAATTTTAGCAGGCTCGTCTCAGACACAAATGCATCAAACACCAGTAAATCTTCGGATTTTGAAACTTACAAAGATCAAATATGGTTTGACACTAATTTTACAAAGTAAATGAGCGTTTACCGTTTCAGATTAGCAACTTTCGAAAATTCCGGGTACAGCCAGAGGCGCCCAGGAAAACCTGAATTATGATGATTTTATCCCGAAAAAGTTGATGAATGGGAAACAAAAACGAATGGTAGAAAAAGGAGAAAAAGTTGCGTCGAATGACGCTCGAGTTGCTTGCCGGTTGCAGTTCTGCGACGCTTGAGCTGACCAGATATGAAATTTAATGGCATTAAAAAATTAATTCCAGAATCTCTTAGAAGCAAGCTAAAGAATAGAAATGGATTACTCTGTGTCCTATAGGGCTCACTCTAACTACCTGTCACTTGTACTTCTTCGGAAAATACGTACAAAAATTTAGAAAAATAGCCGAACTTGACCATGGCAAAAAGCATAAGTCGCAGGTTTCGGTAATTTCTCGAGAGCTCACTGAATATTATGCAATGAGGTTACAACCGTTAGAAAGAGGATGAAGTGCTGCATCGAATGCTCACTGAATATTATGCAATGAGGTTACAACCGTTAGAAAGAGGATGAAGTGCTGCATCGAATGCTTCTAAGATCTCTGAGAAATCTTGATTTCATGAAATGTGGCGTTCATTTGTATAAAGCGACATTACTTTCGGAACGACCTAGTATATTTTAGAACCTATGCATCGTCTCTTTCAGGTGCTTGCGGTGTGCTCTGTATTTTTTTATTTCAAAATTTCAAGCTAAAGCTGAAGATTGCATGACTTAAATGTACAATCAAGCTTACAACTAACAAGGGAGAGCGTTTGGTCGAAACGATCTTTCTAAACGAAGTCTATGCTGATGTGAAGAGCAATGAACGCTGATGCCGAATCTGGTTTGGTATTTGTCAAACGCTTCTGGACGCTGAATTATGGTGTTTTTGGAAACCACGCAAAATCTAAGTAAAATCAATCGTTCTAGTCCCTCCATAGCAAATACACCTGTGTGGAGTACGCGTAAACTAGAAAGAAGATAATCTGCTTAAATTGCTCTGGTGCTTGAAACTAGACCATTCAAGTTATTCCAGAAGATTTTATTTTAGTTGCGCTTCCACTTTCTTGATCTCAAAAAAATGCTCATAATTCGGAATCCAGAGAAGCTTGACAGAAACCGAGAATATCTGGAATCAGCGTTGTATGCTTGTTAGAATAGTATAGGTTCTTGTTCGACTAAACAGACTTCCCTACAAGATCAGAGTACGTTAATCATAAGTTTTTCGCGACTCTCTCTTCCCCATGATGACCATCTCAGATAGGTCTATATTTTGGTTAGATCATTGAATAATTTTCAAATCATTTATTAAGTATTTATTTTATTTGGATATTTTCGACCGGTAATCGATCTTCTATTATGTAGTTTGATTCAGTTATTTTTGAAAATGCGTTTTCAACTTCATTTTTTTTCGTCAAATGATTTTGCAGTTAGGGTGAGGTTTTGGTGTGGTGGTTAGGGGCTTTGCTGTATCCGATAAAATCAGAGTTCGATTCCTGCTTTGGCAATTCAAGTCTTCTAGTTTTCGGGAAGATAATCGATTGTGAAGATGAGGGCGTTGATTTGGTTTGATCCATCTCGCTTCCTGCTGTATGCCATAAATCTCGAATTCTGAAATGAAAGATTTATTTGAAGTGCGTGGGTGCGACACATGCGAAGGCGGCACGGCAATTGAACTAAAATGCTGCGTTTTCTATTGAGTTGCGTTCACTTCGTTGGATTTTCCTCGTTTTTTCTTACGTTTGCGAGTTTGACAGGCGAAGTTATTTGAATTGAATTTGACTGCGTGCCTGGCGTGTGCGGGAACGATGACTGCTCAGAAAAAGGGGAAAAAAGAACTTTTGTGAACGTGTGGATGAGTTTGATCGCAAAGAAATATTTAATGTTTATTTTATGGAAGTTTTTTTTACATTATTGAAGACATGTTTTCTGTATTTCTGAATCCCGGCTCAAAAAAGTGATACTTAGAACCTTTTCTCCTTTTCAGACCAAAATGCTGTGCTGATTTGTTTACTATGAACTCCTTCATTCTTGAAGTGTTCTTGCCATAACAATAAAGTTGCTGCCGAAATATCTTCGATTATTTGTCCTGGATGTTATCGGTTGCTTTTCTCATAATGCATTTGAGAATTTTCGTAATTCGATAGTATAATCAAGTAAGCTAATAGTGTTAGCTAATCGTTTCAAATTCGGGAATTCAATCCCTTGCTATGAGACCGCTTCAAGATTGAGTTAAAACTTCTAACGAATTGATTCAATCTGTTTGCTCTCGATTTAGGTTTCTCTAGATTTCGCCAAATTTGAAAAATTTGAACGAAAAAAAAATTCATCTCTTACCGACTCAAACTTTGCCATTAAATTCCAGAGAAAAATCTTTCTATAAACAGGGCTCGGCACGAGATGGCTTACAAGCAAGCTGGGTATCGTTTTTGGGATGAAAAGCAAAGGGGGTTTCGTTTTTGTGACCGAAGACACACGCAAAATTGGCGATTTGGCGACGTTTTTTTTTAGTCGACGTTTCGTTTTTTGGAGGATTTTTAGGGAAAATGGTGGGGGGTCAAAGGGGACTTCGTAAAAACCCAAAAGTTAAGGGGGACTTCGTTTTTCGCATTCTCATCTAGCCACCTCGTGCCGAGCCCTGTCTATAAATGCTCCAAAAATATGCAAAAAGCTCTCGCGTGTCAGCATTAATAAAACAAGCTTTATTGATGCCGTGCGTACTTGATTTACCGACTATTTTTCATCGCCGCTCCTGTCACAATGGTTAACAGGTGTTCCCAAACGGCACAGTTGCTGTTTTCCTGTCTCCCAAAGCTTGCCTCTGGCAAATTCTTTCCAGCACACACACAGCCAGCTTTGAATTTCTTTTGCATTTTTTTAGTGAATAAATTTATTGCGCTCAATCATAGGTCATTAGATTTCATCAAACTTTTCACTTGCTGTTATGCAAACGCTGCTGACTTCCTACACGATTTTGATTTTCATCGAGTTTTTGCTGATCAACCACTGAATAATTATTTAGGCCTTTTTTGCCATTCTCGACACATATTAGCCCGAGCCATCCACTCTGTATAAGGCATTTTTTGGAAGCTACTAGGTTTTAGTTTTCTTCTGGCAGTCAATTAGTACGACCTTCTTCATCTTAAACTACGTCTTAGAGCTGCCCGTGTGTCAGCGCCGTGCCAGCGCCGACGTGGACTCGTCTCTCATCGATCGATCGACAGCGCTGGCACGGGCAGCTCTGAACGCAGCCTAAATGAAAGAAGTATCTTTTTTTTTCGAAAACGTATTCACATTTCCTTGTTAGACAACTTGTTTTTGTTTTTCTAAAAAATACTGGCTACGAATTTTTCGGATCTTTGCAGATGAGATTACGCTCTGAGAAGATTTAATCTGCATTTATAGAAATGTTCATCGTAAAGTCATCATCTATATCTTGAGTCCCAAGATGCATGTTTTCCCAATTTTGTGTATGTAGATTTAGCTCAGGCAAGGAAACGAATCGAGTGGATGTTTTTGATGAAGAGGCTGTTTCGTGCTTGAGAGAGAGTGTGTAAATCCCTAGGGTGCCCTTGTGCCGAAGCCTAGCTCTGCTCACCAACTACTAGAAATTGCGAGTTCGAAGTCGAATTCACTCAGTCTCGTCCAAACAGTTGTGGTGCACTCAATGTCTCCAGAAAATGCCGTTGTTTCTTATTTATGGTAGTCAAGTTTATTTAGTTTCTGGTTTCCGTTGGCTCAATTCTGAATTGTCCCGTTTCATAATGAAAGAAAATTTCTTGTAGAATTGCAATAGCTCAGAGAGAAAGCGAAGTTTTGGCAACGAGCATTTTTTCAATCTTGTAAAATATAGCGTTTTATCGCTGTTGTTCTTCTCCACAGCTGATACTTCGATTCTTTAGCTGTCATGTCTGCTCTATACTCACTTGTCTCGAGGAACTGACCGTAAAGTACATCAGCTGATTTCGACGCAAAGGCAAGCTTTCTCATCTAGATTTTTGTGGTAATCGGAAGCACATTTTCTTTATTTTACGATTTCAAATGTTCCTCTAATTCACGAAATTCTGTGCATTGCTAATCGTGCATCTCGCCTCTGAGCTTAGCGCGAAGCAGATTTTCGTGTTTGTTCTTCTGATCATTACGAAACAGAAGTCGAAGCTTCAAATCTTCACTACGACACGCCAAACGTTCTTGCACGAAAAGTCACAAAGGAGTCATTAATTCTTAGCAAAACGGAGATATTTTCATGTTAGAATGAGCAATCTTTCTGTGAGCAAAAGTTCTCACCGATAGGCTTAGATTCATCGTGGATTTCTTATTAGTTAGGCAGTGAAAAAAACTCTAAAGATCTAGCGTCTTGCATCATTGTATTGTTTGGTCTCCATATTCTTCTGTTACATAGATCATGTTTATTTTCCTTCTATCATTCCAGAGGTTTTATTTTATTGTAAACCTTTTTGGGCTTTTCTCCAATGTAATATAAGAAAACTAAAACAATTGAGAAAGTAACAAAATAAAATAAAATTAAAATTAAATTAAATTAAAATACAAATTCTCTTCGTTCATTTTTCTGAACTCCACAGTTATTCCCGTGATGTCGAGCTGATTCTTCGGACATGCAATTTTTTTCATAGCTGCAAACGAAGTTATGGCAATTATCACTCGAAGCAGCGTAAACAGAAGCATTTTCGAATTTGTGAGATCTTTCAACCTCTAGCTGTCAGCAGTTCATTGATGCACTACCTGCTAACTTACTTTGAGAAAAATTGTAACATTCCGATGGTTTTGTCACATTAAAAGTAGCTACGGAAATTAATATGCAGTCTGTTCAATTTTCCTAGAAATATGGGCTGAATCTCTTTGCAATCCAGTGCAGTTCCTTTGCTATTCTGCGAAATGCGTGGCACTAAAAATCATTTTTTTTCAATTTTTTAATATTTGAGCGATGTTTATTGCGTTCTTCGCAATGTTATTTCCTACTTTTTCGGTATGCACTGCTTTTTTGCAAGCATTTCTTTCTTTTACGTTAGTGGCCCTATAATGTACTGGGAAGCTTTTCTTGTTCATTATATCCAAGAATGAGCATTCTTTGTACAGAAAAAAGGAATAATTGGGTGTCTAAATGTGAAGTGCTACTTTCGACTTCCTTTGACTTGTCTATGTAGCTGAGATTTTTTTCACTTCCAAATCCTTCCTTTGTAAATTCAGAAGAGATCTTTTTGAGCCAGCAAGTCTCGGATATCTTTACGTGCGGCTTTTCCACACTAAGTCTCAAATTTCATGATTTCTCTGCGCACGCATCCTGCACTCATTCGTTTGCTTGCTTACTTCTGAATTTCAGCTTTAGTTTTCTAAAAACGATTTTAGTGTAATTTTTTACATTTTGATGTTTCATCCATATAAATCAACTGAGTTCGTTCTTGTTAAGGACAAAAATACTCTTTTTTTTTGAAAATTTTGTGGTTAGTAAGACTTCTTATGGCCATCAGATATAATGTAAATGTCAGTAACGTCTACTATTGTGATTCCTAGGTTTTTGATCCTATTCTTTTATATGTCCTACCCTAGCTTTCGTATCAGATGCATGATTTTCTTCCTGAGAATAATCACTATATTTATATAAACGGATTTCTACTTCTTCTACCAACATCGTGCGAGATCTCCATTTTTTCGTCTTTCTTTTGCCTTCGTTTTTCTCCGACTTCATTCGCTATATATCACTCTCTTTATGCACAACTCAATTTGCTTCTTTCAGGGAAATTCTTCCATTATCGGATTGGTGGCTTGATTTGCTATGTTTGCGCTCACGCACTCAGACGCAGAAAGTCAATCGCTTTCCAAAGAGCGTGAACTTATGGACTTTTGGTGATATTTCAGAGACATGTCTTCGTTTTTCTTCTACGACTGCGGCCAATTTCTTTTCTATTGGCTCACGCGCTGAGTGAATTACTTCGTTGTGCATCAATCATCGGTTCTCATCACATGCGCGGCACACTTTTAGGTCGATGGAACTCTCTTTCAGAGAGGGGATTACGTACCTGATTGATCTCGAACTTTTTTTTTGAGGAGGAAGATCTTTTAGTGGGTTATAATAAAGCCTCAAAGTGTTAGAATGCAGGCCATATGCCAATAATTTTGGAGACGCGAAACATGCACAAAAATCGGGGGGGGGGGGGAGGGAGGGAGGCAAGCATCGTTGAAGGCAGTGTCCAAGCAGTATCTAAGTCAAGCTAAAGTTCATACGATGCATTTGTTGCCGAGAAATGTAACTCTAAACTCCAACCCAGACCATGAGAAGCACCCTTGAGTACGGTAGGCGGTACGATCTGGGTTAGAGTGCGGAGTTGAGATTCTCGGTTACGAATGGATTATATGAGCTGCCGCTTAAATAA
This sequence comes from Cylicocyclus nassatus, assembly GCA_958299035.1. Lineage (NCBI taxonomy): Eukaryota > Metazoa > Nematoda > Chromadorea > Rhabditida > Strongylidae > Cylicocyclus > Cylicocyclus nassatus. The sequence goes on from CATQJL010000223.1 coordinate 23,389,755, forward strand.
TGGCGCAAGTAAGACCTCCCAATCAGTTTTCAAAAAGAAAGCCATTTACTCAAACATGACCGAACCCTGCCTTCAAGTTGTTTATGACCTAGAAAGTGCAGAATGCCGCAGAACGCATATGGATTTTGATGTCTCCTTCGCTTCCCCATCTTGTCGAGAGCTCCACGATTGCTGCGTTTTCGACTTACTTCAAATGTTTACCTCTCCTAATAGAAATTTTGAAATTACTCGGTAAAAATTTCGAGCGCTTAGCATTTCCGAAATCTGATTCGCTGCAGTGCGAAAGCTAAAAATTCGTTACTAAGAGAGCTGCGCATATAGGTCGCTCCTGGAAAACAGCTCTGAAGGAACGCTTTCAAATTTGTTTAGTGTTTTTTATGTCTTAGTTCAGTCTTGGGCAGCTTTATACGAGTAAATATAACACAAGTGTGACGTACGAGTCTAATTTCACTTTTCTCTTCTGCATTACGTCAAATGGATGGTTTCGCATGATGTGCGATTTTTTTCTCGCCTGAATGGGCAATTTGAAAAATTATATTGCTCATAAGTCTCTCAAGAACTACTCATGCAAAAAGTCCTCATATGAAAGTATCATGTGCTAAGAATAGTAGATAAAGTGCTATTCTCATCAGAAATAGCCTCGAACGACGTAGGAACGTCATGTGAAGCTTTCTTGATTAGTATCCACGTTTTTATAGAGTGCTTTTGGTTCAAACTTTACGCGACATCTTAGAGACAGCAATAGTGGCGTACGTCCTCTAATTTATGACAGAAATTTGTGCAATAGCGCCAGCTGACCGAAAGTTACGAAAATTAATGGCCTGTTATCGCGGATTCGTTATTGGAATACATTTGTATGCCGTCTGCTACTGCGGAATTGATGCAATTTCTAATTACAGCTCTTCATACAAACCGCAATTTATATCGTTAGGAGTTTTTCAATATAAGATTTGTTGGAAAAAACTTACTCCCAGTAAAGTTTCACGGTTAGGATAGTTCGCGAAGTAGTCTAAAGGAGAGTTCTTTACTGAATTGTTGGACTTGTGAAAATGAGTCTGTTTCTTTTATACTTTTATGAATGCGTTTTATAGCGTTCTTAACAACGCGTATTCTCAAAAAATACAATGGATTGAAAAAACTGTATCTTTACTTTCATCGCAGACATTACATTGCATTCCATAAGTATATGTCCCCTCCCCTCTACCCCAAAACCGCCCCGCCCAGAACTTCGAACATCGCTTTTCAAAAAAAAAGAAGAAGCAATCCTATCAGTGTTTTGAATCTGCACTTAGAACGATAGAACAACATCCAACGCATTGCTTGTAAATGAGTGTTATTCTGCAAGTATTTCTATAGTTATATTTTAGGGGTGTTTTATAATTAGGACTATAGTATGAGCTACGTATTATTCAGGATTTATATGGAAAGAAATCATTTAGCGTAGAGGTGGCACGTCCCCACTCCAATAAACCAAGCTGTGTCGCTCACTGGAATGGTGTGAGTGCATTCGGGAAAAGTTGGCCTGGTATGTGTGCGTGTGTGTGTCGAGCAATTTCGAATGAGAGAGAATGAATCGTGCGCGTTGGAAATTTTCCACGGATGCCATGGCGACGAAACGGAGGCCACCGGTGGTGGCAAGTGCCGGTGCCGACGGTGCCGTGGATGTGTCTCCGCCATCGTCCGCGCCTCCTCTCCGCACCCTGTCCGTCCCCCCGAAGCTGTTCGCGAACTCGGGGCGCCGGGTTTTTTTCCCAGGAGCTGCAGCAGCTGCACGTGTGTGTGTGTTGTTAGGGAATCGATGCGACGACGACGTGGCGGCATTATCTCAACTTATCCCCCGGGCTGCCTCTCTGTGTGGTTTCTTCGTCGACGCTTCCGCCTCATCCCCTGCCGCGTTACTCCCTCACAGAAGCCGCCATCGTTTTCGCTTCGGCTTCCGTGTTCGTTTCTTTCACGCCGGTCATTGGACAAAACTTTTATTGGTGTCGCACTTTTTCCACGCATTGTCTGGTCCTATTCTTTTCCCAGACGAGTGGTGTCCATTCCATTATGGACTCTGATTTAGTACTTCGCAATTTATCCACGCCAAAGTTTCCGTTGCGCCATTCCACCCTTTGTAAGCACCATGAGCACTGATAGCCAAGCAGGCCTGCTGTGGAAAAATAACACGCAACACCTGCTTTTGGCTTCTAGAATGATCAAATCGTGCTTTTTTGCTATTTTACCTCTCTTGACATTTTCCTTTCCAAGATTCTCATTCCATGAGCAGGGTCATGCTTCACGGGTGGCTATAACCAAGTGTCTTTGCCATGGCGTGCTTCGTCCATGAGTTGTAGGGACTTGATCATTGAAAAGTTTTGAACTTTGATTTTTCTCCGATAGAGTACATAGCGGCCAATTCGTTGCTATAAATGACCCATCGTTGCTATCCGTTCCATTTATATATTTTTGCAAGATATACGAAAACCTTTTTTATGAACACTTGAAAAGCCTTTGCAGCATGTTTAGCAACTCTTTTTCGAACCAGAGCTGGAATGGAACGACCTAAACTCGTGATCAACATCTTCTTCAGCTCTTTATCCTCTTTTCTTGACGGGCGTGAACTAACCTTGTAACTCGCACGAAAACATGTGGTTTCAATCCTCGAAGAATCTCTATTAGCTCCATTTGTCAGTGAAAGCTCTTGGCAATATAAGGTTGACTAGCTGAATGCTATGAGTGGATCAGATACATTTACTTTCATTTTTTTCAAAGAAAATGAAGTTGTAGAGAAAGCTTTTACAAAGCGAGAGATTTTTTGTGCTGAGGTTCTACTGTTGTTATGAAGACGGAATCAGCAAGAAGCCTGTTGTCTGATTTAAAAGCTGAAAAAATAAACACAATATTACGGTAGTTGGAAATACACAAAAAATGAAATGAACTTGTTCTAAGTTTGATCACGTCAAAAACAGTTCGATTTGCCATCATACAGGGTGTCCCAAAAAATGTATCGAACGTTTGATCGTTAATATCTCTCTTCTAAAGAAATCTTTTCCGTTGCTTCAGGTACCAATCTGTAGAGCTGCCTTCAACTTAGATTTACAGTATAGAGCGAATCGTCCATCTCTCTTCATTACTGTAGGGTTACGGTAGAAACTTCAAAGAGGGTTTTGAACCATGAAAGGCCATATTTTGCCTCAGAAAGGAAACAAAACAGCCTGAAAACTCTTACATCAGGCTAATTAGAATTGCTGATTATAACTGTAAAGTTCCCAACTCATTATGATGCTTCATTGAAGAGTTATGCCAGGTAAGAGGTAGCGGCCATTTTTTCAGTGTTCCTAGAAAGTGCGGTTATACCGTTTAGAAAGCTTCGTAATATTGTGAAGAGTTGAGTATTGAACTCAGCGTCCATAAAAACCCCAATACACAAGTTTTCACATTTTTTTGAAAAATTTTGGAACGGCAGCTTTTTCGACATTGACACCATATGTTTCAAGTTTGTACCGTAATTCTACAGTAATGAAGAGAGTTGGGTGATTCGTTCTCTAATGCAAATCTAAGTTGAAGCCAGCTCTACAAAACGGTATTTGAGGCAACGCAAAAGACTTCTTGGGAAGAGAGATATTAACGATCAAACGTTCGATACATTTTTTTGGGACACCCTGTATAACCGTTTTGTCCCCTTTAAAGGGGTTGCGGGAAATTTAGAACCCGAATGATGTTTGATTGAACAGAAAAACAAAACTGAGCACAGAAGGAGCTCCCTTAGTCCATAAAGACAATAGTCATTTTCGGAGTCTATCACGACCTCAGCGATGTTAGAAAAAGTTGAAAGCGTTGGCAAGCATTTACCCTTCAATTTTTTTTACCACCCTGTAGTTATGTGTATGTGTCTACATCAATGTTGAGAAGAATTGTCTGTCAGAAAGCAGCTTCAAGCTCCTGAAGCGCACCCATGTTTTTGTCGTTGAGGATTTTGAAAACTGGAAAGCTTGCACTTATGTAGCCGCAGTCGATGGAAGTGGGAAGCGAAACCTTCGCTAAGCCTGAGTGAATGTGTGCTTCTTTGCACGCCCAGAATACTTCGAGATCAGAAGCTAGGAAACGAACAATGATTTTCTTCTTCTTAACTGCTCAGTCACATGTGTGTCTGTCTGCCACAATTGGTGGCGAACAGGGGCAGTTGAAATTTTCTTTGGTAAATGAGCAACAGCTTGGTTTAAAATATTACCGATAGCATGTAACTCAAAAGTTTCGCTACCTTTTTCCCCTGAAGCTCAACAGTTGCCTTGGCACTCTTTGGCAATGTTTGAAAGTGTTCTGCAATCTGCTTAATTTTATGTTTATCCTTCAAATAAGTTGCCAACTCTTTTCTCTTTCAGTGCTAGGTCGTGTTATTGCAGATCTTGTTTTAACAGAGTCGCGTGCATAAAAACCACCTCCAGCTTTCTCTCAATGAAATTCCATCTATCTTTGTTTGCTCACAAAGTTCAAGAAACAATCGTTTTGCCATTGGAAATGTAGAATATTTTCTTTGTCGAGCGCTCGTTTTACCGCGGAAACACACGCAGGCTGTAAAACGGATAATGTATCTCAGTGGTTAAAAAATTTACTACCCACGCAAGAGTCCCAGTCGAAATGTCAGACCATAGTCAATAGCCTATTATTTTACGAGACGGCGACCACAAGAGAAGTTGGGGGTGGAGGAGAACGCTTGGGGAAGTTCGTAGCTAGCCACAGGGGAAATTTTATGCTTTTAAAATCAAAGTTCTTGTGGTTCAATGCTTTTAGTGACAATAAGCTGTTTGGGGAAGGATAGTTTATATTCAACCTAGTAGGTGCATGTGTAGACATTTACAGTTTGGGAATAGCTCTGCAGTGCCTAGATCGCAGTTGCAAACTTCTTTTCTTTTATCGTTATCATTAAAAAAATATGAAAAGACGCATTGGCACAGACACATTTACTCTCAAAATTGGATTTTTGAAGTATCCAAAGAAGGACTTCCGGAAATGATTCTACTTCAAGGTGCGCTTCTCCTGTTTTAGGTGATCACATGTCTAAATAAGGTTTAACTAGAAATCTCATGTATGCCGTAGATTATAAGTTGCTTTGATGTGAAACATTGAAGAAGTAATTTCGACATAATGTTGCACTATTGTGGAGTCTTCATCTGTATCATACTATGGAGCAACCTCAACATATTGTTGCATTATGTGGAACGTTCAAGAAGCAACCTCGACGTCATGTTGCATTATTGTGCAGCTTTTACCCGTGCAGCAACACTGGTGCGGAGCAATGGAATGCCCAAGTAGCAACCTCGACATCATGTTGCACTATTGTGGAAGTTTCACCTGTTGCAACAACACTAGTGCGGAGCAACCTTAACTATTGTTGCATCGTTGTGGAAGGTCCAAGTAGCAACCTCGACATCATGTTGCACTATTGTGGAAGTTTCACCTGTTGCAACAACACTAGTGCGGAGCAACCTTAACATATTGTTGCATTATTGTGGAACGTTCAAGAAGCAACCTCGACATCATGTTGCATTATTATGCAGCTTTTCACCCGTGCAGCACCACTAGTTCGGAGCAACTCATAATGTTGCAATGGTGTAGAACATGTGAGAGCTACCTCTTCGTAAAGTTGCATTATTGTGCGGCTCTTGAACTGTTGCAACAATATCCTTGCGGAGCAACTTCGGCATAATGATGTGTTGTTGTGAAACCTCCAAGAAACAACCTCTTCGTAATGTTGCATTATTGCTAAACGTGTAAAAGCTACCACGGCATAATGTTGCATTATTGTGGAATTTTTCACCTGTTGCAATAACATTCTGCTGAGCAACTTGACATAACGTTGCATCTTGTGAAACTTCCAAAATCAACCTCTGTTTTCCGAATGCTGCAGCAATGCGGAAGTGCGACAATATTAACGCGGATTTCAAGAGGATTGCTGTAATTTTTTTAGTTCACACCATAGTATGACTAATACCAAACCGATCATGTGGGAAATACAAACTTTAGGTTAGAATATCTCTATTGATTTATTTTTCCTCAATTCCGCTCAACATTCCCTGCGCAATTTACAATGGCATCACCAACCATATGACCATATCTTACAGACTCCACTCTCTCATTTTGGCTAATCCTACCTCCATTTTTTCCTACTCAAGGCAGTATTTTTTCTCTGTCGACAGTTGGCATTACTTCTCCAAACCTGGATATTCACCGCATTAGCGTTTTGTATGATAGAGCCGCAGAGCACACGGGATGTAAGCACCTACAATGTCCAGGTTCTAGAATTCTGATTTGAAAACTTGTCCCGCTCGAGTGACCTTCCATTCATGCACGTGCTACATCATCAGTTTTTGTTTTGGCTGGAGTTGAAGCTTCGCCAAGATCACTTTCCTTAGAGCACCTAAAGCTGCTCATTTGGTGCTGTACAGCGCTGTGCCGAAATTTGGGTGGAGATGTTAGGTGTTACTTCATATTGACGTTCCGGGACGAAGCTAGCATTGGAGCAGGCAGCTGTAGACGCGTAAAAAATGAGAAGCAATGGTGATGAACATTTTTTTTGAGGTTTGGGAGCGTCGGATATGGGGGCGGCTCGAGATTTTGAATTGTTTTCAAGAGATTTGACCTTGGACCTGAGCAAAGAAATTTTGATCATTTGCAATACATCCCCTTTTGGTCGGGAACAAATAGACGGAATTCCTCAAGTTTTGGTTATTGTAAAGTGCTAAAATTAGAAATAGATTTTTGAGAACAAGTTTAATGACTACATAGGTCAACCTTTTCGCTCCAGACATTGACTGCCAACGATTTCATGCGTGCGTGGAACCATGGGAATAAAAATGTCTACTGACCTCATCCGTGGGCGCTTGTCACTGCCTTGCTTATGCTCATATTCGAGAACTACTTCCGGAGTTTTTGAGGCTAGAGTCCTTCATGGTAGCCCATAGTTTGACTTTTACACTAGACATGGATTTTTTGAACTTGAGGGTCCCATAAAAACTATGTGGGATGCTTTTTCCTTATTAATTAGATCACACTTTAGTTTACTACAATATATCGAACCTCTAACGACCGCCAACATTTTTGAAAATCAAAGTGGATTTTATGTTTCTACGATATTATCAAAGAAGTTCTCTAAGGAAAGCAGTATCCAGCTGCTGTTCTCATTTAACAAAGGGTACCGTTCTTATTTAGTATATCTCTTTTCCTTATAAAATGATACTGCTATAACTCAAATGTTATCTGTATAATCTGATTTCTGATGGATTAAGATACTCATCGAGTCATGAGGCTTATTTTTACCGAATAGTCAAGGCATGGCGATTTTTCAAAAGAAACACAATTTAGCTACCAAGTTGTCGGATGAGTTCTGTAAAACTTTTTCTTCTTGATTTTAGAAATAAAAGGTCCTTGGGGAATGTGATTCGTCGATATTTTCGATGTCGCAAATGCACCATAGAGACAGCAAGTCTACGACAGTTTTCTAGACAACTAGTCCAATTTTTTCGGATTTTTCTCTCAGAGCTCCATATGCTTTTTTCCACCAATTTTGAGAACGATTCGGGCACTGTCCCTCTTAGGCCAATGGATTGATGTCTCTATCCTCTCGAAAAATGCGACGTGGAATTCTTCTTCTTGTGTTTGGTACAAAGTGCTCGGAAATAATTCTTAAATTTTTGTGGAACACATTTTTTCTGATGAAAAATTCTAGTAAATTGTAAAAGTTCCAGAGTTATAATCTGCCAACCCAATAGTTTATAGTCATTGCACGCGTGTGCCACACCGCGCATGTAATTCACGTGCGCGCGCTGCGGTCGCATCGCTACCCCGGTTGCCGCAGCGAATTCCTCCAAACGCGATGGTGTCCCCGCGGTAGCAGAGTGCGTGTGTGCCCACCACCTTCACTTCACTTCTACTTCAATCTCACCTAAATCTACTGCGCATGTACACGACGACGCCTGAGGATTTATTGATTCGCATTAGCTTTCGAGAAGCCCTCGCCACACACTCTCACACAGCCACCGACAGCACATTCACGCTCTCTCTCACTCTCTCCTCACTTGCTTTCCTCCTCCCCCCGTTATGACAATCACACACTTTGCGCTTTTCGTCTCTCTTCCGTTTTTTTCTCGCCAATTCGCACCTCGTCTGAGTTTTGCCTGACACATTAGCCACATATCGGCGATGCGCCTCCGTAGCGCTTCAGTTACCATTTAATTTGCGTGCCATCGGCCAAAACGCTCACCAACGGATAAGTAATCCCCATCCATGGCGAGTTCGTTGCTCAGCTGCTCATTGCACGGTGAAATTGCTCAGCTCTGACGATTGTCTGTCAGTGCTCTGAAATTGTTTTTCATCGAGAGACTCCAAGAAACAAGGTTTGCATTGCATTCGACCATCGTGGGAGATTCCATTTCATCCGCCCCCCTTGCCCACTTGCTTGCTTCCATGGGGAGTGAAATACATGTTGGGAAGTTATTTTTTATGCCTTATACGTTCTTGAGGAATTACTCTAATTTACTCGTACTAGGCGCACCTTTTTGGATTTAAAGGCCTCTCAACCGCCTCAATGTGTTTCGGAAAGCAATCCTTATGCCGCACAATTTTTTAAAGCGGTATACAGTATAGAGTCCTTTGGTTGCGAAGTCCTTTGGCGTGATCGGGCTGGTGATTTTGGAAAAAAATCCCCCGCTCCTTGTACGCGTGAATTTGGGGCACTATCCTTAGAGAAAAGAAATTCTTTTCTTTTCCGCTTTCATTAAACTTTATATTGCGACAATCTGCTTGGTTAAGCCTAGCAGTACGAGGTCAGCGTAGCTTTTTTTACTCTTTATATTTATGTTTATTGTAAAACCTCGCACTTTGGACCCTATATTTCTAGGAAAAAATTTTGAGCTACAAAATGAACAACGCCTAATTTTTGTTCTTATGATATGCGGAGTCTCTATGCTCAAATATGGAGGTTCGCTTCCTATCATTGTGATCAAGGTTGGAGCTTTTACAAGGAAATTATAAGTAGCTGGATGAGGAGGTGAAGTCGAAAAACCGTACCAACTCGTGTCAGCAGAAAAAGGATCTTGAGAAGTTTAACTTGCATTTAAGCATCTACTTTTGGCTTGCTTCTGCAAAAGAAACGAATTTTGTTTTTGTAAATCATTATCCGCTGTTCCTGCCACTTCCGCCTTTGGTCAGATATTCTCTTTGACTTGGCGGGTATTCCCAAGTAGAGTGCGACCTAGAATATTTTATTGTATGAAATGATTATGATTGAATCACAAAACTAGTGCTCTTCTGCGACATCAGATCATTTGCTAGAGTGCTTTTCGATCTGCAAATTTTATTTGTTTAAGAGCTACCTCTGTAAAATGATATGCTACTAATACTCGGTTTAAAGTCGTTTTTTGATCAATGGGGAAGTTTTTGAACCTCTAGCGTTCACATAAGTTTCGTCATTTTCTGATAAAGATCCCATGCGTATTCTTCGTCTCAAATTTCCATGTTTTCCATTCAATATGCTCCAAGGATGGGAATGTAGAAGCTTTTGGAAATCCACTTGTGGTGGGGGTCACATTTTTGAAAAATAACTCGTTTCCCCTCATAGAACTCCTCTTATACCTTGATATCTGACTATATCAGCATCGTTTATGAACTTTCAAATCATCACTTCTTTTGGCTTGAGATTCCTGTGGTTTGCAAGAAATGCATTTACAATCCTTATTCTCTTTGTTTTCTATAAACTAAATATCATTGGTAAATGCAGAGGATATAGGAGTGAATAATAGTGAAAAAAACACTTTTCTCTTACCATTCATGGCCTTTTGAAGAAATCGAAGCATTCCTTCATCATCTAAAGCTGCTAAATTCCATGAATAAAAGTTTTCCAAGTAATTTTTTCTTGTACAAAACAGTGCTAGGCCAGTACTTGATTTACATAAACTATCACACCACTTTTCCCACCAACGGTCCCTTTTCTATTCTTGATGTAACGATGTATTCATAAACTGCTTTTCTGTCAATAACTAAAAGTTAACCCTTTGAATTTAGCTGCTAATGCTGAAGTTTTAGGGTGAGAGCTCACAAGATTTCTTGATAGAGTTTATGACTTGCTAGCTATCGTTTCAAGAATTAAAATTGCCACTTCTAGCAAAATGTCCCACGTCGGGCAAATCACAATAGGTTGGCGAACAACAACAAGGATGCTCAATATGAAAATGCACTCTAGTTGAGTGACAATTGTCCTTTACTAGCTTGAAGAGATAGAAGAAGAGACGCAAGGTTTAGCCTGGCCACTTTCTTGCTTTGATAATGACTGAGAAGAAATTTCCCATGCGCATTTCACCGACATCCCATCAAAAGTGCGCTAGCGCAGCTTCAAGTGTTCAATTGGCTATTTTATATTCATGTTGCAGTGTGCACATTCCTTCACTCTTCATTCGGTTTTTGTCGCTTCCCACGTGTATTTCTGCTTTCACCACATCAATAATTTCTAATGAAAAATGTTCGAGAGAGAGAGAGAGAGACGGGAAGGGAGGGGGAAATGCCAGTTCGTTCCAAGGAGCGGGAAGTGCTGCCGGTTGAGAATCGATAATTTCCGGCTCATACCCATCTTCGGAAAGCGGTTCGGCAGCTGGCTGGCTGCACACGGCTGCTTTTCTCAAAGTGAGTCCAGCTTTCTCGAGCGCTTGCTGCCGGCCGGCTGGCGAGAATCTCAGCCTCGTCGACCTTTTTGCCTCATTATGATGAATTAGCTCAGCTGTCAAACATCAGCTGCATCGCACTCGCCGCCGAAATTCGTCTTGACTAGCCAACAACCAGCCTTCTTGCCGCATAACTATGCACATCACCCCGCAGCTTGAAGAATTTTCGATTAACAATCTGGATTACTTGGACAAGCTCATAATTTCTTTGAAATTGGAATTTATGGTATACAACCCCGTCATAGCAGTACGAACTACTATGTCAGAATACTTCTGAAAAATCTCAGTTCTTGTTTGTCGGTAACTTCCGAAATTCCCGTGAAAACTGAAAAGAACACTTCTGTTGGTTGGAAACATGTTCCTTATCGCATTTTTCCTTTAAAAAAACTTCAGAATATGGCAAATGCTCATTGTAGAAATCGAAAAATGTCTATGGACAAGGTTTATGGGAATACCAAGCCAATTAAGCCTACTTCAAGATCCATGCTTCTCTTCATCTTTCAAAAATTCTATCATTTTTCCATCCTTTTAGATTTTTGTGGATTTCCTTGAGCATCGATACAGAAGCGAATGCCTTTGGTGTTTGAACTAAATGCGCGATCTGAAATCTTGTCATTGTTGACTCGGGAAAATTTTGAGGAAGTGAAAAGTTGGACTTTCTATATATGAGTGTATATCTCAAAAACTGCGAATTTCAACGTGATTTGTAATCGGATTGAAATTTTTAAGGATGATGCGAAGAATTTCTCGTTTAGGTAAAACTCATGCTCCGACCTGATGATACTTCAGCTTCATGAATTTTTTCGCCTTCCCCTTCCCTCTCCAGTTCACATCCCAATCTGCTCTCTATCTCTCCGGGAACTTCTTCTCAACTGCCAAACTCAAAATTCCAACGTGTTCATTCGAAAAAGCTCATAAAGGAAGTACATTCTGTTGGTGACTAATTGGAATGAGATGTGCATGTGCAGATTCGATTGGAAGCATTCGATGACAAATTGTCTCACTTATATGCTGGAGCGCACTTTGTGAGGAAAATGTTCTTTCTTTATGAGGTGTGGAGAAGAGCCAAGAAGAATTTCTTTTGCACTCAGTTGTAATAGTGGTGAATGTGGGTGTATTTGCAAAAATTATGTACTCTGTAAAGTTCACCGGTATATGCGTCATTGCTCCATTTTACGGACATATCAAACAATTCTAGTTCACCTGCGCATTTGAATTTTAGTTACAGAAATGTGGCTGATTTCACATAGAAGTGTTCAGCGCATATTTATTATCTATTTTGCGTCTGTTCAGCAAAACTCATTTGCTCTCAATTTGGAACTACTTTTCTTTCGGATCTTATTTTTATTGAGGTGTTTTGATTTTAGTGCATTTTATTTTCTTTTCGCTGGAAATTTCGCGTTCAGAGTCTGTTCATTATTATACAGGGTGTTCCAAAAAAATGTGAACACTGTTTGATTGTTAATAAGTCCCTTGCTTTCATGTCTTTCGCAGAGTCTGAGGCATCATTCTATAGAGCGAGGTTCAACTTAGATCTACAGTATGGAGCTAATCGTCGATCACTCTTCATTACTGTAGGATTACAGTAGGAATTTCGACAAGGGTTTTACCATTTTCTGCCTCGCAACAAAGTCAAAAAGCCAAAAACTCCTATACTATGATAATAAAAGTCGCTGATTTCAAATATAAAATTCTCCACTTTACTGCGACGCTTCTTTCCGAGGTTATCCTAGGTAAACCTTAATAACTGAATTTCCAGCACTAGTCAAAAATGCGATTACACCGTCAAATAAGCTAAAAACACTTATAAAAAGTTGTGTAAGGGAATCAGCGTGCGCGAAAACCCTAGTACACGATTTTTTAGATTTTTTGAAAAAAGTTTTGTCAAATGGCGTATTTCACAATACATCCACATGCTAGAAGTTTAGACCGTAATCCTACAGTAACGAACAGCGACCGGTGAAGTTGATCCTCGCTGTACAGAATGGTATCTCAAGCTCGGCGAAAGACATGAAAGCAACGGAGTTATTAACGATCAAACAGTGTTCACATTTTTTTGGGACACCCTGTATTTACCTTTGAAAGAACATAAGAGGAAGAAAAATTCGAACTGAGATTAGATCTCCAGTCATTGATGATATTCAAATTTTTAAAAAATTGTCCACTTTTCTGTGAACAAATAAATAGTTTTTGAGCGGACAATAAAAATGAGCTCGGCAATAAGTGTGAGATAGATTTCAAAAATCCAGCTAGTCTTCAAGAAATGCTTTTCTGAACTATCAATTACCTTTTATAATCATGTGCCGAACTCCTTTGGTTTTTTCTCACCAGAACCTTATCTCCATCCGTAATCTTGGCAGTTCTTAACCAAAAGAGCACCAGATCTTCTTGAATGATCTTCTTGAATCTTGGCTGAACGATATAGGGATCCAGAAAAGGACACAATCCTTCGTAGCGAACGCGCAGACGGGCAAAAAGTGGAAATTGACCGCGTTAAGCGAGGAGCGGACGAATGCAAGATAAATGCGTGACGGAAAAGAGTAAATCGTCCGAGAGCTAATCCACAACCGAGAAGCATTACCGTGGATATGAGCGGAAATGAAAATGTCAGTTTTTTTTTGCGAATACGAAGTATTTTGGATTTTTATCTTGACATGGTGAAGTTATGGATTCCCTTTCACGAGATTCATAGAGAATTTCCAGTTTTGGTTATTACTAGGGAAAGTTTATGTAAATCAAATGAAATAAATTGTAGACATTATTTTCGAGTTCAGTTTGAGTGGTACACTTTGTTCCCTTTTTATTTTTAACCCTAGAATTGGTATAGTGTTTCTTTTTTGAAAGAAACTTCTTTACCTCTATTTGAGCGATGATCCCAATTTACATAATATCGACTTTGGAAGTACTGTAAGTATGTTTTCGAATAATTTCTTTTACACTTTTTTCTATTCCGAGAAAATTTCTTTGGCCAGCAAGCATGCAACAATTTCGTAAACATACCCAAATTTTTATTTCTTTTGATTTTCTTCTTTGATTTCAGTGCTTTTCTCTTCCATTTTTTTATAACAAGGAAGATTTTAAATTGGTCCTTGACTTTTCTGTTTATGTGCATTGCGTTTGCTACGGAAAGTGGGGAATGTTCGTAAAGTTTTCTTTATAAAAACTCTTTTATTAAAATGCTAATAAAATTGAAACGTTTACCGAGCAAGTTGGGGCAATTTCCATAGGTAATACATTCTTAAGTTACTTGAATACTAAAGGAAGAAGGTATAAATCTAGCATTTCAGTCTGCATGTACATATATTTTTCTTAATTGCCGCTATAAATCTTATGTCTCTATTCTTTTTAATAGCTTCAACAAGAGCCGAAATTTTAGGCTTACATATTTCTCGTTTTTTCTTGAATTCTTTTTCTTATAGCGTGTATCGGCTGTTCACAAGATGTTTTCCATAGGGCTCAAGTCCTCGTTGAATAGCGATTACTTGGAACAGCCCTCGTTGTATGTGTCTGCATTCAAACGTCTCCTCAACATAAAGTCAATTTTTGCACTTTTTAAGAATCCAAACAGCCCTAACTTATTCACTTTTCACCTTCACTCGAGGGAAGGTCGCTTTCACATAAAATAGCCGGCGAAAAGTCTGATCCAAGTGCGAATTGCTAGCATGGTATGTGATTTTAATGGCTAGGCTCCTGAGGGCAACGCTTAGTCGATGCTTGCGCATTAGGGAGAATTTGGATACCAAAGACCAAGGCGCTCGGCTAAGATTGCAACATCAGCTGTTTTTCAATCACTTCAAAGCAAAATCAGTTATTTATGAGGTCTGTTGCTGAAAAGCTGCTTCAGGTGGATACATCGTCGTTGTTCAGCTGGTGAGATAATTCTAGTGTTGATTGCGTGCGATTGCTTCTTCTGTTTTTGCTCACATATCATTTTACAAGAAAACAATTCTTAAAAGGCCAGTCCAGACACTACGATGTGTTGGATAGGGCTCTGCTGATTACGGACAGCCAGAGCTTTTTTGGAATGGGAACTCAGCCAGAGCTTTTTTCGAATTCTTTGGAACTCTTTATAAATTGAGAAGATAGCTACATAAATCGAAAAAATGAGACTTTCCTTGTCGTTGGCTCACTTCACCACATCCTTGATTATGCTTCGTTAGATAGAGTCTAAGTTGCCGTGTGCCGTCGCCGTTCCAGTGCTGTTCCAGCATCGTGCTAGAGGCGTGCTACCCCATGTCGTAATCATGTAGACCTCCCGTATTGATCGATGGACATTCCGGCACAGTACTGGCACGAGCAACTTTGAAATGATGGTTTGACCGATTCATATGCAAAGTTAGGAAATGTAAAATTGCTACACGAAATTTTTTTGGGTTTTTTTCTTGCTTTTTCTTATTCTCTTTCTTATTCTCTGATTTCTTCCAAACCAAAATTTCAAAAAGTGAGCGGAAGTTTAGGCTGCCTAGATTTATATTTCACATCCCTTGCAAAGACGAAAGCTTGTGCCTTGGATTTCATAGAAGCATCTTCTTCATTCCACAAACTTTTTCCTAAGCCCCACAGCTTCGTCTAGTAGCAGGTGCTCTTCTTTACACCCTGCTTCCACTTGGTGACGTATTCACCAGCAATCCCTCCTCATCATACTCCGCTGTATCGATCGCAGTCTTCTCTCACTTCATATGCTAACTTTGGTTTTCTCATTCTTCCTTTATTTTTGCTGAGTTTCCGCTCTATAGGAACTCCGTCAATTTTTAGCAGAGAGAATTCCATTTTATTTTTTATTTTTTTGAGCACTCCAAAATGTCCAAACAACTGCTTTCCTGCAGTACTGAAGTGACCATCTAAAATTGAGAAACTTCAGCGAAACTCTAGAAAATTGAAAACTTCAGAATTCTGAGAGTGAGCTCTTTATAAAACTCAGTAGTCTTTTGCTTCTAGTTTCCCATCTGCTTTTAAACCTCTCATTGCACAAATGCAAAAAGCAGCGTGATGAACACATGGTTTTGTTCTGGTTAAAAAAGTTAACGGTGAAGATGCCACATTTCTTCTGCGAGGCATCAAAGAACTTCATTCTTTGGAAAACTTACACTTGTGACCAAAGTGTTATATTTTTGAAAAAATTATATATTTTTTGAGTGGGCCTTTGGCCTCATATAATGTTGATTGCATTTGATGACACAGCTGTTTAGTAAGCAAGCAAATAATAAATTGAATTGCGTGGATTCATATATGAGCAGCAGTTGAAGGACGTGCAATCTCATAGCTATGCTTCAAGCTTAGATAGAGTACTCTGATAACAACGTGCTTGTGATTAATGAATAGATGATAAAATAAAGATAACATGGTCCTGAAGCGTGGTTGTTTTGAATCAAGTTTTTTGTAGTTGAGAGATTTTACATTTGCATAATTTTGTGCTGGAAGTCGAGAATTCTAATGCTCTCATCTCTTGCAGTTGCCTTAAAAAAATTACTCTTTCACGTTGTCCTTACTCGATAATTATTTTGACTCTCACACACATGAAAATTCTTTAGATTTCAGTAGTGAGACCTCTCGTCATCTAGAACCAAGCTCCGGTTGTTGTTGTACATCAAAGAGAGAGTGAGGGTGGTCTAGGCGGAAAAGGGTAAAACTCTCGGTTTTCAGCAGCTCCAAAGAGCACATGCATCTCGCAGAGGTCTTATTTTGATTCCCAAAGAGGTTGAAAGCATTTGCTTTGGAATAGGAACCAAAATTCCAAAAAATCTCTGGTCTAGGATTACTTGCGGTCTCGAGAAAATGAAGTAAAATTTGTGCGTAAACAAATAACCATGCCAGTAATACCGGCGTTTTGCGCGCGCAAGTGGGCGGCAGCATAGGCGTGGCTTTGTTCACGCGCAAATTTTACGCGTTTTCTCGGCATCGCAAGCACAGTACAATAAACGAAAAATCTACTCGACCATAGGTGACGTAATGGTTGGTACAGTCGAGCCATAATTCATAATGTGTAATACACACCTCGCGCAGATACCTATGTATGTGTGTGGAAAAATCTCCAGAACTTCCTTCTTGTTCTGGACTTTCTGAGTTTAAATAAGGTCAAGCAAGTATGGGTATCACTTCTCGATGGTATGCTCTCATATATTTACTTAGAAGCGACTCCATTTTAGGGTTTGGGAAGTAGTTCGCGGTAGGTCAAAAGTACAAAAAAATACTATTTATAGTGCGAAAGCATCGATGTAGTCCAAATTTCGCTGAGCTATACATCACTTATTTCTCATCTCTAATCCGTGAAGTAATATCATTTCGCAGTTACTCAAAGGTGTTAGAACTTAGCTGATATGTAAGAGGAGCTGTTTTGAAGCTTTTCGAAATGCGTTTCTTTTTACTGGCAGCTGTTCAAGCGTGGTTGTTACATTAGCACATTGTAACATGCATAGCCGTGCATGCAGACAACAGTCTCTCTTCACTTCACTAGTAATCAATGCATTTTCCCTCATCAGCTCATCTTCATATCGATGTGAGTCGGGTGAAATCAGAGAATTTTTTGATCTCCCTCCCCCCTTGAGTGGCATCGGGCCCCCGGAGTGCTTGAGTGAGTCGAAGCGAGTCGGGAGAGAGCAGTCTCTTTTTGGGATTATGACGGGTACTTAATAACGCGCGGGGCGCCGGCTGCGGGGGAGGCGCCGTGCGCCGCGCCGCTCGCCCGCAGGCTTCCCGTTGGCACAAATCCGCGCGCCGACGTTTTTCTCACGCTCCGGCGAATCTCCTTCATGAGGGTGTTTTAGCTGCACATAAAAACGCGCAATCCCGCTGTCCGTCCGTGTGTCCCGCTGCTGCTTCTTCGTGCTTTTGCCCCTCCGTGCTCTCGGTGTATGTGTATGTGTGACTGCTTCACTGCATTCACCGAGCGCCAGTCAGTCAGTCATCTCGTCTCTTCTTCGATTGTTTCAAGTGTAATGCACTGCTCACCGTCGAATGACGACCTCCTTGAAGTTTTCACCATCACTTCGTCTTTTATATTATCCGATTTCTGCAAGTTTATATTGTCTAGTAGAACGTTTAGTACACTAACGTCGCCAACAAGAACGCGTGTTGACCACGACGCGCAAACAAATTGTGCGCACAATGACCAAATTTCCCGCGCAAATGTTGTAAACACCGCAGGGACATTATATCAACAGTCAATTCTATACCACGCGTTTAAGCGTCTGTGCAAGAGTTTAGCCTTTCTACACTAATTTCGTGCAATCATCATACAGAACAATTACCTCATTTGAAAATTTGATTGTTCTCTCCTACGCTGCCCACACTTTTGAATGTAATCATCACTGCACTATAATACTGAAGAAATGTTTCCCGCATTCTAATAAATTCCAGTGTTTTAGCTCATTTAAGACTGTATAAAGAATGGAGGACTCGGCATCTTAAAGACCCTCTGGGGCGTTTGTGCGTTTTTTTTTATTGCCCATCTTATTCAGTATTTGCCCAAAACGCTCAAGGTTTCCCAAAACAGCAAGGTGCATTAGAAAAGAAATGAATCACAAGATAAAACGTTAAACTCTTGCTCAGTCAACAATATGAGGAAATAGCAATCCAACAATAAGGAAGAGAGCAGACATAAATCTCTGAATTATCTAGATTATCAAGAGAATTATTCAGCATTACTCATTTTGGTTCCATTGCATGCTTATCCAATTTCCATTCACCAAATCTCACAGTTTTATGGTAAATTGCAAGCACATTGTCAGAATAATGAAGGTTAAGATTGAAGGCCATTTCGGAAGAGATAATTTCTTTTATTAAGAAGGAATGCACAGTTTTGCTTTTGCTGTTATCCATTAGCTTGCCTTGTTTGCAGTAAGGAAGAGTTGCTTTTCGACTGTGACCAAAAAAGCGTTTTCCTCATTTCTCAGGTACTCAAGAAGCTCTTCGGAAAATTCTCGAAGAGACAAAGGTGATTGCTGTAAAGCTTGAGTGACTTCTCTTGTAGAGTTTAAGTTACCCAAAGCTGCTATAAACTTAAGTGAAGATATGTCAATTTCCCTCAGAAACTTTTAAGTTTACGATTTTATGAAAGCTTATTTCAGCATAAAAGAGCCATAAATTTTGTTCTAACAGACACATGTAAAAATTTTGCTATCGAGTTATAGTCGTTTAGCTATAGCTTCTCGATGTATGTAATGACTCCATGGAGATGTATATAACTTGCTTTCCTGAACGGTCTGAAGTGTACTATATAAGCTGCTTTCTTAGACGGCCTGAGGACATAAAGCATATCTGTTTCGAGAATTTCGAGAATGGCAGAAGTTTTGAATGTGTGCATTTTTTAATCATCAACATTATCTTCCTCGTATGGCATCATTTCTCCCACGCTTTTCATATCGGCCTATCTGTACTCTATTTCATCTGAACATCGATCACCACTCAAATATTTCCGCACGTCAGAATTTTAGATTTCAGCTGTTTTTTTTGCCTTGCGAGCACTTATCTCTTGTTTGTCCATGTATGTACTTTCCAAGGTTTTTCATCACTGTGACATACGATAACCTCACCGGCTTTTACGCATTTTCCCATTTATTTCGTTCGCATTGTTTTGTCGGTGAAGCAGCAAGGCTCTGTTTATCTGCTCGGTTGCCTCCCCAAATTTGTTGTGTTCTTCCGCCTAAGGTTATTCTCCTCTGGAGGATTGCTGAGCCAAGACATTTCTTGGATCATCTTATTAGTCACAGACAAACATTCTTGTCAACTGGATGTCGTCGTTTTATAGAATAGATGGGCTGGCCAGTTTCCAGGAGAAAAAAAGAAATTTTAAAAAGTAACTGGACTTATCTAATTATAGCGTCCACACTCATATAAAGTTCGTAAATCTAAATCTACAATCATCGTAAATTCGTAAATCCACCGCTTCCTTCGTTCATAAACATTACTTAAGGCTTCAGCAGCATGATTTCAGAACGAAGATAGTTTTTTCTGCAACTGCGTTCAATATAGGTTCTTTCTTACACAGACTGACCACAGGTTATTGTCAGTTTAGTAATTCGTATACTATTCATCTTAGGGTTCCCATGATGTGGCTATGCAATGCTTGCACCAATATTTATGGAGTATTACCGCTCGGAATTCCAGGGGAATTCCCGAAAATGGGTTTTTTTTCACATCACGTCATTCCGTATTAGAAGCGGTTCTCTGCAATAGAATCTTTTATTTACAAAGGTGTCTGAATTTTTGGTTTGGTGGCTTTCATGAAAATGTCAGTCAATTAAGCTATTTGCAATGGGAAATCCCAGGGACTGTGCTGCTCGATTCCTTCTCTTACTTCTTGCTGAAGCTTCTCTGGACTTGGGTAGTGTTACAAAACTGTAAATTTATCCGTCTTCATTTTTTTCAGATTTTAGATTGAAGCACACTAAGTTCAAACTTGACAATCCCGTTTGCAAAGTTTAGAAAGCTTACTGCGCTTAGAGACTGCGAGATTCTCATGTTCTTAAAGATTTCTGATTTTCCCTTTCAATTTGAGCGAAACCCCCCAAAAGACTCCTGAAATGAACCAGATCAAGCTTGGACCCCTCTATCGCAAAAAAAGCTATAAGTAAAACTTTTCAGATAATTCATTTTCCAGTCGTCTGAATTGTTCCTTTGATTATGAAGAAGCAAGCCATGTACTGTCAGTCCCGGGAAACTGAGGTTTTTCTGAGGTCTATAATCTCTGCAGTCATCCAAAGCTTATAAATCTGTTCATCTCTTCAATAGTTCTTTCTCTTGGTTTAGGCGAAACTTCAAATTATGAACGCCCTGGTTACATGTTTTCTTTCTGTCATATGTTGACATAATGACTTTTCTTATAAATCATTCTAGCTGTTTATCTTGCCTCATTTGATCGCTCAAGTGCCTTCTGTGATTCCATTGTTCGTTTTTCTCGCGGGTTCCATAGGTTCTAAAGACAACTGATACATGCTGTTACAGTGCTGCTTCGGTTCAATTTTCGGTGTGAGGTGGCGAGCGGACCTCCTTCCTCCTCTCCCACCGCCTCACCTGTTCTCACCAAACAGACATGGTCGTCCGAGGTGAGCAGGGTGAGTCCTGTATGGCATTTTTTATAACTCTATTTTTTTTCTAAAAATTTAACTATATTCGGATGCAAATGGGTGGGTGTATCTAAGCCGAAACACCATGGGTTTACTTTTTCAGGCAGAATTTTGAAATTTTGACTTTTCGTTTCATGGTACGATTAGATTTGAATAAAATTTATACAAAAATAGCTGCTATTTTGATCCATAGTTCCTAGTGGTATGTTTTACTTTCTCTTAGTTGAATGATTTGTGAGAAATCATTTCAGTTGACAAATCAACTCTGTTTTTGTTGTTATAACGGTACAATGATATTCTTTATAAACACAAAAATCTTTTTACTGAGCTTTTTGCACTGCAGGAACATGGGGTTAATATTTATTAGTCCAGGTTACCTTTGCATATCACTTACATTGTAGAGTATGTGGGGTACAAAAGCTGGGTCTTCCACTTCTTTAGGGGCCCCGTCGATGGCAGGAGGTTATGGGTGCAGAAACATTCAACATCATAGTTTATTAGCGCATTCTTCAAAGAGATTTTTGCAGTGAGAATTTGAGAGTGCTGGTCGTATGAAAGTCTAAGTAAAGAATTCTCCCTATCTTCAACAGATTGATTGATTTGTTGAGTAATCCTTTGGCTATAAGCTGCTTTGCTATTTTGAAAATAATCCTTTGTTGTACGGGGAAAGATTGAAGAATCTAGCTGCTTAATGCAAGAACGAGTCACCATAAAGAAGAAGAAGAACTTTGCTAGAAGTCAATGCAGCTGTTTTGCGGTCATTGACGTCAGAATAGTTTATCGGTGGCTCTTTTTTGTTTTCTCACGGCTCCGAATTCTGGAGATTAGCATTCGTAGCGATGCAATCGTTGTCAATCAATTATAAAAAGAGAAATTTCCCAATTTTAGCTTTCACATTACAACAAATCGTATTTTTGGATCGTTTATAGTGCAAATAGAAATTTATCATGCAGATCAAAGTCTTTCAAAATACAACTCAAGAACAAAGCAGCTTCTTTTTGAACTTTTTCTAAAAACATCCGGTCAGTTTTATTGAAAAAGGCCACGACGTGAAAGTCAGAATCAAAATCAGAATCTGTTGGACCTTTTAGCATCTTTACAGCCTAATCAGACGAAAAGATTCGTGCGTTTCGGCTTATCTGCCGACAAGGAAGATGCGCAGTTCTCTATCTATCTATTCTAGTATATAAATCTATACATAAAGAATCGTTGTGCCTAAAAAAGGTGAAATTGCGGGAATCCGCGCCGCTCCCGCAGCGAAAGCGCCTGCAAATCAAGTACCTTTACGATTACTGGTTCACTAGTTTATATAAAACAAATTTCTAGAATTTTGAAAAAAATCTGTTTTTCGAGATTTGCTCAATAATGACAAGTTAGGCGACGTCAAAGAAGCGCAAAATGATTACTTAAAATCTATGACACTGTTCAGTCTAACCATGTTTTGCATAGTGCAATCTTTACTGGAATTAAAAGCTTGCACAATTTCATATGTGAATTGGCTGTGTGGGACTAGTCGTTGTCAGTGCTGAATGTGCGCAGAAACAGCTCATTGAAATTCAGTGACGGCTCTGTTGAATAGAGGTTGCGAAGGGGAACCGCCGCACTCAGATTCGCACTGCCTCGTCGTCGTTTCTGCTCAGCTTCTTCTCCTCATTTTGCACTCTTTACCTACTCTTTTGACGTCTTATACGTCACTGTTGGTTCCTTTGCACTTTTCCAAGATAGCATCGCCTTAGGCACGCGCTATGATTGATCCACTTGATCCACTTCACCAACTTCGCTATTGGTAGATCAGTAAATCAACCAATAGCGAAGTAGAGCAAGTGATTCAAGCGGATCAAGTGGATCAAGTACGACGTGTGCTTATTAGACGTTTTATTTGACGCAAAAAATAAACATGCAATCTAGAAGTCTTCTTTGGAATGTTGCAATTGCGCCTTTTACAGGATAAAGCCCGCCATTGGGCCCATGTTTCCTTTCGTTACCTTGGTTTCTCCCTCGCTTCGGCACAATCGTGTTTGTAAGCAAGAATTATCACTTTTCATGTATTTCTTATCTGGAAGACGGCCAATCTATCGTCATTTTTGGGGATTGTGCGGTTGTACACATTAGCAAAATTACTCGAGACTGTATGTGTGTTTAAGCGTAGGAATCAAAAATGAGCCTGTTCAACAAAAGAAAACGGAAGTGTTTTATTTTAATGACTCCGTTATTTTCATGCCAAGGTGGTTATGTGACGAGAATCAACGTAAGCTACTTTTTTGGGGAGCTCTAGCTTTTTTTCTATTTTTGCGGTCAAACAAATCAGGGCTTTTTTGAAACCTCGTATACCCTTATGCATCAAGACTTTTGGAACATAAGTTTCTCCAAATCAATTCTTTACGAAACAATGATCGAGGGAGAAATCGTGGGATTTTTGGTATCAATTGCATCAGAAAAATATTATTGTCATATCGAGGCAGTAAAAGCTGATAAACAGAAACGTACAGTTGTTTTCAATACGTATTGGTTTTTTCTACCGTATGCCTTCCAGCCTCAACATGACGTGGATTGGTGTAGATTGGTATGGATTGGTATGGATTGGTGAGGCGCCGCATCGCTTCGGGTTTGCGCCGCGTTGCTTTTGTCGGCGGCGCCGCACCAATCCACACCAATCCACACCAATCCACGCCATGTTGAGGCTGGAAGGCGTACGGTAGAAAAAACCAATACGCATTGAAAACCACTGTAGAAAAGTTTTTTGAAATTTTATCGCAATGCCATGTGATCTCATGAATTTTGATCGCCGGGATAAATTTAAACACTGGATGTCTTTATAAAAAGTTGTCACTCTCCTTGAGTGATCTTGGATTTACATTAAAACAAAATTTTGAGTTGTGTTAAATAATATATCATAACTCTACATGTAACCTTTGATTTAAATGGATTGGCGGCTGGAAGGGGCGGAGCTTTGTGACCTAATTATGGCCGCTCGCGCCCGCTACCAGCCTGCGTCTCTCTCGCGCTCGTGCTCTCTAATCATTCTCTAGCCTTAACTAGGTCACAAAGCCCCGCCTTCCAGTCGTCAGTCCCTTTTATCTAAAGGGTACTACTTTATACAAGGAAAAATATCATGCAAATTGAAAAGATTGCTTAAACGTTTTAGGTTGAATTTCTCAATTTTTTTTGGTGTGAGACTGTTGCAATCTAGAAGCTTCCAGTTCTTACATTTTGTGTTGAAATCCGCATCACTCCAAATCCTCATACCCAAAATTTATGAGGTTTGTTCATGCAAACCAGTCGTACCTTTGTTCTCACAGTGACCTTTGCGTTCATAGTTTGCCTATCGCATTTGGCCAAATGCGTCATCAACATACTTACCAACGACTGATAATGCGCTTAACACTGAGTGTCAATGAATATTCTGGTTAGCTTCAGGGTTTCTGCGTTTTAGGCAGAATTTGTGAGTATAAATACCGTGTCCGTACCATACACTGTCGTAATTCATTCACTTAAAAATCAAATGAAGCGATTAGTGACGTAAGTCGCACTTGGATTAGGTTTCAAACCACACTTTTTTCTTGTATAATAATTGTATTCGTTTTGATTTTGCTTCTCATTTTTGGTCCCGGGCGCCGTAACCATCACCTTATCAGGGTCTTCTAACATCATGCGTGCATATGTGCGTCTTTTGCTAAAGTTCTCTTATCTTTACTAACGTAAGCGAGGTGCTAAATTCGTATTTTATCAAGAGCTGATTTATAGTCGCTCTTTCGGAGAGATAGTGCGACGAATTTTCACACTTAAACGGGCCTGCCCTTTCCCAAATGTACAACGGAATTTTCTTCGCTGATCTTCTTCTTCGGTATTGCAAAAATCTTTTTGACCCATTTAGATGTTTTCGTTATCTGCACAATTCTTGGTGCTTTTTTGTTCTAAGCAGGCACTTGATGAATACTGCGTTTGAAAAGAATGAATATTCAGCAACTTCAGAGTTTTGCGCCACTTTGAGAATGTCTTTGATTTGGTTTTTTGATGAATCTATAAAAGGATTTTGAAAATGCGGGAAGAAGATGAGCGTTACGCACTAAAGACTTGAAACTGAACTTGAAAAACTGCTAAACTGCTTGATACTTCTATTAAATGATGATTTTTGTACTGCGCATTTTCTTTCGCTGTTGATGATCAAACAAACATAAGTTTATTTTGTTCATATGCTTCATTTTTTTTGTAAGAAGAGGAATTCATTGTCGAAGAAATGAAATCCAAATTTCTTGGAGACCTACATAGGATTACGTCTGCATTTTTCTAGGCTGTAATAACACTTTTTTTGATCATTTATAGGAGACAGTCCTTTTTGTTCTGTGCAATTTTATTCGGTGCTAGTGATTAATCGTGGGAAATTTCGTTTCATGCTTCTTATTTTTCCAGAAATGAGCAACTGCTGGAAAACGAATCCTAAATTATGCAGACCTCACTTAACTGTTTCTGAAGCGATAATAAAATTTCGCCACCAATTTTATGAGTTTCCCAACTCGTTTGCTTGAATTCATGCGATTGTTTCCGGGAAATGGTTTTTTCGTGGCTGTTCTCATATAAAAAAACTTGAGATTGCACTTCATTGTTTGTCTTATACGCTTCTTGTGTCTTGTGTTTCGCTCTACTATCATTCATTACAAAAACATAGCATTTGCCTGGTCAATAACTCTTATTCATTCACAAAAATACCGTTATTCGAAAGTTTGCATCACGTACTTTAGTGAGTCACAGGTGGAGTCATTTCCGTTTCATCGCGTTTCCTGTTTTGTTATGAAATTTCTAAGGTGGTATTGAAGTTAAAATACTGTTACTTATCTGTTTACAAGTAGTTTTACTTCATAATTTTGTCCCCGCAAAGAAATTCTTCAGGTCTCCTCTCCTTTCCCATATAAAAGGAAATGCTGTGGCGCTATCAGTTCCAAGCGGCACCACTTAGTTTCGCAAGAAATACTTGGCCCAATTTTGCCGGCGCTGTCTGTCCCCCTCCCCCCTCCTGTTCGTTTTGTTTTTGCTAATCTTATCGTACATCTGCATCAAGCGAATGTATACATAGGTCGACCCCCGAGTAGAACCTGCCGGAGTTCTTAAGAAGAGATTTCACGTCAGTCCAGTTACGAGGTGCCAACCAGGCTGACATCACTCAGCCAAGCTATTGACCCATCCGTAACGTTAAGCACAGCGAATTGACGACTGCTTGAGCAAATAGAACCTTTGTGAAATGTTTTTCTACCTGACCTGTACGAAGCTGATGTATTCATTGCACCGTTCGCCGCACTTCCTCTATTCACAAATTTACGATCTCTGACTCATAGTTGTAAAAGTTTTGCGCTTGTCAAGCAAGTCGTGAATCACTTGGTTTTCTCCGTTTTTATTGTTCAAAAATGTCTGCTTTTTTTCGCTTTTCTAAACTAGAACGGTTTTCGGTCTTTCGCTGTACCCATTTTCCAAACAATGAAATGGTTTCGTCAGTAACAACCAGTTTTCCCATAAAATCGCGAAGTGGTTTTTTCTGAATACTTCCTATACTTTTCTACAAGCCAAGCAAAGTATTAAAAACAGAATCTGATTCAACTTGAACTAGATGCGTCTTTTATGACTAAAGAAACTTCCCCTAAGCTGTGCCTTATGCGGAAATTTGGAGCTACTAGATCTATGATTTGAAGTAGACGTATTCTAATCCTAGAATTGATGAAAGCTTACCGCGTGACTTTGTAGCTCAAATTCATTTTTTATCTGGAATTGTTGCCTTTTTTGCCACTAGGTTCAATTTTTGAAAATTGTGCGTTTGCAGACTCTAAGCTATCGCGTTTCGGCTCTCACTTGGATTTGGTTTCTTTCCGGACATTAACCGCTGCAAATCCAAGTAGTTGCTTTTGTTTATCTATTTTGGAGAAATAACACTTAATGTTGTCTAACGACTCAAAACTTCTCTTTTGTTTTTTTGGTTCCTTGCCAAAATTGCATCATTAGTGTTCTAGTTACTGCTTGTGAGCTAGTTGAGTTTATGCTTTTTTCCCTTGAAATTTCCAATCGTTGACTGAGAGCTATAAAGCGGGAGAGTGGGTCTGGTTTAGCAGTAATATCAGCAATCGGTACTGATCAATGAAATTGTGTTTTTTAAAGAATCAATAGGCTTCAACGCTGCTAGTTCTCTTTCTCACCTATCATTTACCCATATGTACATTACCAACAGCACACATGAGCTAATCTTCTTGTTTATAGTTCATGCTCTTCAGGCGAAATGCACATTCTATGTACATTTAGCTTTTCTGTGTACATAACGACAGGTTTTTTGTATTTTTTCTCAAAACAACATCTCCAACCCTCTCATCTATCGTCGTGGTCCTCCCCATCACTTGTGTTTTTCTCATAGATCGAGTATTTTCGATTTTTTCGCGCAAGTGCAGTTCACCTTTTGCAGTTTTTCTTCTCTGTGATTTCATCTGTTTCGCTGCTGGACATAATTTTGCTAAAACTCGGGCACTATTAATATGACAACCACTGAAGAGGAGATCACAATTATCACTACGGATGTCTCGGAGTCATCTGTACAATCAATTCAGACTGAGGATGGAAAGGGTCAGAATTAAATTGTGCTCTTCTCGCTCTTTTTCACTCCCCTAGTCATTCGTTTCTAATTTTGATCATAATCGATATAATGCTCTGATTTTTTTTATTGACAGAATGACCTATGCACTACATTCTGTGATATTTCTTGGAAGCGTTGATAAGAGTCTTAAGATAATTTGTCAGTGATTTGTGACCTTTGAACTTCCTCCAAAA
Source organism: Cylicocyclus nassatus (assembly GCA_958299035.1). Lineage (NCBI taxonomy): Eukaryota > Metazoa > Nematoda > Chromadorea > Rhabditida > Strongylidae > Cylicocyclus > Cylicocyclus nassatus. The sequence continues at coordinate 23,417,314 of CATQJL010000223.1, forward strand.
ACTGGATTCCAGGCACAGCAGCAGTTTTTTACGAATCATTTACAATCGACAGACTTGGTGCAATTGTTTAAAAAAATTGTGCTCATCCAGAGAACTTTTGTTAGAGTTTTTCTTTTAACGTTTGAATAGTAAGCACTCTTCTTGATTGGAGACTTCCGTCATTTTTTTTAAGGCGCAATAAATATTCTTCTAAAGAAAGCTAGAATTAGAGTACATAAATTCAATTGTAGCTGGCATTTTAAGAATGACGTTTATTTAGAAGTTCATATGTAGGTACCTTTTGAGTTTTCGACAAACGTATTCTCCTTTTCTTGACTCATACCTTGGAAAATTTTTATTATGATCAATTTGTTTGCAAAGAAAACAAATATCTAAGAGGATTAGCGAGTGGATTGGCACGACTCGTTGACGTTTTTTTTCTGAGGAAATTTATTTACCCAGTTGGAAGAGCTATTGCCCATTCTACAGAATTACGTCACTTGATGGATTACGCTCTATAGTCACTAGTTTATGAGTGGATTTTGAAGAAGTAGTGGTGTGTTTGCAAAGAAGCAGTTTTCTTTTGGTATTTCTTTTTACTGAAAGCTTACATGTGGCTGATTCAGTCACGAACTGGAACATATTTCTAGGTACAGCGAAACTGTAGAGATTCAAGATAAGTAGGTAAACAAATAAATAAATAAATAAATAAATAAATAAACATGCTCTCCCCATCTGAAAGCGAGGCTCATTGTCAATCTGTTAGTTATGGAAAATCTGGAGAACACAAACGATTAATATTCTTTGCTTATTTCTCGTCAATTTAATAACCAAATACAAACTAGAAAATTTACATAACTCAAACAGAAAATACTTCTAGAATTTTCCATCGATTGTCAAATTTTTCAGCGCTGGACTCGCCAGGCGGCAGCTGTTCGCGATCGTCAAATCATGCAAGTCCAATGCGGAATCTAAGCAGTGCACATGGTGGATTATATGTCTCGGCTCCTGGCAAGATCATCCTTTTTGGTGAACATGCAGTTGTTTATGGCAGAGTGAGTAAATACATCAATTTTTTCTGTTTTTTTTTGATTTTCAAAATATAACATTTTTCATTGTTTTTGTCCAGTTGTTTGCAAAAAAGTGAAAATTTTTGGCGGCTCTTATGATTCTGAGCACCACTTTTGGATTTGATATTTGCTGATCTAAACAATCCCATTCTTGAGGTAGCATCCAGAGCTTCTTGTATGCCGGAGTTGTGCCAGCGCCGTGTCAGCGCCGTTCTAGCCCGTTCCGGCTCAATGATCGATCGCCGTCGGCGCTGCCACATCGCTGGCGTGGCTTTGACATGAGCAGCTGTGACTGAATCCTAATCAGAGTTGCTCTAGCAAATTTTATTCGTTCAGATTCAAAATTAGCCTTGTTGGATTCCTCAATTTAGTATCAATTATTTTAAAGAAATAGAATTGCTGCATTTGCTTCAGTACATGCATTCAAACTTTGGAAATAAAGCAAAATATATATTCTTGTCCTCAATTTTTGTTTTCCTGACTTCAATCAGTCAGAAGTGATGCATTACGGAAATTGATTTTGTTTTCTTTCGCTTAAAACTTTACTATCTACCCAGTCGGATACCGTATCTATGCGGATTCTTGAATAATCTGTTTTGAGACTAAGACACTTCAAAGTGATGAACTTCACAGCTGTTTGCGCTTTTGTAATATGATCTTAAACATATGTTCAGGGTTCAAAAATTTTCTGAAGCAAAAAAGTCAAAAGAAAAAAAATGTTTTTCAGACAGCAATAGCTGGTTCCATCGATCTGCGAACTTACGTCAGTCTCTTTACATCTGCTGATGGCAGAATCTATTTGAGTCTACCAGATTTGGGAGTGGAGAAGACATGGCTACTTAAAGATCTTATAAAAGCAGCAGATCGACTAGCTGGTGAATGTTTTGACCAATTTCGTCTTTTCAACGTTTCGCCTGTCATGCAGAGCATAAATTATGGTTTTTCAGCTGAATATCCTATCGAAGAAGATCAGCCTCCGTCATTGGAATTGTTGGTGCCCATTGCTCGAAAGTTATCGGGTTCGTGTGAGGATCAGTGTGGGGTCCAACATCTGGCTATTCTTGCCTTTTGGTATCTTCTACTAGGCGTTGCTCACCGGAAGAGGTATGCTTTAAATATTTTGACTAATTTTGGCTGCTATGGTTCTGTCCGCAAACATACCGTCCACACCTGGAGTTGGTCGTCTTTAGCCACGGCTGCAAGCGGCTTTGCCTAACCTAGCTTTTTCTGGCTTTGTTTAGGCTTCGTTTAGAGTTTTCCGTGCCAATGCCATGCCAGCACCGTGCCAACGCCGTGATGAAGCGTCAGTCGATCAGTTTGTGTGGCGTGTGCACTTCAGTTTAGGCTCGGTGCTGGCACGATCCTGGCGCGGAGCTCGCACATTTGCACATGGGCTCTCGACACTGCTTTAGCACAATGCATGTGTTGTTGGTAATTACATAGATTATGTAGTGTGATGTGTGGTTCAGTTACTTCACGCAGCAGGCAATGACCATGGAATCGAATGGAACGAAGGATACGGCATCATCGTAAGTGTTGATGCTGAAGCTTTATGGTGTTTGTGTGTCTATAATGTCGTGCTGGGTGATTTTTAGACGAGATTTTAGAAAGCTTGGCTTTTGAATAAAAAAAGAAGTTCGTGGGACTTCCTCAAGAGTTGCTCGTGCCAGTTTTCGTGTTGACGCTATGTCGGAAGTCGCGCGATGAATACGGAACGCGTCCACATGGGTTCCAGCACGGCGCTGGCACGGCCCTAGCGCAATGCAACTCTGGACGCTATCTTGATATTCGACAGATGCTACTGGTCATCAATGTCCTTTACCCTTTCCAAGCACAAGCACATAACTTGCAAAATAGTGGGCTCTGCACCTGAGCTTTATGGGCTTTGATCGATCTTTTACTACTTTTATATATTGGATGACTGTTTGAATTGTGAAAGCTTTGAATTTCCATTATTTCAGGGATCTTCTCGCTGTAAAAGCTACAGTTCGCTTCAAATTACCTAGTTGTGTAGGACTGGGATCTTCGGGTAAGAGCTCACATTCCATTTTTTTCCTCTTTCTGTACCTGGCTTTTTTATCTGGAATCTAATAGGAGTTGCTAAGTTATTGGCCACTCGGCAGCTCATAGGACTTGTGGCAAAAAAAATTTGACTCCGAGCTCTCACCCCGTACCATAATCAGGACGGGTTTTCCTAGAAGGATTACGGTACTGGGCAAGAATTTTGGTCTAGATTTCTTGTTCATGAATGAGTTCCAGCTGCCACTTGGGCATTAGCTTGATTAGGCTCTTCAACCAATTTCCGTTCCGCCTGAGAAGTCTAGCTTTTCAGTTTTGAGTTTAGTCTCCTCAAAAATCAGCTTGTTCACGAATCGTCAAAAAGTCAGTGCATCTTATCATTTAGGTGCCTATTGTGTTTGTATTGCTACTGCTCTTCTACAAACAACTGGATTGATTCCTTCTCCATCGATTGTTGTAAGTTCCAATTTTTATGATTTTTGGTCAGATTTTCCATGTCACTCACTTTCATCCATTATTTTATAGACGGATGATGACGGAAGCTTAACATGGGAAGATCAGCACCTTGATATGATCCGAAAATGGGCTACCGCAGCCGAATCTCTAATACACGGGCGCGCATCCGGTCTTGACGCTGCTGTCTGCACATACGGTAAGTCGCAGAGGTCAAATTTTTGTAGATTATAAATCTATCGTTGCCGAGAGTAAAGATCTCAGTAAAGGGAAAAAATCACTATAAGAGGGACGAGTTCTTTGGTTGCTCAGGCATTGCTTCAATCAGAAACAGAGCTTGAGGATATAAAGCTGCTTTTATTTGCCGCTATCTGCACGGACTTTAATTTTTCAATGGACAGAACAGTCACCTCATCCTGATGGAATCAATCTGTTCTTTTTCGGGAGCTTAGCGCTTACCATTAGCTAGCCTTGCTAGGCTATGTATTCAAGATGCTAATAAAACCCTGTCAAATAATCTTGAGTTTTCCTCATAATGCCGAATTTTTGTTTACCCTAACTTGATGTCTTTCGGGTTAGCAGCTTAGCGCTACCATACTGACAATCACAGTTATAGTGTACAATGTATCAAAAAGCCGTAACAGTTTTTGTGTTTTATCGGACTACGCTATTTTCAATTTCAGCTACGCTTTCTTCAGGGTGATGTGCTAATTTTTTGCTCTATCAAGGCTTTGGCATGATCTTTTACTTTTCATATTCGGTAGACTTGTTAGCTAATTTCTTCTTGCCTTTATCTAATTTGATAAAGCTGTCGTCTTTTTCTGTGAATGCTACTTTCGTTGGTTTTGGAATGTTTCTTGATCTGCAGGTCGTCTCCATCTGTGATTTATAACGTAACTTCGGTGCTGAGAGCTGCCTTTAGTACTTACAAAATTGCGTCTTTCCTTTTTAAGTTTCCTAACAACTCCTAGTGTACATGAGTACATAATCTTGCGCTCTTAGTCTGCGCTCGAAGTTGCCCCTGTGCCAGCGTCGTGCCAGCCTCGTGCCCGTGCACACATAGACGTACCCCATATTGATCGACCGACAGCGCTGGCACGGATTGGAGGCAACTGTGGGTGCAGCCTCAAAGGCAGCATGCAGGCAAATTTGAAACTTGAGTTTATCGGGTGGAATGAGTACTCTTAACCAAACCATACCTCAAGCGGAAGTTCATATGATCCATTTGTGGCCAAGAAACTGGACTCTAGATTCTAGCTCATATAGTGACTTCCACAGTATTCGCGGGCGCTGATTGGTTCGCGAGGGATGCCGGTGATTGATCCGCCGGAAAAGATCGTTCTAAGCTGGAGTCTAGTATTGAGCGCTTCGTTCATGAATGGATCATATGGACCGAGGCTAGCAATGGGTTCAAAGTCCAAATACCCAGATTTGCCTGGACGCAGCCCCATAGATGTGGATAGGGGTATTCATAAATTGTTCTATGTAATTTACTTTGGGAACAGAAAGGGAAGACTAGGAACTGTCGTCTTGCTTTATCTTATTTCTGAACGGGCCCATCGATGAAGCCACACATGTCAGGGTATTATATTACACTTCAATAAATTATTAGCTGTTGATGCTTTTGCTGAGTACGAGCGAGCATGTCCGCCGTTGTTGCGCTGATTTTTGCTGCGAGCTAAAGAGCAAATCAGAGAGCCTATGATTTTTTATTCGATGAGTGAGGCAAGAGCGGAGCCAAGGAGCTGCTGCTAGCTTTTGCAGTTGTGTTCGTGCTCCATCCTTGTTGATATTACTTCCATGTCCCTTCCATATACATATGAATGAACTTTTCCCTAATCTTCGTGATTGAAATAGTCGATTCGTTCTGTGACCGGAGGCGATTTTAGGACATTTTCGCGATTATGGCTACCAGAGCTTTACGCACCTGGGATATGTGGGATCCTACGGTAACTATGTCACATCATTACGAATAACTCAGTTCTAGCGACAGTCGTGTGATTGTCTGCCAAGATGGTGTGCTTTTGACATCTGTCAGGTGGCGCGCAACAACCTGCCGTGCGAGATCTGCAGCCGCCTCTGGCACAGCTCAAAATGACGTCATCTGCCTTTTTTGGCATGTCAGTGTTTTGTGATAGACTAGCATCTTGAAAGCATCATCCATTCAAAGCTGAGTCGGTGAGATTCTATTGCAATAAGATAGCGAGGCCCCTAACTAGGTAACTTCTCAAGTCCCGCTGTAAACGGATTATCATGGAGCGAGAAAATCGCTTCAGAAAGTGGATGCTGCCAAGGTTGCCACGCCCATGAGCGTGAGTGGTTTGAAGTAATGGGCAAGAAGCTGGACTGGATATTTATAAATGTCGAAAATGTGTTTTTTTACACTGAAAGGAGGATATTCGACATTTATAGGCACTACTGATTCGAGTTTTAGACCACCCAAGTTGATGTGTGTGGTGACCTCAGCAGCATCCACCTTCCGGAGCGATTTCCTCGTTTCGGTATAGATCTTTGCACCCGTTCTTGAGCAATTACTTAATTTCGCTATTATACTGCATCAAAATCTCACCAATCTAGATTTGCATGGATGCTGCCTTTGAGTTCTTTCGCTAATTTTACGTACAGAATCGTAGGTGATGACACTCTTCAGCTAATCCAGCCACTGCTTCGTGTTTGTGCGTAGGCATTATTTACTAGCTACTTCTTAACTAAAATCACTGTTTGTGAGAGTATACTAGCTGCATGTTACCCCTCTTTTCATACTGTTAGATAGATTTCCGCATTAGTACATTCTGACCAATTTTTCCTCTGGAAGTCGCTCAAGCTAACATTTGAGCGGGGCAATTTCGACATGGTCTAATAAAAGCGCGTAAGTAACCTTAATTTCCAAATTGGGGCGGTTGTCAACTCGTCCAACTTCTCTAAAAAGTGGAAGAAGAAGTATGAGGAGAGGTGTACTGTTCTTTCCATTCAGCTGTTTTGTGGTGTAAGCTGTCTCTCCCTAATGGTTTTTGTTTAACTCGTCCAATAATATCCTCTATTTAGGAGGCGTGGCCAGTTTCAAACCCGGTACAAGAATTGAGCATCTCAGGAAGTGAGTTTTCTCTGCAATCATTCTATTTACTTTTTTTAAATAATTTTTTGCTCTATATGGTTCTCTTGAGTTGAATTAAATAATGATTTTTTCCAATTTTTGCAGTCTCCCCGATCTTCGTGTTATTTTGGTAAATTCGAAAGTTGAGCGAAATACGTCTCGAATGGTACAAACAGTGAAGGAACGTCTGAAAAAGGTAAAGCTATTTTAACGTTTTGGTGTCTTGAATATTATGTTGTTTTGGGAGTTCTGCATTGAATTTTTCAACAATAAATAATATCTTCCATTTTTGATGCTTCATTTCGGTTTTCTGCTTCCTATTACTTTTAATTTTGTCACCCGCTTTTTGTGATCAAAGGAAGAGTTTGCATCTGGGTCTTTTTGACCAAAGTGGTGGTTTGCGAACTTTTAATTTGACTTTGCAATTTTGTAACAAACCTCTTCAAGCATAATAAAATACAAAATTTTTCATACATGAAAAGTACGCTCAGCACTTCTTTTCTTACATTCTAAGTTTGCCTCTCTTTTACTTTCTTTTCACTGTCAAAAAAAAGCCTATCCCGGAATTTTTCAAAATGTATCTCAGTATGTGAATTCTTTCAGATCTTACGGATTCTTTCCATTGATACCAATCTCTCATTTCTAATCGATGAGCTAGTAGAAAGAATAGATTCTTAATCTTTTGATCTTGATTCATATGAATCTTGATTTATATGTTATGCGTACATCCAACCATGATTTCCTTTGCTTTGATTCGTTCATGACTGTAACTGCTAGGATACCTCATTTTGGAAATTTTAAAGTTTTCGAAAAAAGGTTGTGAACGTCGTAAATCATAATGTTTCATCTCAATAGGGCATTTGACTTTTGAAGCAGTAGATGTCTTTTTTTTGAAGAAATCAACATGACTCGAAAAAATTTTTGCAAAGTGCGAAAATTTGCCATGAGTTGAGGACTAAGCATTTTCTTGTTTTTAGTTTCCCGATGTAGTAGAGGGAATCTTCACATCTATCGATGCAATCTCACGAGAGGCAGCAAAAATTTTACATCGGCCGCCTGAAGAAAATGGTGAAACGTTGGATAAATTGGAAAATGGTGGTCATGGCACAACCGTACCCGATAACGATCATCACTCATTGCAGGTAATTTTGCGCTACTTGGTGAATAGTCACTGCGTCCGTCGCATTTCTGCGCCTCCTCAGATCCTAATGCTTTTGTACGCTCGTGTACCTTTGGTGTCGTAAAGTCGCATATTTTGATTTAGGCAATTAGGTACAAATGTTCGAAAAATTGAGCTTGTAAATTCAGCAATGATGGCCCTATCCAGATTTTGATCGTTTATTTAGACTGAAAGACACTGGCTCGGCAAAGTGGACGCTTTTTACATTTTGATGGTTTTAGATAATAAATCACCTTCCCCCCCCCCCCGCCTCTCCCCAACCTCGCCTTTCATTTTGTGCGCCAAGTCCTGAGAAAGTCCTTCAAAATCCAACCTGCCCCCGCCCATTTCCGTTGAGTAGGCGTCAATGGTGAGCTTTTGAAGCGCGTTTACAGGACTTGGCGCATGTATCGAAGGTTTTGGACTGCGATGCTCTAGGAGAGTCCACTACTCAATATCCAAATTTTGACGGGGGTTCATCTTGCCGAGCTACTGCCTTCAATGTGGAAAAAAACAGCGGTAGGAATTCCCTTTTCCCGTCCCTGCGCTTAATGGTACCTTTTCGAATTTTTGCTGATGAAACCACCTGAAAAGATTTTCACAAGATCCTCAACCATTAGCATGCAAAGTGTCCTCGTTGGCATAACGGCGCCCTTACGCAAATAGCTTGGACGATCCTAGGCATATCAGTGTATAGATGTCCAAGAATGTCCGAGGTGTGGACGACCTCTCGAGCAGCAGGCTCTCAGCCTTCACCGAGAGCTGGTCCAGCTCGGACGGAGAGATCATGCATGTGAGTGGTTGACGACTTTGTGAAAGCCTACGTTCCTCTCACATAGAGCGTTCTATAACCAGACAGCCGATTTCTGTTCTCGCTCACTCACCCCGGCGCCCTTACATTTAGCAAGCAGCTGGCTGCCGCTCTCTGATCTTCACATCTTCACAGTTCACACGGCGCCTCTGAGATCTGAGCAGCTTGAAGTTCGTTTCGCGTCGTGAAGCGTGTCGTTCCGTGATTTCAGCCGCATCATGGAGGAAGCGTGCGTTCGTCGACGTTCTCCTCGTACGTGGCCGGCGGCAAACGGGGCAGCTCGGCTTCGGCCGTCTCCGCAACATCCGACAAAGGAGAACTCGTCGACACGTTCAGCAAGCTTAACGTAAGTGGTCGTCCTGCACGGATCACTCCGTTCTCCGTTTCAGTTTTTACGCTGTTGCCGGGAGTGAATTTTGCCGCCTGCACATTCCTCCCTCAGTCGCTTACTGACATTGATAGATTAGAGCATTTCGTCTTTCTGACAGCCTTTTAGCGGGTTTGATGGACAGCGTCTGCATATTTTTTTCGTAGATTTGCATTCAAGCTCGTAAAATTGCTTTGAGTGAGTGCTCACGCTTTGTAGATTTAGAAAAATCTCGCCTTCCAGAACTTTCGAATGGGTTGACAATGGTGTCTTCTTCGAATGTTGTAAAGCTTCAATGCAGCCAGAACAAGCATGCGGCAATTGTCGTTTGCTCTTTCACGTGAAGCTTATAGATGTACTTAAGGATCTCTGCCGAATAAATAATCAGCTGCTGATTGGATTGGGTGTAGGTCACCCTAAAGTGGATCAGATATGTACGACACTTGCCAGATACGGTATACATCCGAAAATGACTGGTGCAGGAGGTGGCGGATCTGTGTTCGCATTTTTGAAGCCAGGTTTGTCTAATTTTCGCAAGTTGTCTTTGTTGGCTATAATTGTGCCACTCTGCTTGGCTCTCAAAGGCAATGACACTGTAAAATTTCTTTTGAGAGCTTTTTTCATCAGGTTGGCACATATGTTTTGCAACTCTTTCTCATAACTTTTGTCATTTGAAAGTGGCGCTTTCATTTTCCGGCATTATAATGTTCATCATGTGACCAACGAATACAATCATTTCTGGAAAATTCCATCATCGTTTGAGGGTTACATTAAGGCAATTTTTGAATGGAAAAGAAAAAGGAATTGCCACGGATTTGGATGAATCTTGTTCTAGGGGGGGGGGGGAGCGGATTTACGACATCTCCTGATCAAAAAATGATATTCATTTTAAGTGGAAGACCTTTTTTGTTGCGAAAAAGCTGAATTACGGAAAATCAATGGGTTAATTCTTGACCCCGACAACAACTTGTATTAAGATAAATATTCGTGTTCAGCTTGTCAAGTTAATCCACTGTGCAAAGTTTCGCCAAGTCTAGTAAGGGTGAAATTTTAATTTTTGAGTAAAGACTGCTGAAAAGCGGAATTGGCATATGCGCGCTTGAAGGATTGGCTGCCGAATTCGGAGGGGTGAACACATCCTAACGGCATTGGCTGGTTGATTCTGACAGTTCCGAGTCATTTGCTCCAAAGTCGATTCCCTTCCAGCAGTCTTCACTCATAAATTGGTCCGAAAATGCTAAAATATTGACATTCTGACATCTTTCAAGGCATGCTTGTTAGCTTCAGCATGCTAATTGGTCTCAAACTCCTTTTTTTGAGCGTTCGTTTTCCGAGCCAAAATTTTAGTGAAAGCCGAACATTTTTTCCCAAGAAGTTTGAGCGGCGGCTTTTTCTGTAATGCCAACTGTCTTCATCTAGATACTCCGCAAACGCTGTTGGATATGATTACTGGAGAGTTGATCAAGCTCGGATACGAAGTATGGCAACCTCCACTTGGTGGCCCTGGAGTCGTTGAACATCAGCGAAGGCCAGATCTGTTCTCAACGCCAACTCCGTCGACGACATGTTCGACGCCGGCATCCAAACACAAGTAGTAGTGATCACTTAGGCTACGCCCCTCATCTTCGACACCCAGCTCATCTATCCGTGTGTTTTACGTAGTTTATATCCAAAGTTGTGCTGTGTTTCTCTTGTTTCCTCATCGGCAAGCGACATTCTCGGTGGCGCCTGACGGTTGCCGATCGAACTCGCGCAATTCCTCTTTACATGCGTTCCAACCCGGGGAAATCAACTTATGTCTTCCAGTCATAACTTTTTTGTTGTATTGATATATTATGAATATATTTATTTTGGGAGTTTCTCAGCGAGTCTTCCTTGTATTCCTTTCTTGGGCAATACCAGTTCTAGATCAGTTAGAACTAGAGTAGTGGGATGTTGTGCTTTCAAATTCGACGCCCGGATGTTTGAAGCAAATTTTTTGTCTTGGCAGTCCTCAGGGGCACCAAATGGACTACGCACAACTCCCTCAAATAGTAGACATCACTTCCGTCTTGGTTTGCCTCATTTTCGTTCCTTTTGTTATTCTTTAGCATGTGTCGGTCAATGCGGATTATGTATTGGTGCACGCCGAATTTCTTCCGCAATATCCAGTCCATGTTTACTTGAGTATTATTTAGCACCGTTCTCATTGATTTGTGTTAATTACTCGCCAGAAGGAATATGTTTAAGAGAAGATGCATAGGTCATATATTGCCCTTTTTTTCGTTGATATATTTTATTTGATTGATGTCATGATTGAATTTTGATTTGTTCTTTTTGAACGAGTCTTTACGAGAAGTTTTATGAAAAGTTTAGTGTTGTAGAGGTCTATAGAATTAATTTTTTTTATTTTGGAGTGAAATCTTTATAAATAATTGATAATAAACGAATCAAAAATCGCCTTAGCTGCAATGTATCGAACTAGCTTGATTTCTTGCTGTAGAAAATGACACGGAGTTTGGACGTAACTTTTGTTTCGAAATTGTTTTAAATTGAACTTGGGAGTGGATTCGTGTTGTTACTACTGCTAGATAATACTATGACAAAACCCCAACTACAACTATCAACTTACACTTGTACTAGTTCACCAACTATAGCAACTTCTATTTATTAGTCATTTTCCAGAAGACCTGTGAAAAAATGAACGGTCATCCTGAATTTTTCAAAGTCTTATGTGCGCTAATACCCTTTCCCTAATTTGAGGTTTCTAGACCAACAAGAAACCAACTGAATTGGTTCGGAGCATGAATTTGGGAGACATCACATAAGTTTTGAATGTTTTTGATTTGAAGTGAAACCTGCGCATTGATAGACGCGCTCCAATCACATGCGGTGTCCTTTTACGCGGCGAAAAATGCATCGCCAGCTTGTTGAAGCCACAGATTTGGTAAGGGGTTTTCTACATTCTGAACAATAAAATGGTAGCCTACCCAATGACGGAGCTCCAATCAACTTAGAATGTTTTTTTTTGCTTTTTGTTATATCAGATACCTCATACACTTTTTTCGCTTTCTTATTCTTATGTTGATTTAATGAGGATTTCCTTACTGACTTCTACGTCAAAAGGGACTTCCTAAATCCTCGCGAATTTGTGGGAGAAATCGTTTCCAGAATTTCTCCAAACCAACACCTGCTTGGCTCTGGCCACAAGACTTGTAGGAAGCATATAGACGCATTGTTGGATCGAACTCCATCCCAGTGGACTCGTCAAATCACTGCTAAATTTCATATCAACGATCACATTTGTAATTTCATAATCCCTGATGACGCGTATGTACAACTTCACCATTGAGTAAACTGATAAGCTAGAATTCGTCAACTTGTGTGGTTCAGTTGAGGTTCTAATCATGTGTCAAAAGCAAATCAATGTGAATGTTGTTGTCAGCCAATCATCTAAGCACAAATATTGAGAAATTGGTGAAAACTTACTGCCTACAGTAGCCCGATAGACTGCTGCGCTGCATCTGATTGAAAAAAGTTACTGAGAGCTCTTGGTAGTATCGCGGATTGGGGTCCCCCTCCCCAGGCATTAGTGGTAACATGCTCTCCTGCATCGGCTACAGGAGTGGAGAACTCCAGCCGTGAAATAGAACAACGACACTTGAGGAAGGGTAGCTATTTTGTGCCACGGTATTATGGCCTGTTACAAGCACAACGCACAACAAGTTAGAGGCCTTAGGCTACCAACTCCCTAATACCTACTGCCGGCCTTCTCGAGCCGTTCACACATGGAAAATTGTGGATCACTTGCAACTAGGGCACTAATGCACATCATGCCCTGCCTTGCAACTGATGGATCACTCCAAGACAAGTATACAAGGAACACAAGCAGCAACAGATATAAATGTGCCTTGAGCCTTTGGCTACCACAAGAGTCAAAACACTACAGTTCTATATGTCCACCATTTATCCCCATTTGAACCAACACACAAGCAACTCATTACAATGGGCAGAGTACACACCGGCCGAGATCTCACCTAGGGGCGGCAAAAATGAAACCCCCCGCGAAGTGGCTCCTCAGCATGGGCAAGAAAGGAGCGCACAGCCGGGTTACCTTGGTGCAGGTGCCAGTCCTCCAAGCGTGCAGGTGTTGAACATCGCTGGACCGGAAGAGTGCGCTGCTTGATCGATCAATAGACAGTTGAGGTAGTCGACCGCTCGCTGCTGGACAAGTGTGGGAGAATGCGTGAGAATGCGAAGTTAGACATGGGAACGAGAGGCGGGGCAGCGCGAGGACTGTAGAACCCATCGCTTAGCGGTGGCAAACTCCCTATAAGGAAGTCGCGCAATCCGCGACACTCCGGGCGGCAGAAAAAGGTTCCGAGGTAGGCTCCAGATCACCACCTTACCTACGACTACGGGTTGGTTATATGTACACACACAACCACGAGTAGAACTAACCCTAGTACGTGCGTTGGCCTACCGCGTATCGTAGCGACAACCGGTTGTCTCACGGGTTAGCCTGAACAGTCGTCGGGGGCTCCACGTCGGAACTTCTGGTGGGTCTTTCGGCAGTTGAGGAACGACACTTGTATTGACGGCGATTGGAATCGGCGACGTTGACGAAAGTTGTGGTATCGACATCTGACCATTCGACCATGACTTGACGTGGACGTGGATCTTCTTGATAACGTGACGTACAGCGGCTCGACATCGACTGAAAGGCAGGTGACGACGTTCAAAAGATTCAATCTAGCCTACGGGCGCGGTTTTTCACGCCAAAGGGGAAGAATTTAGACAGTGGGGGGGGGGGATTTTCCTCACAACTCAAAAGAACCCTGGGTCATGTCAAAGTCAAAAGAAAGGGGGATCCCAAAAAGCAAAAACAGTCAACACGGTCTCCCACCGTGGCCCCTGACGCTCCCGTGGAATGGGCTGTAGGGCCCCATCCTGGGGGGCGGCGGGCTGTCCGGGAGGAGGAGAAGGTGCTGATGACGCTGCCGAAACCTCCTGATTGGCGAAACTTCTTGGTTCCGGGTCGAAGTGTGTTGTGGATGCTGATGGCAGTTGAGCTGTCTCACTGCTGAGAACTCGACTGCTGTGGATTCGACGTCGTCAATTGAGGCTCAGCCTGAGGCGGTTTCGCCTTAGCCTCCGACGGCGGTGGCGCAGCTGCAACCGCTTGCTGAACCACTTTCTGTGCTGTCGCACTGGGGGCTACCGATCTATGCTGGCCAATGTTCCTCGTCATCAGATGTTCCTCCAGGACGTCACGATAAATGCCGTGGGCCCTCACCATCTGGGCTACGGCTGCGGCTGCGGCATAGTTGTTGGAAACGATCTTCTCCAACGTTACGCCTGAGTGGCCAACAAGTTCAGCTTACGCTGGAGTCCATCAACCGGCGTGAACAGAATCGCTATAAGCTGTGCTGAAATCGCCTGTCTGTAATTGATGTTATGAATATAATGAAAATGGTCAGCCATGCGATTCAACAAAGCGTCAGGATTCGGTTGCGGCCTGTGAGCTGACTCCTGTAAGTAACTTGTGGCTTGCGCAGTAAGTTCAACAAGTCCATTCATGTGTCCTGAGATCAGTAGCGCAGGCAGATGTTCGGCTCTGGCGCCTTGTAAATCCTCCGCCTTCGTTAGATATATCTCCTTGGTGAATATGCTTCGGATCTGTCCAAAGAGGTCGTCATGGAGGAAGCGTCGATGGCGACTAAGTCGCTGTGGCGCAGTTGCGTGGGAAACACGCGTGCTGGGGAGAGAGCTACTGTCAGTTGGTGGAGTAGCTGCAGTGCTGTTCTATACATTCTCGATACCGCGAAAGCTTGAGTATCGTTGTCCTCGTCACAGCTGAATCATCTATTGACGTTGTATCCCTTCGCGATTGCTAAAATCAGCTCGAGCACTGTAGGTGCACGAGTGTGGGGATCGTTGATGTTCGGCGACGAATCCTGCGAAAGGTCAGCTGGAGGCAGTACCTCTGGGGGACGTGACGGCTCTTAAGCTCGCACAATGGCAAGCTCATGGATCACTTCGGCCAGGAGTGAAGGGTCGACTGAGATTTCGCTCAGCTTCTCCTTCTCACCCGGCTCTCTAAGTGGCGACGACGACAGCGACCTCGAACGAGATCGTTCCTGTCCGCGATGTTGTAGCGAACTTTCCGACTTCCTCACCGGCTCGCCTCGCCTAGTCTTAGTTCTCCAGATAGTCATCGCTGTGGATGGTCAGTCTACTCGTTATCGCTTTACCCTGAAAGAAGAAGAGAATGATAAGAGTAAGAAAGCACATCGCACGTAAGCACAACGGACTCACTCAATGTTAGTAAAGAGGATGACAAATGAAAGGGATGAGAAAGGAAGAAGGAATAGAAGCACAAGTGACAATAAGAAGAAGAAAGAGAACATGAAGTGGAGATGAGCTAATTTGTGTTAGTAGCATGCGGTTATAGGTTATTATGACATGTGAGGTCAGGTTAGACAAGTGTGAACACAGGAGTCAAATGTGAATTTCGCAATAATCAATGCTCACGAAATAAGAAATCTACGTGTGTAGACGGAATAGATACATGTGAAGATGTTAGTTCCACAATGCACCGTTATACAACTAACAGAATGAAGAAAAAGGAATCATAATACGAAATAGAGTGAATGAGAGAAAGATTAGAAGAAAATATCCAAAATGAGCCACGCATAATTTCGCATCGAAGGAAAGAGAAAGACAAAAAATCAGAATAAATAGGATATAGAAGATAGATGTGGCTCACGGGAGAGTGATAAGGAGACAAGAATAAGAAGGAAACGAATACATAAAGAACATATAACAGGAAAACGAGAAAAAACGATCTGGAGCTGCAATTGCATGACGCAATTCATCGCACACGCTGGCTATCTTCCATTCGCTGCGGGACGGATACCTCTCTCTGGCATATTGTGGAGCGCGATAAAGACCGCGCTTGCAACCGCAACGCATGTAGCTAGAGCATGATAAAGATACATGCTACACACAGACGTCGCTTGTGGAATAAAGCGCGTCAATGACGACGTGCAAATGGGGATAAAGATTTGGCCTCTTGAGAGGCTGTATCCTCGTAGGCGATGTGGAACACTTACGTCTATGAGACGTTCTTTTGTGCTCAACTGTCGGTGTAATCATCCTGCGCGCGAATTTCCAAAGGATATAGTCTGGAAAGAGGCCTCTTGAGGATATTTCCATTCGGCATTCGTACCTCTGCTACTCGCTACCTACTACTACCGCTACACATACACACAAATTTTTTTACAAAGCTAATTTGAATTTTTAAAATTTTTTTGAAAATCATTTTAATCATTTACGAGCAAATACAAGTCCTCTGCCATTTTTATAACACATTTAAGTAACTTTAAAAAATTTCGCGACCCATTCTCAGGGTGGGGGGCGCCCCCCCCCCACGTCCCCTCTCGGTACGCCACTGATATACATGCACACATACACACATACATACACATATAGATCAACATACACACATACCTATACATATTAGGTCGTTCCGAAAGTAATGTCGCTTTTTTCAAACGTACGCCACATCTCATGGAACAAAGCTATGTAAGAGATTCTGGTAGCATTTGATGCAGCATTTCATTCTCTCTCTAATGGTTATATATTAGGTTGAACCGAAAGTTCTGTCGCACATTTTTCAAAAAATCATAACTTCTTTTCCTCACTATAATTTTGCGTAATTCAAATTTTGCCTGAAAGCGTAAAGCACGTAGTTTCTAAAAATCCCCTGGGGACTTTCCAACATGCACAGGTTGCAAAATAAAAATGAAAGAACGAGATCATCCGAAATTCGGAATTTTTAAGCAAAAATTCCAAAAATTCAGAAACTGTGCGATAAAGTCCAGAGCAGCTGTCATCTTAAGCTTTCTTAGATTTGATTATCAACTGAGTCAAGTTTATGCTGATCGAGCTCTTCTTTCAAAAGTTATGATTTTTTGAAAAAAATCCCAAAAAATCGATTTCTTAAGAATTCTTAGGAAATTGATTTTTCGGCAATTTTTTTCAAAAAATCAAAACTTTTGAAAGAAGAGCTCGATCAGCACAAACTTGACTCAGTTGATATTAAATCTAAGAAAGTTTAGGATGACAGCTGCTCTGGATTTAATCGCACAGTTTTTGAATTTTTAGAATTTTTGCTTGAAACTTCCGAATTTCGGATGTTCTTTCATTTTTATCTCTGCAACCTGAAATGCTAGAAAGTCGCCAGGGGAGTATTGGAAACTACATGCTTTACGCTTTCAGCCAAAATTTGAATTGCGCAAAATCGTCGTGAAGGAAAGAAGTTATGATCTTTTGAAAATTGTGCGACAGAACTTTCGGTTCAACATAATAATTACCGCACAAAATTGAATAACCTCTGAAAAAATTATCGGAATCTGCGAACCATGCTTTTTGAGAAGGTCAAGTTTCACAATTTTTCTAAATTTTTATAACAACCCCCGGAAGGAGTCCAAGTTATGTATGGATAGAGCAAACCCTACGGGAAACAACACAACTTTTTTTGTACTTTTCAGAGGTCGTCATAATTTCTGTATAGATTTTTTGATGGAAACATCGAATTTATAGCAGGCTCGTCTCAGACTCAAACACCAAGAAATCTTCGGATTTTGAAACTTACAAAGATGGATTACGTTTTACATTGATTTTACAAAGCAAATGAGCGTTTACCGCTTCAGATTAGCAACTTTCGAAAATTCCGGATACAGCCGGAGGCGCCCTGGAAAACCTGATTCATGATGATTTTATCTCGGAAAACTTGATGAATCGGAAACCAAAAACAATTGGTAAAAAGAGGAGAAAAAGCTGCGTCGAATGAACCCGAGTTGCTTGCCGATTGTTGTTCTGTGAGGTTTGAGTTGACCAAATATGGAATTTGATGGCATTTTAAAACTGATTCCGTAAACTCTAAGAAGCAAGCTAAGGAAAAGAAGAAAATCACTCTGTGTCCTATAGGGTTTGCTCTATTTACCTGCCACTTGTACCTCTCCGGAGAATAGGTACAAAATTTAGAAAAATAGCCGAAATTGACTATGGCAAAAAGCATGAGTCGCAGATTTTGTTAATTTTTCGAAAGTTCAATGAGAATTATGCAATGAAATTACAACCATTAGAAAGAGGATGAAATGCTGCATCGAATGCTCTTAAGATCTCTTGAAAATCTTGATTCCATGAAATGTGGCGTTTATTTGAAAAAAGCGACATTACTTTCGGACGACCTAATGTATATACACACATACACTCACACATACACACAACGCACACAACACACAACACAAACAACACGCACAACACACACAACACACACACTTGTCAATTCCTCAAATGGTCGTTTGCACCGCAAAGGTTGTAGCAACTTTCCGTAATTATTTACGTAGACATTTAGAAAGCAGAATTTGGAGCACTATACATATTTTGAAAGGGCGCGCATAGCAAGTATACAATTGCATTAGTATAACCCACTACATGCATGACATGAACTTTATTCAAGAGGACACTACAAACTTTTGTGCGCTCAATCGTTGGTAATCTTTCACGTTCCACTCTAAAGGCAACGTCGTACTGCACATTCGAGTTTGTCCTCTATTATTCCATTGTCATTCCAGCATTGTTTTCCGCACTGATACGACTGATATTTCGATAACATAGCCTATAAGCGCGTCAAAACTATCTTTCTAGTGATAAATCTCAGCGCTCTTACGTCTAAGACTCCCAGCCAATCTTGATGCGAATCTCGAGTACGACCACGATTAGGACTTTGAGTACGGCCACCAGGACTTCGGGTATGGATCTTTCGAATTTTTCCTATATTTCTAAATCGGCCAATTCCTACACGGATAGCATCGGCATTGCAACATAGCAAAAGTAATAGGAATGCAATTGGCCACATATCCAACGAATTCCTAAAATAAATCCCTCCGTGCGAGTACGGATTATGAGTTAACTCGGTTTATATGATACTGACCAAAACTATTGGTTATTCGATTTTCGAATAAATCATTCGAATGTTAATGATTCGAAATTCGAATATTCAAAAAACTGAGATTTCAATAATATTCGGTTGTCAGATATTCGAAAAATTTCATTTTCGAATATTATTCGATAGTCGAATATTCGATCATCAGTGATTCGATCATTCGATTTTCTTCTAATATTCGAATATTCGATGAGCATCGAATATTCGATATCTATAACATATACGGAGTGTCCCAAGTGTAACAAGGTGTTCATCGCTTATACCTCTCACGAAGTCTTTTGCTTTGGGTAACATCCTGTAGGGAAGGCTTTAGCTTATAAATACAGCAGGCGAATCATCCATGTTTTCCTTGTTGTGTTATCACGGTAAAAACTTCCAGCATAAGAGCAACTTCGAAAAAAGACGAAAGAATCCCTCTCCCCCTTCCCTCTCCAAAAAAGATCTATTTGTGCAACAAAGTTTTTACGCATGCTGATTTTAAAACGCACGAGTTTTCAAGCTTTTCAAATGTGCAGTCACGTTTTGGAAAGGGGACCAAAAATATTTGTTGCGGTGTATCTGGCATAGTAAAGAAAGCATTGCGGTGGAGTCCAAATTTACCTTTTTTGATTGCCTTTCTTGGGGAAACGGCTCCTGTTGTCTCAAAACCCTCTTCAAATTTCCTACGGTAAGTTTACAACAGTAAAAAGCAACCAATAAGTTACTCCATATGTAAGTTTATGTTGATGTCAGCACACAGACTTATTAGGTCGTTTCATACTCAAAAAATGACCGGAACTTCCGCAGAGCGCTTGCGGAAGTTCCGTCGGGTCACCTGGAAGGTTCCGTAAACGTGCTGCGGAAGTTCCGAAATGAGGTCCTGCGGAAGTTCCGAAGAATGCCAACCACAACAGCAAAAGAGAACACCGAAGCGAGAGTTGAACCTCCCTCTATTGAGTGTGAGACCCACCTACTATCGTCTACGCTACGGCTGACATGTTCGATAATGTACTCAGTTGTTGGCCAGGCAACATCACGAGACAACACATTCAAAGTCCTGCGGAAGTTCTGGCAGGCCAAAGTGCTGAGTAACCTGTGGGAATTCTCGGAATTTCCGCAGGATTTTCGAAGAAGGTTCTGCGGAAGTTCCGGTTTTCAACCAATTTGGCATGAAAATCCTGCGGAAATTCCGATTTTCAGCGTTTTCATTTTTGCAGTAGTGAACAAAACCTGCGGAACTTCTGCAAATTTGGCTTGTCCTGCGGAAGTTCCGGTGATTTGTCTGAGTAAGCTCGTCGACTTTTTATTTTTGTCGCCGTTTTTCGATGAAGCGGTTGGTTTAGGCAAAGTACCTATACCATTGAAAAGAGAAAATCTTGCTCTATAGGAATTGTTGTTCGCTTTTGGAGCAAACTTGAATCCCCTTCTTTTGCGACTTATACAGCAAAATTTTTTGAGAGGCAAAAATTGGCGATCTCGGCAACTACACTTTCTGCAATTGGTCCGTATTCCGCAAGATGTTTCTGTCATAGATAGGTGGGATGGATAGTAGCAAGCAAGACTGAAACATTGACAAATTCGCAGCATACTAATATGCAGAGAACGGTTTGAACAAGGTCCCAATAGTTGTTGTCTTTGACTGCTGCCGCTTGAGTTTGGCGCGTTGTTCAGCGACACAATGTGTCAGTCCTCCTATCGGAACTTGAGGAATGGATGCGTTCTTCTAAGTGGTGTAGATGTAGAGTACAAGCTCTGGCCAACATTTTACGCTTTCTCAAAATTTTTGACGTGGGAACTTCTTCAAATTGTGCCAAACGCAAAGCATCTACGCACATGGTAAACGTGCGCTTAATCTTTCTTTATAGCGTCTCTTTGGATATGGAGACTACTTCTGTATGCACCATAGTACCACAAACAGTTGTTTCTCATCACTTATAGCAAATTCAGACGAAAAATTCCCACTTGTGGCTCCGTATACGGATCGAAAGTTGCAGGTGCCGAAATCGCCAATTTTTGCCTCTTAAAAATTTTTGCTTTGATAAGCCGTAAAAGAAGGGGATTCAAGTTTGCTCCAAAAACGAACAGCAGTTCTTTTAGAGCAAGATTTTCTTTTTTCAATGGTATAGGTACTTTGCCTAAACCAACCGCTTCAACGAAAAACGGCGACAAAAATAAAAAGTTGACAAACTTATGAAACGACTTAATACATACTGTTGAACTCCTCTATTTCACCCCACATTCTCAAGGAAGTTTAGTCTTTCTCAGGGTTTGGAAAATTTTTTCACAACCTTCGAAGAACGCTTTTAGGTTTTAAGTCTCTTCCCGTCACCACTAAACCCGGGTATATCTGTAAAAGCAGGTAGCCAGTTGAGTCCCTAACTGGAACATGCAGGTCGTTCTCCATTCTTCGGATGGCGGTGAGCCTTCAACCGAAATCCTATTCCCTGACCAAACGCGAACGTGGCTAATGCTACCGGGGCTTGCCTGAACAACTTAACCCGGACGGACGAATTCGCCCAGGACCCTGGGCGAGTGGACAGGGGGGATCTCAAGGAAGGGGGGCGCCAACTTTTGCTTTCCTTGAACGGCTAATCCAACCGAAGAGACTGCAGATCTGGTGAAAACAGTTGGCTACCAATATTATAGTACAGGAAAAGTCCGTTTACTCACTTTGTAAAAAGAAATCCAAAAGCACAAAATTTTGTAGGTAGAAAACTCGCCAAAAATTAAGCAAAACGTATGCTAAAAATGCCAGAACTACTTGTATCATCAGAACGGGTTAAACATCTGGAATTCTCAACACTTGAAACACATCTATCGATTCCAATTTTTTGCGAAAATCAGCTGAATTTCTACAAGGAATTATTTCCGATGGTAGTTTGCTGAGCCATCTCGCAGTGCGGCATACAAAAGAGTTAAAAGCTTTGGAAACGAACTTGCTTCCCAATTTTCGGTAAGCCAAACCAAAACCCCCTGCTCTCCCACACGGCTTGAATACCCAATACCGACTAGGTCTCAACCTTGTTTCGAGACGCAAAATTTTGAAGCAGAATATTAAATCACTACATACCCTTCTATACTTCAAACTGCGCAGCTTTAGTGCACACAGTCTAGAATGATATGATGGCAAAGATCTAGGATAGTCAGAATCTGGGTAACATCTATAGTAAACAATTCTGGTAAAGGTCTTCTGAACTTTTTCGAGTTTATCAATATTTTTCTTCAGAAAAGGACTCCAGACAGGTGAAGCGTACTCAAGGTGTGGGAGCACATAGGTCTTGTAGAGTCTTACCAGGAGCGTCACATCATTACTGTAAATGCTTCTCAATATAACGAATAGAGATGAAAGGGCTTTTTTAGTCACGAGGTCGAGATGAGAAGTAAACTTGAGCTGGTCGTCCAGAAGAATGCCCAGATCTTTGGTGCTACTACTGCGCTCTAAGATAACTCCATCGTACTCATAAGTGCAGCTTATGGAGTTCCCAAGGTGTAGAACTTTTGTTTTAGAAAGATTCACTGGGAGATTCCATTTGCTAGACCATGATTTCATGTTTTCGATAGCGGAAGATATTGCACTGTAAGCTTCTAATTGTTCTTTTTCTTCGTAGCAAATGTAAATCGTTATGTCTTCTGCAAAAACTTGTATTTTTAGGTTTGGATGAGTTTTCAGATGAGAAGGTAGCTCAGCAGTGTAGGTAAGAAGTAAAATGGGAGAAAGTATGCCACCTTGTGGAACTCCACTACCGCAGCAGATTCGATCTGAAAAAGAGTTTCCAACACGGATTGTCATGCCTCTTTCTTAAAGATAAGATGAAAGCCAGGATAGGAGCTGACCTCGAATACCGTATTGTTCGAGCTTCCAAAGCAAACCACGGTGATCAACTCCGTCGAATGGTTTGGGAAGATCGAAAAACACGATGTCAACTGATTTGCAATGATTTAGTGCATTGATCCAATCGAACAAAGAATCGGAAAGCAGAGCTGTAGTAGGTCCTCCAGGGAGGAAACCATTTTGAACTTGTGGAAAAATTCCTTTTTTATCTAGCCAGTCGAGTAGGCGTTCCTTTACAAATTTCTTAAGAATTTTGCCTGAAGGTGCGGTCATACTATTAGGCTGGAAACTAAGTTTTGCAACTGGTCTCATAACTTCCCCCTCACTCAACATGCGCACTCAAATTTTGCTACTGCGTTGGCTGTTACGTAAGCTACAAGCGCTGCTGCTGTCCTACCGAATTCTGACGTCGCAGTGAGGATTACGGTAGGTGCATGGTATGAAGGGGAAAAATTCAAAGTTTGACGGATTTGGCTGAAACTTGGCATAGGGGTGTTATCCGACATGCTGATCACGAAAACGATAGTGAAATTGCGTGATAAGGGCTTTTTTGGGGGATTACTGTAAGTGTACGATATGGGGTCTCACCCTAAACAAGGAAGAAGGCGTTGATTTAACAAATGGATGTGATATTCGCGTTTGGCAGGTCAAATAACCTTACCATGTAGGGTCTCGGTGGAATTTGAGCTTCGGACTCTTTAGTCATTGACGGTTGTTCATAGCAGCTCTTGCGTACATCGACTTTATGAGGACGCCAAATCTCGACATGCCACTGAATTTTGTTTCTTTCTTACTAGGCTAAAGGAGTCAACCTCCAGCAATAATTTGTAGACGAATCCGGATTACTGCGCATGGTCTAGGCTGCCAAGGGCTTCATTTTAGCTTGAAACCCCATTCCCAAATTTCACTAGATTGCAAAAAACGCCTAAAACTTTTCTATTTTGTGTTCAAAATTTAAACAATTTGTGCTCGGTTGTAGCTCACATTGCCTTCTACATAATGCCAAAGTTTGAGTGCGCCATGTTGAATGAGATTGAAGTTATGAAACCAGTTGCAAAACTTAGTTTCCAGTCTAATAATAAGACGAAAATTGGAAATAAGGTTGCTACTGTCATTTCTAGGAATGGCCGTTACCAAAGCTTCCTTCCAGGCTCTAGGAACTCCTCCTAGCGACAAAGATGCATTGAAAATTAGTGACAAGGGAAAAGCCAGGGTATGAGCGCACTTGCGATATAAAATTTGCGGTAGACCATCATTTGCTATGGTAGTTGATGATTTGAGTTTTGTCAAAGTACTGTGAATTTTATCAGGAGTAATAAACATTTCCGTGCAGCGGTCAGTTATTCGGTCGACAGTGTCACTAGATGCTGTGGTGTCACAGTCATTGGCTGTGAAAAAACTGGCAAAGAATTTTCCTAGGGCCTCGGCTTTTTCCTTATCACTTTTGAAAATGTTTCCATCTTCATCTATCAAAACGGGAAGATTTTGTTGTCCCTTAATCCTGCATTTAAAGTATCTGTAGAGTTCTTTGGCTTGAAATTTAGAAAGGCGTATTTCGCGATTGGCTAGATATTTTTTGATGTGAAGACTAAGATCACTGCAAACTTTCCTGTAGGAATCATTGTTCAGAGGATCAGGCAGTTGCGAAATGAGTCTCGATTTTTGTTCCAAAAGATTGCGAATATGGATAGGATACTTTTTGTTTTGAAAAGGTTCGAAACGGAAAGGCACATGCTTCGCAAGGATCTGGTAAAGCGCATTACAAAACCTACGGTAGAGGTCATCTATAGATTCAAAGTTTTGAAACAATTCGTACCAATCAACTGTTGTAAGAGCACTATTGGTTGCCTCGTAATTAGCTTTGAAAAAATCGGGATATGGAATGAATGTAGTCTGAATATGCACAAAGTTTGCCTCAAAACTTATGATGTTATAATCAGAGGATCCAAACGGGGGCAGCGCGTTAACGTTTTGAACTATATTGTGAGATGAAAAAATCAAGTCAATCAATGAGTGTCCTCTACTCAGATAACCGCCGGGGGCAGGCGGCCATGCGAATTTTGAGCAAGCGCGCACCGGAAAAATAATTCGTTCATTTTTTGCGGCCCGCTTGCAGAAATTTGAAAGAAAGTCGGCAAAATTAAAGACGAATGCTTGAAGAACAATCGCGGTTTCTTTATGGATTAGCTGCGGCGCAGTGGCCGCATTCTCGCGGACTTTCCGCGAGAATATGCAAAATTTTTGAGGGCCGCACGGTCCTTTGTGGAGGACCGCGCAACCCCCAGGTACTTTCCGCTGAGAGAAAGTACCTCAAACTTGAGTAATTAAACCAACGGTGACACCTCTACCACAAAGAGTCTTACCTGTGCTCGACGTACGCCCGAAAATACCTAAAAAGAGTCCGAGCGCTTGCTGAAAGTTTGGCCAGCGCTCGCTGGAAGATATTATTTGACTAGCGCTCGCAGAAAATTCTGTATTGCTGCCCGCTGGCAGAACGCGGAAGTACCGCCCGCTGAAGGTTTGGCCACGCCCCAAAATTCTGCTGACCGCCTGCAGAAAAGCGCGAGTTTGCGGACGCCTGCCCCCGGCGATTATCTGAGTAGTGGGAAAATGTACGTTTTGATTGAGGTTGCAGTCATGGAGCAAAGAAATTATGGAGTTGTTCGAGAAGATTAGAGAGGAAGTCTATATTAAAATCGCCTAGCACGATAGTTGCACACGGGAGTGAACACAGGTCATGTATGGCATCTGCTAGAGTAGTATCGTCGTAAGATGTAGAGGACGGGGTCGATAAATAATAATGAGTCTCAAGGTTGAAAGAAAAGAGGTTGACCGCATACGCAAGCACAATAGATCCCAGTTGTGATTGTTGTCGTATCTCACTCGTTCTACAACCAAGTAGTTCTTCACCAAACAGCAAACACCTCAAATATGGAGTGATATTCGATATTTGAATATAACCCGTTTCGAAAATGTTCATCCTCAAATAATATTCGATAGTCGAATATCCGAAATTTTCGATTTTCAGATATTACTCGATGTCCGAATAATTAAAAAAAATTTCGAATCCCAAGTATAATGGGTAGCTTAAAACATGTTGCCATAGCTATCAACTTGGTCCTTTGATATCTTGTAATTCCTTTCCTGGGGAAGTTATGGCTTGGGAAATCTCACGCTCAGAAAAGATTATTTTTTAAATACGCTGCTTGTACCGTGCAGTCGAGTACAGTCACAGAAAACTGTGCATACAGACTCAAACTCCTTAATACAAGTCGATTTCATTTGGTTGTCACATAATGGGGTTTTGAAGTTGAAGAGGAGGAAGAAAGGGTTGTTTAGGTAAGTGTGTAAAGTCGTTTTTGAGCGATTTATTGGTTTATTTTGATTGACTATAGAACCGCAGATGTAATTGATCGCAATCATCAGAAGCAAATGTTCCCATTATGATTCTCAAGCAGCTAACGCACTACAGGTATCTATAAGCTGCTGCATGACGAAGGCGCAATATCTTTGGGTGCGAACGCGGCTTTATTAGCCGCAGAGCGCATGAGGCGCAGGATTTACAACGGTGTAGATATGCACGCGCCGCGTTCGCGCCCGCTCAGTTGATAGTGCTTCTGCGCCTTCGTCATGCAGCAGCCTTTACCTTTTAGTGTACTGCTAGACTTTTACAACATTAGAGGCAGCTTGGGGGCAAAATCAATTCTCTAAGATGTTACAGTTACGTAGGGACCCCTGAGCATATCCGCCTAGAAAAGTCTTCTAAAGCCTCATATACGGCCTTCCCCTAACCCTTTCTCCTGACACCTGTGCGGATGAGCTCGCAGGTTTCGCACGCCACTTTCACGTCTCAACAACAAGCCGTATACCTTTTATGATTATATATTTTTGCACTACTTTTAGAAATAGGGTTGCCAAAACGACTATCTTGGGGTTTTTACGCAATTTGCTTGTTAGGTTTGGAATCAGGGTCATGAAAAGACCAGAGAATGGCAAAATGATCGAAGTCGAGAACTTGCCCGAAAGGTGCCTCTAAGTGAGGCTGATGTACGAATAAAAATTAGGCAATCACAAAACTGCTTAACCAATTTTGAAAGTTTCTAAGTTAAGATTTTTAAATGCATGATCATAGGTTAAGCGGCAAAAGATTCAGTGAATAGTTTTCAGATTTTTCTCCTTTGCTCCTTTTTGCTTTTCCTGTGCCGCATCTTGGTGAGCTTATTCTACTTTTTCAGCAATCTAGCAAAAAGAAACCGCAAGTGTTCAGATCTAACCCATTAGTTCTAAGACTTGCAAAAAATCCGGAAAAGCTTTGGATTACCCGCCTTCAAAAACGTTTCGTGTCTAACAAAGATGAAACCGCTTTTGGAATCTGTCTTTCAAACCTTGATGAGATTTTTTCTTGTTCCATTTCTCGAATTTAATTGGCTGCACTGGGCACACCTCTCCGCACCCGTTCTGCAATATACTGGCCTAACCCTATGCTGCTTGTGAATATCATCTATTACGGGCAAATCGTGTCTGATAGATAGTAAATTATAAATGGTTCACTTTTGGAGTCGATTCGTCAAATGGGCCTGAATCAAAGTAAATCAAATCAATGCAAGTTTGATGGGAGCGCTGAAAAAATTTTCCACATATGGCTCGTCTAATCTTCGATATCGAAAAAGTAAAGGAGATCTTACCCACATACAGTTTGAGAAATGATCGTAGTGCTTTTTTGCAAAAAAGCTGTGTAGGACGAGTGTACGTATTTTGAAGTTGGTAGGCCTTTGTTCATTGATTGACGGAATTGTGAGTGGATCCATGGAGCAATGAACTACGAAACCTGACTTTTGAAACTATTGATATTTGGAAGAAGCACAGGATTTCATGGCTGAAGGTTTCCCTTCGTTTTTGCTGTCGTCACAGCGAGATATCGCTCATTTACTTACATATGAGTATTCGGACATTCTGAGAGAAAGTGCGTGGCTAGTGGAGGTTTCTGCGCTTTTCTGATTGAGCCTATTTAAGGTTGAAAATGGTGCAGGAATTTTGTAAATTCTTTGAATCCACTTTGGTAAAGTGAAGGCGCAATAGTTCAAGAAATGATGCAAAGTTTCTTCTACTTTCAGCGTTTATATCGGTGCGAGTCGCGGCTGCTCTATGCGACTTTTCTGAAGAACGCCTAGGTGATCGAGGCTTGTTTTTTGTTTTTTTTTCTTTAGATTTTGAAATATTCTCCAAATTCTGCATTCGACCTACACAAACCTGGTAAAACATGAATTGGTGAAAAGTCGAGGTATTTGAACTTCTCTCCCCTTTCTAAACATTTTTTCCTTTGCATTACATGCAAAAGCTGCAGAGAAAATGATCGTGTTATTCAATTTTGATCTAAGGCAGCGAAATCCAGACAAGAAAAAACAAAGGGTTCAAATTCCGGCGCTTTTTTCTCCGCTCGTCGAAAGAGCGCATTGTAATTACGGGAAGTTAGGAAGAATTCAGCATTGATTCATTTTTGAAATTGTTTATGCTCACTTTACGGGATTTGCAGCTAGTTCCAAGAAATTGAAAATTCTTTGACCTAAATATTTGAGGCTTATAACATGCCTTCAACTTCATGTAAGTGAAAATTCGTGTGTATGTTCGAAAGCCATCTTGAAGAGCTTCAGTTGCTCAAAGATTGTCTATTTGAAAAGTAAGAAAAATATGAAATTTTATAAAACTATCTTGACATCCTAGTACGTGCAAACTTTGAACATTCTTTAGAATATTGGAATTACAGCAACCAAGCACTGAGAAGATGCGTGCCAGAGAGCATGTGCGGTAGTTCTAGTCGGTTTCATTGGTATGAGCAGTAAGTGGCAACATTCAATATCCATTGCTTACTTTACAAAGAAATAAACTGACAGCGTCGCTTCTTCAACCATTCATCAATTATTAGGATGATCGCAAAGTAATGGGACGCCTAAAGAGTAAATGTGGTTTTCTCAAACAGAGAAATCAGTTGGATGCCCAAGTTTCGGGAAATGTTAGTGCATATCAAAATCTTCTGAACGAGATCTATTGATAGGTGTTGTCGCATAGCTTCGTGTTTATAAGCGCTCAGAATCTAAGCTCGTCACTTCAAGTAATTTCAAACATAAAGCACTAACGAAGCAGCAAAACAAGTGAGGCTGCCGAAGATATATGCGCTGCAGTGGGTTAGGAGACTGTTCACCAACTACACGGTAGCCTAATGGTCCCAATAGAAGATATAGCATTGAGTATTAGGTGACATACTATTTACTTCTTATAAAGGTGATCGAATGGGCTCACCTTTGACGAATGGCAACTGATAGAAGCTATTTACGCTCTATCCATACGTACGCAATGTTTCTCGAGAAAACCTCGTTTTTGAAAAAAATTGGGGGCTAAACGCGTTTTCTTGATATCTCTGCCAAACGTTGCACTTTCTACGGATAATCGGCCTCTTTTATAGAAAATGATGAAGAATCTCTGAGGTTTGAGCGATCTTTAGAAAATGCTTGGAAAGCACTTTTGAATGGCATGTCATGTGCCCAGGGACTTCAGTGTACTGCAGTACAAACTCGGATGGCGTTCAAAACAAGTCTGTCTGACTTTTTGAAGCGCTGCGCGAAGGATTGTAGGATATGAGCTGCAAATTGCTGCCAGGATAACATGCGAAAATTACTCTATACAAATGTATCTCTACTGCTGGTTGTTCATCTCTATCGAAAAAAAAAATCAAAGTTGCAAAAAATTGAAGTGTCTCATCACTTCCCGATCATCTTAATATCTCAAGGAACATGTTAGATTTGTCCACAAAATATTAGGGTTTTATCATCTGATTGGCAAAAGCAGCTGTGAGGAACTTCGAAAGATCTTGTATTCTTTCGTGGCTGTATTCCCAAAGCGGTACGATTTTAAAGAAGAGGATACTACTGAATCACTATGATTCTAATAAAAGTTTTGGAATGACTTGTGTTTCATGAAAAACACCTGAATAGCTTACGAGTCATCTCGAATGCCCGTGTACCTCATTGTGAAAGATATAAAAAATGTTTAATTTGGGCAAAGTTGTTGATTTTTTTTACACATGGCAGGGAGGCAGTCCTTTGTGGTTGTTTGAATAATTGTTTTCAAATCAAAGTGCGTTTCACAAACTTTTCGAGAATGAGTCGAGACAATCGGAAAGTACCGAGATTTTACTTAGGATATCCTTCAAAAATTTTAGGGAAAGAAGGAGGAAGTGAAACATTTATAGAGAAGTGCGCTCAATCAGTGAAGTGAATTATTTTGTTTACGAAGGCCACCTCGCATCCCTGGATTGGCGATCGCTAATAGAAGGCAAGGTGCGCCCTATCAGGCCTGCTTTGTAGAGGGACCTTTTATTCGACAACATGAAGAATTTGCTTGTTTATGGCTTGTTGAGCTGTAGATCAGGGTTGGTCTCTATTCGACTAACGTTTCGGCTATATCGCCTTTTCAGAGTCTGAAATTGTCGAATGCGCAAGTAACCTATCCTGTCAAAGACCGCCTCAATACTCAGAAAGACGATCAATGCGTTAGTAAGAAACGAATTCAAAAGTGCATGCAGGATTAAACTAAAGCTTACCTGGACAGATGCCGACACAGTGGTGTTGCAGACCACTATACTAGCTGAGCTCTAGCTTTCTTATATCTAGCAACCTGGTCTCAACTTGACCTTAAAAGCCGCAAAGACTCTGATATGGCGCCAACTCATTAGTGATATCTGTGCACCTATCCTTTCGATTCATATGTGGACTTTTGGCGGCCATTTAAAACACCTCTAAATCCTTGCGCGCTAGGATTTCGGATTTGTACGCTAAGATCATCACCTCCGCGAGTATGCCTGCCGTCATGAACTGTCTGCGATGCTTGCCCAATGGTGTTACAAACCTGATTTTTTGAGCCCGTCTAGAGCAAAGTCGGTCATATGCCCGATTGCCTACTATCTGCCGTCTAAGGTTCATAAAGGGTATGTCAACCACCCTCATCCAGTCCTGTAGGTCCGCTTGCTGTACTAACCTCCTGTCCGTCTTAATTCCTGAGTTATATGGTAGGCAGAAAGGAATCTATACATTGGTTTCTGTAACCATACTGTAAACGGGCCTGTGACGTCTTGCAGAAATGGCCTAAGAATCGACCGTTAGATCTAGCTATGGGTCGGCTAGTAACATAGAATAAGCTTTCTGCATGTCTCGGGAGACCTTCACAGCAGTTCTGTGGCCGTATTCATCAAAAAACCCTGAGGGTAAATATACCCTTGAGGGTGAAACTTGCTCAGAGAG
Organism: Cylicocyclus nassatus; assembly: GCA_958299035.1. Classification (NCBI taxonomy): domain Eukaryota; kingdom Metazoa; phylum Nematoda; class Chromadorea; order Rhabditida; family Strongylidae; genus Cylicocyclus; species Cylicocyclus nassatus. The sequence goes on from CATQJL010000223.1 coordinate 23,448,365, forward strand.
CAATTAACACATTGACGACCGGTTGACACACATGGTGTGTCAAACAATGACCACAGCGTGGGACCTCTTGACACACCATGTGTGCCAAGGCTTAAATTTTGTAAAAATGACTACTTTCCTGGGATAGAATCACTTCATGAGCTTTCCTTTGCACTGTATCTAGGGATGACCTCTACTTTTATTATCAGCCTTTCAGATTTACTGTAGGTGTGCTCTAGCTGGCAGCAAGCGTAATTATAGTTAAAAAATGTGAGCTGGTCCGTAAAAGGCCTTGATCCCAGAAGGCAGACAATTGAAAATCTGCATGGTGGTCAATGCGTTAACCCGTACTCATGAGCGTGATTCATCAGCATAATTTTGAACCTAGCTTAGAGCAAGATTAATTCTACCTAACATTTCATGCAAACATAAAATGATCTCTCGATGCACTGTTTAGCCCTAACGATGCCTTTTTACAATAAACACATATATTTCTATTTAATATCTCAAATTTGTTACGTCCCTTTTGTGTCGTTTAACCTTATAACCCCGCATGGAAGCTGTGATTTCGCTGGATGAGCTCTGGCAGGTCTCTCTGTGGATGACCGACTTTTGGAGTTTTGTTTTCCCCCACAATGTCCACGAAAAACGGTGAAAACCTCGACAAAACTTTCGCCACAGAAAATGCCTCTGCTCCCGGAGTGAAGACCCCGCATGGAAGCTGTGGTCTCGCTGGATAAGCTAAGGCAGGTCTTTCTGTGGATGACCGTTGGAGCGAAAAGTTTTGTTTTTCCCACAATTTCCACGAAAAAAGGTGAAAACCTGGATTTCGACAGAACTTTCCACAGAAAATGCCTCTGCTCCCGTTGAAGACCCCGCGTGGAAGCTGTGGTCTCGCTGATTGAGCTCCGGCAGACTTTCTCAGTGGATGACCGGCTTTTGGAGCGAAAAGTCCTGCTTACCCCACAATTTCCACGAAAAAGGTGAAAACCTCGATCTCGACATAACTTTAGCCACAGAAAATGCCTCTGCTCCCGGAGTGAAGACCCAGCAAAGCATTCACAAAGCAGTGACAACCTCGATTTCCACGGAATTTACACCACATTGCCCACGGCCTCCAATCACCTCAGCTTTCGCTTTCAAACCCTGAGACTTTTCCACTTTTGTTTGATTTTCAACGGCCAATCAACTTTGTTGGAATCCTTTATCTTGCCTTTGCTCCCGAAGTGAAGGCTCGGCATGTATCTGCATTCTCAGCCTTTTGGGGAAGCGATAGTTTGATTTTTACTAACAATAAGCAATGAAATAAGCAAGCTGTATCAAATGACTGAATTCTGGTGGTGGAATTTGGAAGAAAGGGTCAGATATTTTTGTGTCTACCTGCGAAGTTTGATTTTTCATTTATTTAGCTTCTCTAAAGAGAAGATGTGAACACCTTCAATAGTTAGATGCAGTCCCAGGTAAGGGATCGTTCAGACCGCGCACAAAGGCGCACAAAGGCGCACGAAGGCGCCGGAACTGCCAAAGCGCAGGGATTTGCGGTAAAGTGCCATACTGGAATACGCGTGAAATAACGTATGTGTAGCGTCGAGCTACCTGTGACTAACATACGTGCACAACCGGCGCCTTCGTGCGCCTTCGTGCACCATCGTGCGCGGTCTGAACGATCCCTAAGCGAATGTTGATGTATCTGCCCCGACCCACTTACAGCGGCCCGTAGGGCCGCTAGTAAAGCTGAATGTCTGTTTGTATGTATGTCTGTCTATATGTCTGTCTGTACGTATGTTCCGGATAGAAAATTCCATTTCTGAAACGATCCGGACCAAACTTGGCGCACATACACTTCGGGCCCTGGGGGTGTCACAGGCTACTTTTCGTCATCGATCAATATCAGTTTTATCGACTTTTATCGATTTTTTGCAGAGTTCACCTACGGAGCTGGGAGTTTGCACAGGGGGGTAATCGAGCATGCTGGTACGAATACAATATTAGCTTTCAGAATTATCGAATAGTTTTATCGATTTTATCGATTTTTTTGTAAAGTTTTGCCTGCGGGGCTGGGAGTTTGCACAGGGGGGGGGGGGTAGTCGAGCATGCTGATTACGAACACAATATTAGAAAATATGTTAGTATTGCTTTGCCAACACGAGGTTTGGGTGAAGCTTTATTAACATCAGTGGCCTAACGTTTCGACTACTCGTCGTCTTCAGAGGCCTTTGCTTCACCGCCGGTGCACTTGGTGTTATGGTGCGATCGTATCCTTGATAACAGTAGTGCCATTGGCACTACTGTCATCAAGGATACGGTTGAATATACGGTGAAGCAAAGGTCTCTGAAGACGACGAGTAGTCGAAACGTTAGGCCAATGATGTTAATAAAGCTTCACCCAAAACTCGTGCTGGCAAAGCAATACTAACATATTTTCAAGTATGCCGAGGTTTAAACAAGAGAGGACAAAAGAACACAATATTAGTTTGGCGCTATTCGGCTATCCGGGCCCCGAAGTTTTTTGTCGTAGACCTGCTCAAACTTCGTATATAAGGGTTATCTTACGTGCTGAAAACAGATATCACACTTTCTCCGCAGAACGTTTCCCCGTGTGGTTACGGTAATTGTACGGTAGGAAGTCAAAATCATGAATTCGGCTGGAGTTTGGTCCAGAGAACTTATTCGACATGCTGATTACTTTTCATAAGTAATTTTTCTCCTTTCTCTCTCTGCATATTGGGACCTTTTCATAGAGTTATGATGGTTACACGGATGAAGTCGAAGACATAGATTTGTTTCAAACTTCGTCTAGGGTGGTCATTTAGCGCGAAGAGCATGAGTATCATGCTGATTTCGCATGATAGTGCATTTTCTTGGGTTACGGTAGATGTAGATGGGTCGAAGTTCCAGATTTGCTCAAGACCTTACCTGTAACGGTTTACAAGCATGTTGCTTATGAATATGATGCTTGCTCGCTGTCATAATGCATTATTGTGAAGTTATGGTGAGTTGCAGGGTTTGAATGGACATTTTTTCGCTTTCGGGCCATTTTAGATCCCAGATATTCAAAAGAAGGGGAAACGATTATTTTGCATGACGATCTCCAGCGTCATCCTGATAATCTGTCCCAACATGTAACGCACGCCGGCAATCTTCCTCCCCCTGTATTTGCTTAGGGAAAAGCCGCCGAAGGGTGTATCGCGCGCGGCAGTGGTCCTACAAGGAAAGCATTACGGTTGTGGGAAACTTTTATACCACACGAATTCCCATTATCGTGGAGATTGAGCGCGATATTCTTGAAACAGCACTTTAGGTAATTCCCTGCCAAGGTTTCAGACAGGTTCATGATTTTTACCCGCTGCCACACGAAATGGCTACCATATTCGTCAACAGCGGCTTGAATAACCCCCACATACCGAGTTTGAGCAAGACACACCACAACAACATTTTAGGGCTTGGATAGCCGAATAACGTCATCAGTTTTCAGAATTATCCTTACTTCTATCAATTTTATTGTTTTTTTGCAAAGTTCGAGCTACGGGGCTGGAGGGGGGGGGGGGCGGTGAGGAAGGTAGGTGAGCATACTGATTACTCACACAGCGAGAAAAGGCAATTGCATGTTGAAGTGGGCACAGGTACAGGTGTACAGAGATGGAAATGGAACCTTTATGGAACAGGGCCGGACGGAGCCGGGTAAGCCAGCTAGTGTGTTGTAAAAATTAGGATAAAATTTTAAAGTATTTATTGTTTAGATCAAAGCGTTTTGGTTGAGTTACGACAATATGATAGTAAAAAGTCGTTAATATTGGTAGACTAAAGTTTGATTGAGGGAGCCCCAGCCGAGCTTTATTAGTTAGTCATATCAAAACCCTCAGTTGAACTTGTACTTCATCTAAAACTAAACCTTTTACTGCAACATTGGGCTTAATATAACATCGGCTGATAACGACAAACAGACACGCGAATGGAGGCCATAGGAGGTTTGACTTAAGATAACTATAAATATCAATTTATTGTCAAAACAGTATCGCTAGGACTGAGTAGTACATAGAGTGATCATATGTTGTTGGTACGAAATGTAAAGTAAACATTTTGCTTTGTGCTAGGGTTAAATATACCCTGAGAAAGGACGTTCGCGAATACGGGTTAATCGCTTCCTGAGGTAAATTCTACCTTTAATGGTTAATTCTAAATACTTCCGAGGGTACAAATTACCCTCAAGGTTCATTGATCGATACGGGTTGATCGCGTTCCGGTGTAAATCCTCAAGCGTTCGTCGTGAATACTGCCAATGAACCCTGAGGCTTGAACCTACTTTTGAGGGTCAGTTAAACCTCAGAATTCGTTGACGAATACAGCCATTATACATATTTCCGACGATAGATTTTTTAACCTTCGTGATGTGAGCTGAAATGCATAATTGAGGACGTCCTTGCTGCTGGACTTGCGATACCATTGTATTCTCCAACCATTTTCCGAGATCTGCTTCTCGACATTTAAGAATGGCGGCCAGTTGTCAGTAGGCCTCTCCTCCGTCATCTTGAGTGACGAGACTGCTTGTCAAGGATACTAAAATAAGGATCCGGCTCTCTTTGAGGGAGCAACCTTTACGACAGTCGTCCACGTAGCGGTAGTACAAAAGTGATTTTCGCGCAAATACCGGCGATTCTGTCTTAGACTGATGACTCGTACACTGTGCCAAGTGATTTCCTGTGAAAGCCACATCCATTTCATGTGATAACACGACGAGTACCCCTCCTTTGTCGCTGACACACAGTTTGATCTCATCAGCAGTACAGAGACAAAGTTTGCGGAGCGGCGTTGGGCAGTCGTTAAATTACTGCTGCTTACTGAATTATTTAATGAATTACATTTTGCTAAACTGAATAAGCGTAGAGAAGAAAGACTAGAAAAACGCGACATTCAATATTACTGAGCTCTTGGCAAGAAGAGAAGAAAACCATCAAAACAAACCAAAATTAACCATGTACATTGTATTCCACCTACGGCGCCGGGTGGTAATAAGATCAATGCCAGGTGCTTGGAGCACCATCTAAATCGTACGAAACAATACGACCGCGACGACTCATTATCGAGCCTGCCTCATGCTATGCAACGCAGTACAGTCTAGACAAAAGCGACATCCCCTCTCTCCCCCCCCTCACAGAGTTTCATCACAAAAAACGGAGGCTTGGTTTTGTCCAGTCATCTATGATTTATTCACTGATTCGCTTGAATTCTATTGCCTCGATTGACCTTCTTGAATGTACGGCCTCCAGAGCCTCATTAGCACTATCAACTGCTACTTCACAACATCAACAGCTGCCAAAGCTTTCTTTGAAGAAGTGAAGAAAGTCATTCTCATCATTCTACACGTTTTTTGAAGGCAAAAGTGAAGCAAAAATTGGGATGTCACCAGAAAAAAATTATAAGATCGAAGAGTTTGGATGTAGGTTTTATAATGGAAACGATAATCGTTTCATTGGGCCTTCGACCTTACCAGACGGACACGGAAATCAGCTAGCGGAACGACTTGCGCAAAGATTAAGCGCATTCAAACCAACCGTAGCTTGCTCGATTTCTCAGTAGTTTCATGCTTCAGCAGCGGCCCTGATTACCGCCACCATCAAGCGAAGGTGGCCATCTAGTCGAATGCTGAATAAGAACGTTTGCCATAATGCACCAAGAAGAAGAGGAGTCGTTTATGACTGTCAGGATTGCGAGTCTGCGAGGAACACCCCTTGATGATTTTAAAAACTTGAAACACATTTTGGAAAACGCTGAGTTGCTCGGAAAAAGATGTTTAAGATGCAGGTCCGGAAACTACCCTACGCGATTGTACAGCCAACGCCAGTTGCAGAATAGCCTGGCAGCAGGATTTTCGAAAGCAGGCAAGTCAAGAGACTGAAAGCAGCCAAGAAGAGGGTTTTTTAGAAGTGTCGGAGTAACATGCATATCACATATGGTCTGGCAAGACTGCTTAATGAAGTCGGGCCACCAGTTTTATTCAACATAATTGAATTGTATGCTCTGAAAGCTTTTACATCAACCTTTTCCTCTCTCAACGCCCACGCCATTGCCCGTTATTCCTACTGGAAAAATAGCATCACGTATACTATACCAAATGTGCTGCACAACTTTTCACGAAGATTAGCCTTGTTTGCTTATCAGACCACTGAATGAGCGTAGACTCTAAGCCTAAGAGCCCCGAACAAATTTCGCAGAGCAGTTTTTTTCGCACAGCCTTTTAATGGTAAAAAGAGTAGCCCACTACCTCTTATTTTTTTTTACTTAAACGAAAATATTGTTATTGTAGAAAAAACTCAAACATTCATATAGTTGAACGGCTATTTTTCTTAAGAATAGTTCCAAATTTTGTTACTCCCTTTTGGAGATCATATCCTGCTGGTCGACAGTGGTTGTTGAGGCTTAGCCTCATATCAAGCTAAATTACTACGTCGTCTGAAGCTGGGTAACTTTGTGTAAAGCTTGGAGGCTCGCGCTAACGCGTTATTAACAGTTGGAGAGCTGTAAGCAGTTACCAATAACTAGAAAGACTTGATGGCTGACTGTTTCATGACAAAATAATACAAGCTACTTTAGAGTCTTTGTAATGTTAGTAGTGTCAGTTGCCTTCATGATGCTTTTAAAGTTCGTTTATTTTCCTCTATGCCGCTTCCAGATTGTTTTATAGAGTTGAGCTCAGCGCTTAGGGGTACTGCTCAAGCAATATCAGTACAGTTGAAACAATTTTCAACTTTTCGGTTAATCTTTTCGGTGGTTATGCTAAACTTGGTTGCCTCAAAAAGAATTTGGGTAGACGGATTAAACGGAAGGAACCCTCCAATAACAAACGGGTTTCGAAACGAGGTTGCAAATCAAAGCACAAACTTCAAAGAAACGAGAGTGTAATGCTGTAAAACTCGTCCCAGCTTCTATTTATGTGAGGAACTCCAATAAAATCGCAGCATATTTTGATTTTTGATATAGGAAATCGGTAATTGCGTCGATGTATCGACGAGATGGACGTTCTGAAGCATCACTAAACCTTGGGAAAAAGATAAGGGCTTTCAAGCATCAACTCGAAAAGCCAAAATATTCAGCAATGAAAGTGACAGAAGCATCAATAATTCCAAGAAACATTCGGAGATGGCATGCCAATGAAATTTTATCAGGCTGAACAGAGATTAATGGGATAGTTTGATTTTTAATAGGTTTCGGAATTTTTTGTTCCGAACAACAACAAGCGGGCTGCACCTCAAACGTCACTTACATACGAGAACTTCGCCTATCATTCGTAACGCGAACTTCGCCTATCATTCGTAAAGCGCTACCGTTCCTCTTCCACAACCTGTAACGCCTCAAAGAACTGAGACAGATTGACATAGGACTGGACTTATGTTTAGGCCTCGAAGCCCTAAACATAGTTTCTTGATATTCTGCGTACTGAAGAACTAAACGTGATGAACTAATCAGCAGTAGACCTGCTCGTACGCTTACAGAAACAAGTAATAGTAAAGCTTTGATGGTTGCTTCTTTAGAAGAGATTTATGGGCCACAGAATGGCCGAAACGACTACCATAACAAGGCGACGATATTTCAGTTTGAATGATTTTTAAATAAATAGTAAACTGTGGTGTAAACAAATCCTGTTACAAATAGCAACTAAGTTTTTGAAAGATTTGCGTCTAATTCTATACTTTTCTTCTCATTTTGTACCCTTTTATCATTATGGGATCCTACATTCCTAAAAAAAGAGCTTTGATGTGGCTCGCAAAATGCCTGAGGAACATTATTATAGTGTATACATAGTACACTGTAGTATACCATAACACTTCTTATAGTTAGAACATCTTTTGGAACCACCTTCACTTTTCATTCATTGATTGAGTTTTTTGAAGTGTGTTGCGGTGTTGACCGCAATGTTACAATTTTTAGATGCTGAAGAATTTTGTTCGTCCTTTTTGAAGTAAGAGTTGAGTTCACAAGTTTTGCCGAACTTTACCGAGGAGTAAGTGAGCTTTGACAAGCAATGAAAATTTATGCATTGGAACTGTCGACGGAATTGTCCGCGCTTGTTAACTCCCTTTATGCACGGTGCCAGCCTGAGTGATAACGTATAACATACGCACTCCCTTTTGGAAATCATATGTTGCTGGCCGACAGCGGTTGTTGAGGCTCAGCTCTAAGCTCAATTCGAGCTGAATTCTTCGGTCGTTTGAAGCTATTTTTTCATCTGCGGGTAGCATTGCGTAAAGCTTTTTTCAAAGCTCAAAGGGCTGTGAGCAGCTGTACCAATAACTAGAAGGACTTCTTAGCTGACTGTTTTATAGCAAAACAAAATAAGCGCCATCAAAGCGTTTTTGATCGTAGTGTCAGTTGCTTTCATGCAAGATCGCTAAAGTTATTTAGTTTAATGTTCCTTCCCTGCCTTCAATACTAATGAATTAGTTCCCTGTTTCGCATGTAGAGGTAGTGCAAAGGTAAGCTCATCGTCGTGCCGCCCTTTGTCGCAAACTTAGAACGACGAAATCTCAGAGTTACAAGATTGAATAAAACTGCCGCCGTAACGAACCCCTTATGTTGTCAATTGAACTTGTGCAAACTGAATTTTATCTACAATGGCAGTAACCCACTCGGCATGTTGGCATAAGTTGGCGTAGTTTGGCATAAGCGGCGAGTTCGCGAATTTCACAGCTCGTATTTTATGCTTGATTCGCGAGTTCCTATTGCTTCTTGGTATTACAAGTAATGTAACGCAAAAACATTGCACCTTGCTGGGACGGAACACCTATCTGCCCAATGCAAACATAACGCTAAGAACAGTGTCCGAGTAGTTCCTGACATTTCCGCCTGTCTAATCTTGTACGCTACGGTGTCCAGAAATTTCCTTGAAAGCGCGAAAACGGCGTGAACAGGAGTTTGCCAAAGCAACTATCATCCACTCGTTGACCGCATGGACGGCCAAGTTGCGGATCCAGGGCTCGGAACGAGCCGGCACTAGGGAAATTTCAAGACGAAGTCCCTTTTACGAAATTTTCGTACGAAGTCCCCTTTGAACTGTTTTGAAAACCCGTCATTATTTTTTTTAGATTATGTACAGGTATGTGATAGGGTTTTCACGCGTGTCCGCATTTCATAGAATAACTTTTCATAAGTTCTCTGAGCTTTTTGAATGGTTGAATCACCTATGAAAAGCAGTAAAAAAGCAGATTTTTCGACTGTGGAGCAGACCAAGAAATTTTCGGATGCTTATAAAACGCCGACAAGACATTAAGAAATTAGTGTTCGGGTCCCCCAAAGCGCATGTACGCACCAAATTTGGTGCCATACTATTGCATTTTGGCTGAAAACAACGCCTTTGTTTGTTTGATGTACGGCATGCCGGTGGCGCCGGCAGCATTCTTGCGGCTGTCCTCCTCCCCAGACCTCGAAAAAAACGATATCCCCTTTGTTTTCCGCCCCAAAAACGATAGCCAGCTTAACCCGGTGCCAGCTGTGCCTAGCCCTGTGCGGATCTCGTGCAGCGCGGCTTAATGTCCTGAGAGCACGACTTGTACAATGGCGAATTTGGACTGGGGCAAGCGCTTTACCCGCGGCAGGCGCTCCGCAGTGATGCCCAGTCCGTGTGGTCAAGGAGTCGACGATATTTATAAAAGCGTAATGCACTGAATAAATCTAAAACATGAGTGATAGGAAACACAAGTAACTTGGAAACATCTGGATTACCAAACCAAATTAAATAATCAGAGGTTGGTAACGAGAATTCTCAAAATCTGCACACGTGTGTCAACCTGAATTTGCAGTACGGAAAGCACTTAACATCAGTTCGACTTCATCCATAGAATGCAAGTGATTCTCCACTTAATATTCAAATAAGCTGACTAACTTTGCAAAGCAGGAGGAAGGAGGGGGGCAGCCAACATGAACTAACGCTGGAAGCTTAGTGGGAACTATGGTTTATTTAGGGGACGAGTGGCATAGTAGTATGAGGCGCCGCTATGACCAGATCGGACGCAGGTTTGATCCCCGCCCCTGGGCCAACCAAGCCCTCTACCCTCCGGGGCTGATAAATTGGTACCAGAGTAATCTGTGAAGATAAAAGCACTGACTTGGAAACGGCTGGCCCCCGCAAGTCACTGTAATAGGCCCGCACGCATACAATTGCCTCTTCGACTACGAAGTTAATGTGTGCGTTCGGCGCATGCCCTCAAAGGGTATTGAAGACGCCGAATCCTTTATCCTTTATCCTTTATGGTTTATTTTTGATCCGGCGAAGAACATGCTGTCAAAATGGACGACTACTCAGATAATTGCCGGGGGCAGGCGGCCATGCGGTTTATGAGCGGGCGGGCACGGAAAAATAGTTCGCTGATTTCTTGTGGTCCGCTTGCAGGTGGAAGAATTTTGGCGAAACTTGCTCGGAGAATAGCGGTTTCCTTATAGATTAGCTGCGGCGCAATGGCCGCATTATCGCGGACTTACTGCAAGAATATGCAAAATTTTCGAGGGCCGCAAGGCCCTTTGTGAAGGACCTTGCAGCCCCAGGTACTTTCCGCTGAGAGAAAGTAACTCGAACTTAAGTAATTAAACCAACGGTGACACCTCTGCCGCACAGAGTCTTACCTGTGCTCGACGTATGCTCGAAACTGTGTAAAAAGAGTCCAAGCGCATGCTGAAAGTTTGGCCAGCGTGCTGAAAGAGATTATTTGACGAGCGCCATCAGAAAATTCTGTGTTGTTGCCCGCTGGCAGGACATTAGACAGTAAAGGAAGTACCGCTCGCTGAAGGTTTGGCCACGCCTCAAAATCCTGCTGACCGCTTGCAGAAAAGCGCGAGTTTGCGGACCGCCTGCCCCCGACAATTATCTGGGTATATCCGCTGTATATTGACAACCATGAGCAGTATGCTCACTTGCGGCTATTGTTCATCTCGGCACATACTCAGCAGTCTGGATGCTTAGTCTTTTTATGTGAACTCTACTGGAAGAAATTAGCTGAGTCGTGGCCAAATGGCTACTCATATGATTCAGTGCGGGAAAAGAGTGCAGCCCAAACTGTACTCTTTCCATGCAAATCGGATTAGTTCACCGTACATGGCTCAAAGCAGCACCCAGAATTTTTGGCAAGTACGCTACAAGGTAGTACGGTTGAGTTGATTTGAAAATTGAATATCTCCACAAGCAGATCTTATGATTGCTGCTTGGACAGGGCTAACCAAAGTCTATCGGAGAGCAGCATAAGAGACCAAGGTGTATCCTTCCAGGTTGCATCCCTTTAAGCAGGCTTTCTGAAGTTAAAGCACGCCCTTTTTAACGCACAAAATGTATTTTTAGAATTGCTTCTAGAAGACACAGCAACTTATGAAAGTATATTGAAAATGGAGCAACACGAGCGTTGAAACGACAGGAAGGGCACAAACGAGAAAGTTTCTCACCATAAAGGAATTTATTACAAGAACACCACAGTGTCACTAAGATCTTGTTGGTAATCATGTCCCCACATCCACCATGATAATGCAGGCCGGGTGTTTTTCATCACTTTCTACGACATCGAAGATTAGATACGACGGGTACAGTACGGCTTCGCTCGTGAAGAATAGACACAGTAAAAAAATCTTCTACACAAACTGTAACGCAACAATGCGTGTTGCTACATGCGAGTTCGCCAGATATGACTACTTTTACATAGAATGTGCCAGATATGACTACTTTTACATAGAATGTGGAACCAAAGTATGCGGTTCCCAGGTTCGAGAAGAGGCGGGTTGCGGACTTCCCTGATTCTAAGGACAAGCTAAAAGAGAGAGTAGAAATACAGTGCTGCGACGTGGAGATTTAACAACTTAATCCTGAAAACCAGGAAAGTCCCAACTCGCCTCCACACTAATTTGAGAGCCGATGATACTCTAAAGAGAACTGCTAAAGCTGGCTTGAAGCAAAACTTGAGTACTGCTAAAGTTGCTTAAAGTGATTTGCTTGAATTTTAGCTATTAAGTCGTCACCAAAATATATAATGCTTAGTTTAGAAGCAGAAAAATCAAACAAAATAAGCTTGTATTCTCGATATCATCTAGCTGAAAACAAGACTGACTCATTATCGCTTTTGCATCAGCTACTTCTAGGACAAAAAACACACTGGCCTGCAAAAGAAAGCATAAAAACAAAGAAAATGATATAAAGAAGCACACAAAAACAGCACACAGGCCCTTTGACCGATCTTATCTTGTGATATGCAGTTGCACACATTGGCAAATAGTTCAGCTACTAACTGCATCAAAAATTATGTACCTGCAAAATACGATTTTAGCTAGGAACGATAAAAGTAACAGGTCAAAACGCCTCAAAATGACTTTTCTAGCCATCGCGCCAGTGATCCCCCCAATTTTGAAGTAACAGCACAAAGTATAACAAGTGATAGCAGCAGATTCAGCTAACCCACTTTCTCCTTCAGCTTCAGAAGATGTTTGTTGCAAGTTAGTGTTTCCATGAATGTTTAGTGACTGCTGGAGCGTATTGCCATACGTACGCTTCCCATAATCCATCTTATATATAAGGCTGAATGTCTGTTTGTCTATGGCCCGTAGTAAAACTCGGTCACGGGAGATGATTTCCCCTGAGGCCCTCATATGGGGCTTTGTCGGGTGAGATGAGGACTGCCCACTATTTCGTGGTTTAAGTATGCAAGGTCACCCTACAGGTGAGCTTCAGATGAATCCCGGCAGGGAGAACAGCTCCCGACCGACCCATCGGAGATGAGCCGGGTGACGACGTAAGGTAAATACTGTGCTAAAGAGGAGAGTACAGAGAAAACCTCCGTAAGTTGCTCCCGAGTAACTTACGAAACATCGCACCTGACGTTCTTTTGCAGTGCAAAACTCCGAAAACTGCACAATTTCGGGCGCCCAAGTGAGTGAGGATCGATGAACAGCTGATTGCGCGACGAAATGGAAAAAAAGGTTTTTTTGCATTTTTCTTGCAGTTCTTGCTCATTTTTCTCAAAGAATCGCTTCAGATAACAAGAATAAATTTACCTTTCTATTCATTTTTCGCTAAATGTATTTTTTCCTTGTATGATTGCCAAAATAGTGTGTAATTGTTTTATCTTGTTATTTGCCAGGCGAAATCTCTATAGCGGCTATCATCGATTTTTTCGACAGCGGCCGCTGTCAAAGATCGCCAGGCCAAGTAGAAAACTCGGTGTCGCTAGCCGCACTCGTACCATGGCACTCCCGTTTGAAATGAATTAGTCTTATCCATATGACTATTAATGCACAAATGGCAAAAACTTTGATTTTTCAATTTTGAAAACGCAAATGTCCAGTCAGTGATCTGCTCCAAATCAATCGCTCCTCTGGCAATGTGCTGAGGGCGATGAGATCAACTCCGGTCTGGTTCAACAGAGATGCCCTGATGGGGGTTTACTACGGGCCTATATGTATGTATGTCTGTACGTATGTGCATAGAAATTTTTATTTCTAGACCGATTTGGACCAAACTTGGCACACATACACTTCGGAGCAGGAACCTTGCCACAGGCTAGTTTTCGTCATCGATCAATATCGATTTTATCAATTTTTATCGATTTTTTTGCAGAGTTCACGTACGGGGCTGGGATTTGGCACAGGGGGTAATCGAGCGTGCTGATTACGAATACAATATTAGTTTTTGAAAATATCCATTATTTTTGTCGGTTTTATCGAATTTTTGCAAAGTTTGAGCTACATGGTTGGGAGTTGGCACAGGGGTAAGTGGGCATGCTGAATTTCGAAAACAACACAAGGAACGGAAAATGAGGTGCAGAAGTTGGCATAGGGAAAGGCTGTACAAGGAGGGATGGGACCTTTATTACAGTTTTGACAGGGCCCAGCGGAGCCGGGAAAGCAAGCTAGTGTTGAATAAAACTGGTGTCCCTACTTCATTCAGCAGTCTTGCCAAACCGTATGTGATATGCACCTCACTCCGACACTTCTAAAAAATTCTCTTCTTGGCTGCTTCCAGTCTCTTAACTTGCCTGCATTCGAAAATCCTGCTGTCAGGCTGTCTGCAATTGGCGTTGGCTATTCATGCGCGTAAAGTAGTTTCCGGACCTGCGCCTTGACTTTTTCCGAGTAAGCAAGCTAGTTGTTCGGATAATTAACGTTCTGCAAAAAAACAGTTGGCCAATACCGATATGATGGTTTATAACATTGTTTGCCTTTTAGTTGTAAACATTCACACGTTTGCGTCCTTCTTGTAAAAGTAAGGCGGATTCTCAATTGCCGTCAATGATGTAATTGTAAGTCCACTATCTTTCGTAAAAGTTATAAAAAATAAAAGAAGAACACTCAAGATACTTCACTATACTAAAGTAAAGATTTTGGAAGCACTGGCTGATTTAGCTAAGCGCAGAACACTTGACACTCTGTTACTTTGCTGCGAGTTTATAAATTCAAAGTAGGAAAAGGAGTCTGAAACACTCACTGTCCATTGTTCACGGAGGTACGAAGAGCTTAAACAACTTGATATACTTATTGAAAAAGTTTGTTGGAAACTTAAAGCTCAAACTTTGCAGGAACATGGGCGTTACAAAGCTAGACACGTTGAGTGAAATGCTTGGGGGTCCAGAACAGGGGTTTCAACGAATTTTTTACAAAAAGTCAATTTAACCCATGATTCGCTTCGATTTTAGCTGAGTGCAGAGTTGCAATAGCAGAAAATCTGAACATGAAAGTTAGCATCAAATAAATACTCAAGTGTAATAGGAAATGAGCTTTCACGAAGGAAAGACTGACTTGGAGGTCCGAATCATAGCTTTTGTAACTTTAAAATTTTAGTGTCAATGGCAAGTTGCAAATTAGCAACATGCATTCCCATAGTGGGACACCTGATCAAACAAACAAAAAAGCCAAAGGTGGACATTTCGTGAACATAAGTTGCATGAATATGACGAAAAATTGAATGAGCTGTATGGTTTCTGTAATAGGAAAAACGATAGTGACCACTACTATGCAAGCGGTGGTTTTATCCTATATAAGAGTTGAAAAGCTCACCATTCCAGCAATTTTTAATAGTTATCATCTGTTTGATCATAAGTATGCTTAAGAGGAAAAACTAATAATAATGAAAAAATCGCTCGAAAATCCCGCAGAAAATCACAGCAATGCCATGCACCTCATGACATACGACATATTCGAAGCAGATTGCAGCCATGTAAGCAGGTTGCACTCGTCAAAAAGCACATTATTTTCCGCGCTTTTCTGACCTGAGAGCGCAAGTTGAGAGAGAGATCGAGTAAGATATCTCGACAAAATTACGGCTAATAGTTCACGACATCGCCGGCAAGTCAGTCTTTTAGCCCTGATACTTAAAGTTGTCGGGATTCTTTGATTCTTTTTTCGGTTTTCATTTGAACTCGACTCTAAGCTGGGCCTCAGACCTGGAGAATGCTAGACATGATCGCTATGGGGAACTTAGGGGCTAGCAGTTTTCATGAACTGGGGTAGAGATCGCGGCCAGCTGAGAGGAAGACTTGCAGCAGATAGGGTGGATTACTACCACCCTAATTACGAAAACTCTTACAGCCAAAGTCAGGCAGGTACTCTCCGTCAGTAACGTCCCCTTATACAATTATCCCATCTCTAGCACCTCACACGGTAACACTTGGACAGATATTAAAATGAGGAATCATTTTCGTAGTCTATAGCCCACTTGATAAAAATGGCAAAAGGGAGGAATTGCGAGAACATCAATATCAGACAGGTGCCTTTATACTTGTAATGCAGTCCGCGAAGGTGAAGTTACAACGAAGTATCCTTTACACTATAGTGTACTATGTATACACTACAATAATGTTCCTCAGGCATTTTGCGAGCCGCATCATAGGTCTGATTTTAGGAATGTAGGGTCTCATAATGACAAAGGGTACATAATGAGAAGAAAAGTATAGAATTATACGGAAATTTTTCAAAAATTTAGTTACTATTATATTTGTAAAAGGAATTGTCTATAGCACAGTTTACTATTTATTTAGAAATCATTCAAATTGAAATATCGTCGCCTCGTCGTGGTAGTCGTTTCCATTCTGTGGCCCCTAAATCTCTTTCAAAAAAGCAACCATCAATGCTTTACTATTACTTGTTTCTGTAAGGCTACTGCTGAAGTTCATCCAGATGTTTAGCTCTTCAGTACGCAGTAAATCAAAAACTATTGTTTGGGGCTTCAAGGCCTATGGAAAAATGTTGAAATAAGCCGAAAATTTCGGCTTAGTCCTAAGTCCAGTCCAATGTCAACCTGTCTCAGTTCTTTGAGGCGCTACAGATTGTGGAAAACGAACGGTAGCGCACGAATGATAAGCGAAGTTCGCATAGGTAAGTGACGTTTGAGTTGCAGCCCGCTTGTTGTGTTCGGAACAAAAAAATTCCGAAATCTAATAAAAATCAAGCTGTCCCATTAATCTCCGTTCAGCCTGATAAAATTTCATTGGCATGCCATCTCCGAATGTTTCTTGGATTTATTGATGCTTCTGCCACTTTTATTGCTGGGTATTTTGGCTTTTCGAGTTGATGCTTGAAAGCCCTTATCTCTTTCCCAAGTTTTAGTGATGCTTCAGAACGTCCATTTCGCCGATACATCGACGCAATTACCGATTCCCTATATCAAAAATCAAAATATGCTGCGATTTTATTGGAGTTCCTCACATAAATAGAAGCTGGGACGAGCATTTCAGCGTTACACTCTCGTTTCTTTGAAGTTTGTGCTTTGTTCGATTTTGCAACCGCGTTTCGAAACCGTTTGTTATTGGAGGGTTCCTTTTGTTTAATCCCTCTACCCAAATTCTTTTTGAGGCAACCAAGTTTAGCGTAACTACGATCAACCGAGAAGTTGAAAATTAGTTCAATTATACTGATATTGCTTGAGCAGTACCTCTAAGCGCTGAGCTCAACTCTATAAAACAGTCTGGAAGCGGCATAGAGGAAAATAAACGAACTTTAAAAGCATTATGAAGGCAACTGACACTACTAACATTACAAAGATTCTAAAGTAGCTTGTATTATTTTGTCATAAAACAGTTAGCCATCAAGTTTTGCTAGTCATTGGTAACTGCTTACAGCTCTCCAACTGTTGATAACACGTTAGCGCGAGCCTCCAAGCTTCACACAAAGTTACCCAGCTTCAGATTAATAATTTAGCTTGATTTGAGGCTGGGTCTTAACAACCACTGTCGAGCAGCAAGATATAATCTCCAAAAAGGAGTAACAAAGTTTTATAATATTCATAAGAAAAATAGCCGTTCAACTGCATGAATGTTTGAGTTTTTCTATAGTAACAATGTTTTTGTTTAAGTAAATAAAATAAGAGGAAGTGAGCCACTCTTTTTACCATTATAAGGCTGTGCGAAAAAAACTCCTCTGCGAAATTTGTTCGGGACCCTTAGGCTTAGAGTCTACGCTCATTCAGTGGTCTGATAAGCAAACAAGGATAATCTTCGTGAAAAGTTGTGCAGCACATTCGGTATAGTATACGTGATGCTATTTTTCCAGTAGGAATAACGGGCAGTGGCGTGGGCGTTGAGAGAGGAAAAGGTTGATGTAAAAGCTTTCAGAGCATACAATTCAATTATGTTGAATAAAACTGGTGGCCCGACTTCATTAAGCAGTCTTGCCAGACCGTATGTGATATGCACGTCACTCCGACACTTCTGAAAAAACTCTCTTCTTGGCTGCTTCCAGTCTCTTGACTTGCCTGCTTTCGAAAATCCTGCTGCCAGGCTGTTCTGCAACTCGTGTTGGCTATTCACTCGCGTAAGGTAGTTTCCGGACCTGCGCCTTGAACATCTTTTTCCGAGCAACTCAGCGTTCTCCAAAATGTCAAGTTTTTTCAAATCATAAAGGGGTGTTCCTCGCAGACTCGCAATCCTGACAGTCATAAACGACTCCTCTTCTTCTTGATGCATTATGGCAAACGTTCTTATTCAGCATTCGACTAGATGGCCACCTTCGCTTCATGGTGGCGGTAATCAGGGTCGCTGCTGAAGCATGGAACTACTGAGAAATCGAGCAAGCTACAATTGGTTTAAATGTGCATAATCTTTGCGCAAGTCGTTCCGCTAGCTGATTTCCGTGTCCGTCTCGTTTATCCTTTCTTCATTAAGATAAAGTTTTTACAGAAATTCGAAGACCCAACGAAAAGAGTATCATTTCCGCTATAAAACCTACATCCGAACTCTTTGATCTTATACTTCTTTTCTGGTGACATTTCGATTTTTCCTTCACTTTTGCATTCAACAAAACGTGTAAAATGGTGAGAAGGTCACTTCTTCAAAGAAAGCTTTGACAGCTGTTGTTTTGCGAAGTACAGTTGATAGCGCTGATGGGTCTTTAAAGGCCGTACATTTGAGATGGTGAATGAGGCGATAGGATTCAAGCGAATCAGTGAATAAATCATAGATGACTGGACAAAACCAAGCCTCCGTTTTTTGTGATGAAACTCTGTGAGGGGGGGGGGGGGGAGAGGGGATGTCGTTTTTGTCTAGACTGTACTGCGTTGCATAGCATGAGGCAGGCTCGATAATGAGTCGTCGCGGTCGTATTGTTTCGTACGATTTAGATGGTGCTCCAAGCACCTGGGCCGGTAGTAATCTACCCTACCTGGTGGCATCAAAGATGCCGACAGGTAGACACACATCGCGGGGAGGTTGCCATCATCGGCGGCAGCTCGTGGAGTGATTGTAGGTTGTAATAACCTTATGTAAGCTTAGTGCGCAATCATTTCGCACGTCAAATTTTGATGACGCACACAGCCGCAAAACTGCTACCTCGCGCGCGGCCGAACCTAAGTGCGTTAACTTCAAGAGCCACCCCGTTAACCATTCGACCATACGGTCAACCATTGCCGATTGCACCAGCAATAGGAGGAACGCACTGGTGAGTGGCCGCCCGTAAGAGGGATCAATACATTGCGTGAGAGACTTTGACCTGAAAGAACAGCTGATTGATATGAGCGAGAAAGGGGCGAAATCGGTGCAAACGAGATTTAGAAGGATTTGCCAAAAAATAGTGTTCTTTATGGTTCTAAAGCATGACTAGATTGTTTCTCTGTAAGAAAATCGTCGTTTTAAAAAAGAAAATTTCATATAATGAGAAAAATGATAGTTTTTTGATAGAAAGTAGGATTTTTGGAATTTTCGCCTGACGTAAATTGTGTGAGTTCGCCGCAACTCGCAAACTCACAGACGCCGTCGGCAAAGGTGCCACCACCTCGACGTGGTAGGGGCACGTCGAGTTGCCGGCAGCTCCCTCTCTCAAAAGAGCAGGCTATTTCCCGTGCTCTCTAACCTGCCGGCAGCTGCCATCTCGCGGATTTCGACGAGCTGCCGGCAGGTTGCCGGCAACCGACTTCGCGAAGTTGCCGGCAACTCCTCCTGCGCTTCCAGATATTTTACTAAAGGAGGAATTCTGGAACCGCAGACTTTTATGGAGTTTTCTACGGAGTCGAGGCGGCATCTTTATCGAGAAAATTTTTTGGAAAAAGGCCTGGGACGACCTAAATTTGGGGTCTCGCTTTCTGGCCACCTCACGGAAAAGGTGCCAGCGACCTGCCGACGAGATCTGCCGCCAGGTCAGGGGGATTACTACCGGCCCTGACATCGATCTTATTACCACCCGGCGCCGTAGGTGGAATACAATGTTCATGGTTGATTTTGGTTTGTTTTGTTGGTTTTCTTCCCTTCTTACCAAGAGCTCAGTAAGGTATAGATATTGAATGCCGCGTTTTTCTGGTCTTTCTTCTCTACGCTTATTCAGTTTAGCAAAATGCAATAAGCAGTAATTTAAGGAATGCCCAACGCCGCGCCCTCCGCAAACTTTGTCTCTGTAGTGCTGATGAGACCAAACTGTCTGTCAGCGAAAAAGGAGAGGTACTTGTCGTGTTATCACTGAAATGGATATGGCTATCACAGGAAATCATTTGGCGGACAGCACAATGTACGAATCATCGGATGAAATTCAAGAGATTGTACCGCAGTTTTAACAAGGTTTGGCTGGAAGATGCTCAATCTGAGAGGCTACATAAAAGTATTATGACGCATCTCAAGTGCAATTTGCCTATATACTTAATATTATACGTTCTAGTAAAAACCCACAAGCTAACTTCTTAGGGTTTCGTCTCCAGTAATCTTAAGGTTTATAAGGTCAGATCAATTATGAGCAATGTGAATGAGCCGACGGACAAGATCTCCTATTTTTGAACTTGGTGTTGTCTCAGCTGCTGAAGTTCGTCCCCTGGCATGTCTCTAGTACAAATATGTTTCTAGATCGCCTAGGCAGAACGCTCACTGAACAAAGATGCGTAAGAGTTTTACGACGTGACTGCTCTTTACGCCAGCGTTTCCAACAGCGACGCTGAAAGCCACTCAAGCTTTTTCTAGAATATCAGACTTCCTCTTCATTTTTTCAGCATCAGAGGAATCATTTACTTTTGAAGGAGTGCATCCAATGTACAGTCTTTCGCTGGTGTGGTCACTATTACAAACAGATTAGGGGTCTCGATGGGTCAGCGTTTAGCACCAACATTGGCCATCGTTTTCACGTCTAAGATAGAATCTCCGGCATTTGCGTGAAAATCACTCTTGTACTGCCTCTACGTGGACGACTGTCATACAGTTTGCTCCACCCCAGGAGAGCTGGATCCTTGTTTTAGCATCCTTGGCAAGCAGTCTCGTCACTCGTGAGGAGGGAGAGGCCCACTGACAACTGGCCGCCATCCTTGCATGTCGAGATGCAGATCTAAATAATGGTGATTACAATGTGGTATCGCAAGCCCAGCAGCAAGGACGTCCTCAATTATTGCATTTCAGCTCACATCACGCAAGTTAAAAAATCTGTCGTCGGAAATATGTATAGTAGCCGTATTCATCAACGAACCCTGAGGGTTAACTGACCCTCAAGAGTAGGTTCAAGCCTAAGGGTCATTGGCCGTATTCATCAACGAACCCTTGAGGATTTTCCCCGGAACGTAATCAACCCGTATCAATCAATGAACCTTGAAGGTGAATGTTATTCTTGAAGGTAGAATTAACCCAGAATTTACCCCAGAGAACGATTAACCCGTATTCACGAACGTGGGTTATCAGGGTATATTTAACCCTAACACAAAGCAGGATTGGATTCACTCGTTAAGCAACTTGACATCGATTCTGTCTCCACCCGGCGCGTTATGTGGCATTGAATGTGCAGGGTTTTTTTCACTTCTTCTTGCCGTCGGGTAAAAAGTCTTCGTCTACAAAGCAGGACTACTGGGGCGTGCCTTGCCTTCGATTAGCGATCGCCGATCCAGGGATGCGGAGTGGAGACCTCAGCGATACTTAACTAGAGCTAGTTTCGACGGCATTGGTTTGATCCGCTGTTAGCTAGAAATTCAGCTGAAACCGGAAACTTCGAATTTCTTTACAGTTTTAGGGATCCTGCCAGAAAATACATGGCTGTACGTTGCGATTCAACACACGGGTCCGCTCCGCACTACGTTGAGTCGGCGACCTTAGCGGGGTGCACCTCCATAAACGAAGAAGTCCACTTTACACTTGAGCACATTTCTCTGTGGTGTCAAGGGCAGTTTTCTGCGTTTTCGTCCTTTCCTTAAACTCTTTAAAGGCAGTAGCTCGGCAAATCTCAACCTAGTCAAATTTGCGCTTACCTGGGGTTTTTCAACACGCTGATCCCGGAAATCCACTTTTGGAAGTTTGAAAACGGCGAAAATGAGCGTTTTTTAATGCCCTTCCCTTCGATATTGGACGAGTGGAGCAAGGCCCATGACGCTAAATCGCGACAGGACCCAATGGTTATAGCGTTGCGGCGGGCAGCCTCCAATGGTGAGAAGGAAATTGCCAACTCGTCCAGATGCGTGTAAGATTGGCCTGCGCGTGTAAGTTCGAGAGCGATTTTCTCGGCAAAAGCATGCTGTGCAACCGGGATTGCACTGTTTTCATAGTTGGGCGATAAGGAACCTATCGCGTTAAAATCCCGAGTTGTTGGATTTTGCCGACCCACTGCCTTTAAAAACCACCCTGAGTAAAAGTCAGTACTTTCACAATATCCCGATCATTTTTCGAAAAGTTCCACTAAGAAACGCACTTTGATTTGGAAGCAAATTTTCGTAGATTTCAGGAAAAATCAACACGTTAGGCTCCGTTTGACAATTTTTTTTAATATCCTTCCCAGTGAGATACAGAGGCATTCGAGATAATTCGAAAGCTGTTAAGCTGTTTTTCATGAAATGCAAGACATTCAAAACGTTTATTATGTATTGATCGCAATGATTTAAAAGTATTCTCTTCTTTAAATTCGTTCCGCTGTGGGAATACAGTCAGGAAAGAATACATAGATCACAAGATTTGCTTGTCTCGCCATTTAGATGATCGAATCCTTGTCCTTTGTTTTGAGCGATTTCAACATGTTCTTGAACAGTAAACATTTTTGAAGTTAATGACAGTTGGCGAATATTTGAGGAAGGGTAGTGTTTATATACTTGTAAAGTAAGCAGTGAGTACTGTAAATGTCACCACCTACTACTCACACCACTGAATGCGAATAGAATCTAAATACGCGGATGTTCTCTGGATGTCATCTGCTCGGTACTTGGTAACCGTAAATTCAGTATTTTAAAAATGTAGTCTGCACGTATTAGGACGTCTAATTAATTTATGAAATTCTTTATAAGAATTACTTTAACAAGTATCCAATGCTGAATTTCTTCCTCCCTTCAGAAATAATTATGATGCGCTCTTCTAACGAGCGATATAATCCCTGGAGTTCAAAACACCTCGTTTTTTCTTTGTCCATTACTATAGAATTTACTACAGAATTTTTGTTTAAGAATTTTGAAAGGGTTTTGTTGAGCAAAAAAAGGTCAAGCCTGTTCAGATTAAAGTGAATTCTTTTTACAGCTTTCTTTCGATGTTCGCTTAGTAAATCTAAAGTTCCAAAAAGTCTTCAGTTCCAAAAAACAAGTAAGACAAGAAAATCCAACAAAAACGCTAACAAAAGAAAATATTCAAGATTTTATGCCTTAAAAACTCTATTATCACTCTCACTACATTACAAAGAACTGAACGGTTCTAGCTTTGAAATATCGAGATTTTGAAATTTAGAATATAACAATGCGCATTTGCAAAACTGAATAACACGGCGATTTTTTCTGCAATTTTCGCAGGTATCGCAAAGAAAAGATGATATTTAGAAAGAGAAGAAGATGCATCTATTAGTACTTAAACCATTTGGTTAGCTAGTAATTATTTTCGGTCGCTTTTGCGGCTCCTACAAATGCTGCAGACAATTTTTTTCAATGTCTGGTATTTCTGGAGAGTGTACTCCAGTGAGAATTCAAACGTCAATACTGTTTGGATAGCATAGCGATATTTATTTCCCTATGAAAAAATGCGCAAAAACGTGAAAAGCCCCAACTTTTCCGTTATGACAAAGTGGGAAAACTTCGTTCTTTTAATCATTAAAACACTAAAGTGTCAAATCGCAAATTTTATTGTTATTCGCTAAAAGGATATTCTTGGATGTAATCAAATACAAATCACTCATCGCTACATCCACCACAGAATGAAAACGGAAAGTCAGAGAACTACGCTTTCAGAAATTTGGCCGTGTTCAGGAATAATTGTTTCTTATTGTTAGCACAGGTGCGATAGTGTGAGAATTTTCTGACCCCCCTTTCACCCCTGAGCCGGGACTAAAGTGACCCCTTCACCAAAAGCCGAGAAAAAAATCAACAGTGATGTAAGATCAAGCAAAGGAGACATCTGGGCCGGTAGTAATCCCCCCAACCTGGCGGCAGGTCTCGTCGGCAAGTCGCTGGCACCTTTTACGTGAGGTAGCCAGAAAGTGAAACCCCGAATTTAGGCCGTCCTAGGCCTTTTCCCACAGAATTTTCTTGATAGAGATGCCGCCTCGACTCTATAGAAAACCCCATAGAAATTTGCGGTTCCAGAACTCCTCCTTCAGGAAAATATCTGGAAGAATAAGGGGAGCTGCCGGCAACTTCGCGAAGTCGGTTGCCGGCAACCTGCCGGCAGCTCGTCGAAATCCGCGAGATGGCAGCTGCCGGCAGGTTAGAGAGCACGGGAAATAGCCTGCTCTTTTGAGAGAGGGAGCTGCCGGCAACTCGACGTGCCCCTACCACGTCGAGGTGGTGGCACCTTTGCCGACGGCGTCTGTGAGTTTGGGTATTGCGGAATATCACACAATTTACGTCAAGCCGACGGACTAGAAAAATTTACTTTCTATCAAAAACAATCATTTTTGTCATTATATGGGTTTTTCCTCGTTTAAATTCTTTATATATCTGTAGATGACTAATAATATTACATAAAGAGAAAGAACGCCATCTTCTTCTTGCGATTCCTTTGAACCTTGTCTGCAACGTTTCCGCCTCTCTCTCGCTCATATCAATCACCTGTTCTTTCAGGTTAAAGTCTCTCACGCAATGTATCGATCCCTCTTACAGGCGGCCACTTACCAGTGCGTTCCTCCTATTGCTGGTGCAAACGGCAATGGCTGACCGAGTGGTCGAATGGTTAACGGGTGGCACCTGAAGTTAACGCACTTAGGTTCGACCGCGCGCGAGGTAGCAGTTTTGCGGCTGTCTGCGTCATCAAAATTTAATGTGCGAAAAGATTGCGTACTAAGGCCATATAAGATTATTATCATAGCCTACAATCACTCCGCGAGCTGCCGGCGGAGTTGACATCTTTCCGCGATGTGTGCCAACTTGCCGGCATCTATGATGCCACTAGGTAGGGTAGATTACTACCGGCCCTGTACGTGAATTGTTTATGTATAGGAAAGGACAAATCTGTTGAAAAATGTGCTTGGTGACGGGTGTAGTAGTGATGTCTGAGGATTTTCGAGTTTCTAACATAAAAAAATTCATAACTTTTGTAGATGAACATCTTTTATGGCGAGATGTTACCGTTAGGACCGCCTCGTCCTCCGTTATTAAACGATTTACAATGTATCTTTGATCTTTCCAAAAAAGTGCCTGGGTGAAGGGTGTGCGGATTTTTGAAGATTTTCGAGTTTTTAACGTAAAAAAATTTATAACTTCTATAGATGAACATATTGTACACGCGATGGTCACCTTTGGAACTATTTTGTCCTCCGCTTTCAGAAAATATATACTTTGCCTGGGATCCATTAGAAAAAGTGCCGGGTGAAGGGTGGGTGAGACTTTTATAATGGGAGTGCTCAAGTAGACGTCCTTTTAGAATGGTAAAAAAGCCTGTACAGTCTGCCCCAATCGGGATCAGGCCGAACCGTCGGCTGAATTTGCGCGCTCGCAGCGCTAGGGGTTTGCGCTGCATACGCGCGCTGTCGCAGAGAGCGAAGAGATTGAGGAGAGAGCAGACTAGCTAGACGCAGAAGTGGCGCGAAACCCTCGCGACGCGCACTCCCGCCAAGCCAATTTTGGCCTGGTTAGGATTGGGGCAGACTGTACTTGAGCACTCCCATTATAAAAGTCTCACCCACCCTTCACCCGGCACTTTTTCTAACGGATCCCAGGCAAAGTATATATTTTCTGAAAGTGGAGGACGAGGCGGTTTCAATGGTGACCATTACGACGTCTAAAATGTTCATCTACAGAAATTACAGATTTTTCCTTCTTAAAAACTCGTAAATATCCAGAAATCACTAGGACACCCTTCACCCAGACACTTTTTTCAACGATCCCCAGGCAATGTTTATATTTTTTAAAAGCGGAGAACGAGACGGTTCTAATGGTGACCATTACGACGTCTAAAATGTTCATCTACAGAAGTTACAGATTTTTCCTTCTTAAAAACTCGTAAATATCCAGAAATTACTACCCACACTCTTCACCAGGCACTTTTTTAACAGACTCTAGGCCAACTATATACGCTTTAAAAGCGGAGGACAAGGTGGTTTTAAAAACAATTTCCTTGCTAATCTTGCTTCATCTACAGAAATTACGAATTTCTTCTTTTGAAAACGTAAATGCGTTAAAGTTGTCCAAATTTTTCCGAAACAATTCTTGCATGCACATCTTCTATGGTAATTTAAAAAACAGGCAGGGTGATATAAAAAAGGAAAAAAGAAAAATGTAAAAAAATACAAGGTGCTGGTCAGAACCATAATTGTGTGCTATTACAGCAGCACATCGGCTCACATTTCAGAAAAAAGACAACCAGTGATGGGGAATTGAAAATCATAAACTTTGACTAAGAAAAATGATGAGAGAACACCATGTCTTCCTTCCCCCCCCCCCCTCCTCGTCGACATTTCATGATTTCTTGATCAACTGAAACACCCTTCACCCGGAGGGGCTGCGACCGCTGTGACCCCCTTCACCCTGGAGGGTCATTCTCACCTTATCGTACCTGTGCTTGTTAGTGACAGTAGAAAATTCTGTATGAGCATATGATATGTGACAGTACAAGCTTTGAGCAACTCGCTCTCATAAAATCATGAAAGAAAACAGCAAGAAATATTTCTATGAAGATTTGGTTTTAAAAAACGAATGTCTTTTCCAAACAACTTAGTGTTTAACATTTCATGTTTACCAAATCCAAGCGCCAAATGCAGAACTTGGTCATTTCGAAAAATAAATTAAGAAAGAACGAAAAAGCAAACCTCGATTAACTCAGAGCTTGTGGGGTGAGGCGCCACTCCCATCGGTGACATAGCCGCTGAAGAGAAGAAGAAATTTTGCATCACTTTTTGAGCTGTTTGTTGCCTTTACAGCGGTGGGTTTAAAGAAGTGACAAAACTTTTGCGCCAATTCAATACTCGAGTAGGATCTCAGTCTAAAAATCCTGCAAACCCCCACTTGCTCAAGTAATTCTTCAGAATATCAAGCACTCGTGTACAATGATGTCAGCGATACCTTTCTGAAGAAAAAAAAAACGATGACAGGGAAGCTTCAGCCGTAGCAATCATGTGCTTCTTCCACACGTCAGGCCTCGATATAGTTCCCTGGAAGCGCAACCACTCAGATAACCGCCGGGGGCAGGCGGCCATGCGAATTTTGAGCAAGCGCGCACCGGAAAAATAGTTCGTTGATTTTTTGCGGCCCGCTTGCAGAAATTTGGAAGAAAGTTGGCAAAATTAAAGAAGAATGCTTGAAGAACAATCGCGGTTTCTTTATAGATTAGCTGCGGCGCATTGGCCGCATTCTCGCGGACTTTCCGCGAGAATATGCAAAATTTTTGAGGGCCGCACGGTCCTTTGTGGAGGACCGCGCAACCCCCAGGTACTTTCCGCTGAGAGAAAGTACCTCAAACTTGAGTAATTAAACCAACGGTGACACCTCTACCACACAGAGTCTTACCTGTGCTCGACGTACGCCCGAAAATACCTAAAAAGAGTCCGAGCGCTTGCTGAAAGTTTGGCCAGCGCTCGCTGGAAGATATTATTTGACGAGCGCTCGCAGAAAATTCTGTATTGCTGCCCGCTGGCAGAAAGCGGAAGTACCGCCCGCTGAAGGTTTGGCCACGCCCCAAAATTCTGCTGACCGCCTGCAGAAAAGCGCGAGTTTGCGGACCGCCTGCCCCCGGCGATTATCTGAGCATATAAACCTTTTCAAGCCTTGGTTTTCAAGAAATAAGACTTTTTGCGTTGAAAACGAAAAACAAAAATAAAGCAACATCTTCGTTTCTTCCCTAATTTTTTTCCGATCTTTATTCGTGGAAAAACTGAAAGGATGTGTTCCCACCTTGTGGGGTTATCAAAACACCACAACTTGATTGAGCTGAAAACCAAGCGGAATTTTTATTCACAAATGCAAAATAATGAAAATTCTTGCAGTTTGATGCTCTTTTTTACAAGATGTTTTAATGTAATGCCTACGTCAGAGAAAACTACGAACTTGCTAAAGTTTATCTGCGTAAATTGTGGCCAGACCTCTGGTCAGCCTTATTGCTGTAGCTCCATTTACAATTCTATCAATCAATAAACAAAGGATAGCCAAGCAAAAAGCATTACCTATGATCCCTTCTTGAATCTCATATTGGTAAAATCTCATTTCGTTGTTATGATATCGAAGATTAGACGAGCCATGTCTAAGAAATTTTTTTTCAACAATTCTATCAAAACACTTGCATTGATTTGATTTACTTCGATCGAGGCCCATTTGGCAAATGGCTAAAAACTCTAAAATCCGTTAATGTATTAGTCCAGGTGCAGAGAGGTGTGCCGGTGTGCTTAATTAAATTTAGATCAAATGGAACAGACAAAGATCTCATCAGAGTCCGAACGACAAATTTTAAGGCGGTTTCTTCTATGCTAGACACAACGTTCCTGAGCAGCTGTATGAGGAGCCTTGTCCGTAACCCATGGCTTGATCTACTTACGGAACTTTAACTCTTAAAGCTAATGGAGTAGATTGCTCTAAGCAACTGCGGTTTAGTCTTGCTCTAGGTATATGGTCTCGGTGCTCTAGGCGTCGGTTCCGTTCGGATCGTGTTGGAATCTTATCCCCCAGATTAGCATGTTCTTCCGCATCCTCTGTGCTTGCCTGACTACAGTAAAAATAAACAGAAGTGTCACAGAAAGTAGTGGCCTATCGATTTTTCGCTATCAAAAAGTAGAATGAGCCATACTATCAATGAGATTCTGTACAGGGGAGCGTAGTGTTTCTTTGTAAAAAAGTAGCAATCAAACGCGTACAATGTAGATTGTCGTTGGCCAGCGGGTATCCACTGATTGACAGAATTGTGAGTGCAGGTCGCAACTCTTTCTACAGAGCAATGAGCTGGCTACCATAGTGGCCACATCCTCACATTTATACGCATAAATTTTTGCAAGTTTGTAATATTTTCTCATAGTGGCATTACATCGACAGATTGTTTAATAGAAAAGAGCACCAAACTGCAAAAATCCTCAGCGTTCTGCATTTGCCAAGAAACACTCTTTTCTGTTTCAAGCTCATCAGAGTATATAACAGTGCATACACAAATAATACTTCAAAACTGTTTAGTAGATCTTTCGTTGCTTAGCACATGCTTGTGCATCTCGAAATCTCAATAAAATAACTTTCAAACTTATTTGAAGCTTTTAGAATTATCACTGCGCTAATTTTTATTCTATCGGCCTCATTTGATGTTTCAGAGGTCCCTAGCATGCATTAAAGGTAGCTAGTAGTGCATTAGCTGCTGTTAACCATAAAGCTGAGAATTTGAGTGGAGCACTTGCTTTGTTGTTCTATCTCCACATGTACTGGCTTACATAAAAAGGAACTATTAATCTTGTCTCTGTCTTTGTTTCCACTAGCGAATATCCAACATATGCTGACTCAAGAATCAAAATCGTAGCTATTGAATTTCGATTGATTTCACTTGGAATTTTGCGATATAGTCAAACAAATAAACCTCTATATCAATACCGGGAGCCGTATATATCAATCTGCATCAATCTCCCGTTCGGATAAGCATTTCCGAAGAGGTCGTAATTCAGGCAGCGCTCACGTCCATGCGGCGCGAACGTAAGCGGCTGACCGTGTAAGAACCCGGTCAGGCAGAATCGGGTAGGTCTGCAACGTCTGTTAATCTGCCCAACCTCGCCTGACTACAAATTGTTATAGCGGCCTATATCATTGGGTGGCCAGAGACTTTAGTACGTAGCAAGATACAAAATTGTTTTTATGCAAGAGATTTATTTGATTTGAAGTTTGATTTGGTACGAGTTCAAGGGGTGCAGAGCCCGGATTGGAAAGGCCGGGCTCTGATATTTCTGCAATCACAATGAATGATATAAAATTTCGAATCGGACAAATTTCTTGCATAAAAATTTCAATTCTTGCTCACTTATTAGTAAAGCTGTTCGATTTACTACCATTTTTGGCTATCTAATCTTAGAGATGAGGCATTTTACACAGATTATAGCCAAGCAAGATCGCAGAGAAGACCAGTCTTTGCAGACCTACCCGATTCTACTTGACCGGGCAATTGCACGGTCGGGCGCCCACGTTCCCGCATTATGTACGTGGGTGCTCGTCTGACTGGATTACGGACTTGTTCGGAAATACCTAACCAAACGAGAAATTGATACACACCACTCCAGATGTAGATCAAAATGAACTATTCAAAAGACTTAATAGGAAATGATCAGAACTTAACTTAGCCATTCCAAACATGCTGTATATCATTCTACTTGCCTTAAAACGCTGATCTCAAATATAAGTTTACTAGCTATCATGCCCGGCTTTGACCGCACCGTGTTTTTGAGCGGCTCAACAAAGAACAAATTTGTTGCTCCTACAAAAGGCTCAACTTATCTGCTTCCGTTTTCTTTTACTCCTGTAACGCAGGGCCGATACTCCCTAAACCATACCGCTTTCACCGCCCTACCTGATAGTGGAATGGAAATGACTTCCACCGCTAGTGTTTACAGGGAAGTTGGAAGCTGTTTGGTATGATGAACAATATAATATTGAACAATATATTTGAACATATGTTTGAATCAGCGTCTCAAGGCGAGTCTGATGGTATACAGCTTGTTTGGAATGGCTGAGTTTATCTCTGAGCACCACCACCTTAATCATCACCCTTCACAAGGACAGGCATCCTGACCTTCTGAATGGTTTGCCTAACGTATCGACTCTCAGATACATTTTTAAGTTCTACCTTACTTACTAGCGCCATGCAGATTCTCCTTTGAGTGTTTTTAACTATTTTGCCCTGTTCCCGTTTTGTACTGATCCAAGAAATGAAAGCACCTTGAAGAATGCGATGGTCGCACTTTTGGCAACACATTCATGACAGTTATTTGCCTGCGATAGAATTACGTTTACAGTGCATAAAAAGTTCGTTATGCTGACCCTGTAAAGCCCACGATTTGGATGATAGAGCCTCCGTTTTGAGGGTACGGTAGGTGTACGATGGCGCTAAAAAATTCTGAATTTGCCAAATCTTTGCATGGCGTTGCTCATTACCGGGGTTGAGCAAGAGGTTTGGCACGCAATGCCGGATACGATTCGCCCCCCCCCTCCCCACCCTCCCCCTCCCCACTCTCCTAAGTGCCTCGACTTTACGTGAAATAATTAGTAATATATTTGTGATCATGTCAGATAATCCTTGTGGGCCAAGTTTTAGCGAATTTTGGGGTTTCCCAATATTGTGCCCCCGTATATTGGTCATTTGCAAACAAGACTATCTATATTTCAAAAGCGAATTAGCTACCTCTTCTTGTACTCAGTATAGAGCACTACTCCCTATTTGCCTATGCCATGAATCCTGCTTCAAATTACCATTAAACTATGGAATAAGGAGCCGGCCAAAACCTCGTTTGTCCCGTTTTTTGCTTGCAGTAGTTGTGCTTCCAGCAACTATTGCTCAAAGGAAAGAAGACGAATTGAGCTCTAATACTTTTACAAAAACTACGAGATTTTTGCTATTGATATGTACCTAATTTGTTTCCTAAAATCCTCTTTGCATGTAAACCAAAGGGGTGCGGCATAACCCCTAAGAAGCTGTACAGGCAACAGCTTTTAACTTACTTTCGAACCATTCAAATTCCTGCGTTTTTTATATCGTTGCTATTGCTCAGTCTTCTTTTTTAATAGTACAAAATTCATTTGAAATCGTCACTTCTAGCGAAAGATATAGTCGTTTTTTCTTTCCTATACAAATGGAAATGCTGCGAAAATATTGGGTTACGGTAGCATGCTTAGTTTGCGTTATATAGATCGCGAAAAAAGGCGATTAAAGATAAATATTAGGTTGGAAACTAAATTTTGCAGCTCATTCAATAACTTTCCCCTCACTCAACATGGCGCACTCAAATTTTGTCACAGTGTTGGTTATGACGTAGGCTACAAAAGCAGCTACTGTTTACAAAATTCCGACGTCGTACTGACGGTTACGGTAATAGTACAAAGGATTATAAAGTTCGACAGATTTGGCTGAAACTTGGCACAGGGGGGGGGGGGGTTATCCGACATGCTGATCACCAAAACGATACTAAAGTTGCGTGGTAAGTGCTTTCTTGTAAGAATACTGCAGGTGTACGATATAGGGTTTCACCCTAAACAAGAATAGAAGCGTTGATTCAACAAATGAATATGATATTCGCGTTTAGCCAGGCCAACGTATGTAAAGGCTCGGGAACTTTGTGCTTTTGACTCCTTAGTCATGGATGGTTGTCCCCAGCAGCCTTGTGTACGGCGACTCGCTCGAATTTGTGAAAGCGCCAAATCTCGACTTGCCCCCAAATTTTACTTATTTTTCAGTGAGCCAAATGGGTCAACTTCTAGAAACAAATTGGATTCCGGATTAGTGCGCATGGTCTAGGCTGCGAGCACCTTCAAATTGGTCTATAACCCCGAAAATTCTCAAAATTCATTAATTTTCGAAAAATGCATGGAACTTTTCTAATTCGTTTTCAAAATTCAAATAGTTTTGGGATAATTTAATCAACGTGCCGCTCTACCTGCTATCAAAGTCTGAGTGCGTCTTATCCAAAGAGAGTTGAGTTATGAAAGCAACTCAGTTTCCAGCCTAATATATTTGATGCACTAAGTAACATAACTTACATAAAAGTGAATTGAGCCTGACTTGTCCTTTCCAACCGAGAAATTGAAAGTGGAAAATGGAACAAATGAGATTTTGGCTCGCACATTATTCCACAGTTTGGATGTTTTTCGAAGTGGGATTCCTAATGTGGGCAAAGAGGTAGTGGTTCTTTGTATTATTTGCACAAAGAAGTAGTCAACCCACTTTTAAAACAAGGTTGATATGTTCGAAAACGAACCCATTATTTGAAAATCTCAGGATTCGCAGAGACTTGGCCCACAGGGGCTATTTGACTTTCAGATAAGAAGATGATGGTCTTATGCTTATAGTGCTCTTTTATTACGCTGACTGTACCTCTATGATGTTGGGGTAGAATATCAATGTGCTAGTACTTTACACAGTGTTTATCTGACATTGTTAACGAATACCATGTTATCCCTAACATTAGCTCGCCTTGATAACGACCCCTCCCCCACAAAGTGTGTCTTCATTACAGGCACTTGTTTTCAAGTGGGTCTGGTAAGGGCACAACAATCACCTGCCCAGTGCTTATTTCTTAAGTTTCCGCGATGGTATTTTCTCATACTTTCGAAAGAATCTGCCCCCTACTCTTAATTACGATATCGACTCCATCCACTCACTCCCAATATGACCCCGAGTAGAGCTGTTTGACCCCAGCTTGGTGGAACCTATGTTATTGTATGAATTGAACTGATGCAAAGAGAAAATAATGAGAATTTTATATACACATTAGTTTTCTAACATGCATAAAAACAAATAGCTTTGGTCAGCACCATACAAGGCGAGCTAACTCATGAGTTCTGTGAGCACAGCATGCTTTCTTTCAGGATTTCGTTGCATATGTGGCCAATCGCTTTCCTCATACTTCTGCTAAGTTTCAATACTGTTGCTGGCCGTGGTCGAAGTCCTAGTAGTCGAAGTACAAGTGAAGAGCCAAGGCGAAGCTTCGCTGAGGTACGAGCGTTAAAGGCAGTGGATCGGCAAAATCCAACAACTCGGGATTTTAACGCGATAGGTTCCTTATCGCCCAACTATGAAAACAGTGCAATCCCGGTTGCACAGCATGCTTTCCCTGCCGAGAAAATCGCTCTCGAACTTACACGCGCAGGCCAATCTTACGCGCATCTGGACGAGTTGGCAATTTCCTTCTCACCATTGGAGGCTGCCCGCCGCAACGCTATAACCATTGGGTCCTGTCACGATTTAGCGTCATGGGCCTTGCTCCACTCGTCCAATATCGAAGGGAAGGGCATTAAAAAACGCTCATTTTCGCCGTTTTCTAACTTCCAAAAGTGGATTTTCGGGATCAGCGTATTGAAAAACCCCAGGTAAGGGCAAATTTGACTAGGTTGAGATTTGCCGAGCCACTGCCTTTAAGCTTTATCACAAGATGAAGAAATTGGCATATTCTCGTATTCTTTTCAGTGCACAGCTAAGTGCTATAAAGATTATCAGAAGTGGACAAACAAGCTCGAAGAAGCAAAAAATTGTATCGCAAGCTGCAGATCAGGGCATAATTAATACCGAAGACTAAAGAAGACTGAAGATTGAGGACATCGAAGTTTGTAATGTCTCTTTGAATAAAAATCATGTTGTCATGCATGCAGTAGGTTATGCCATGCAGCCGATATACTTGCTAGCCCGCGCTTTTGAATTATGCATTAGTACCTTAGCTTTTGGTCTCCCAATGTTAACGTAAACAAATCTGCAAAAAACTGTTACAAGTTTGCGGTACAAACGATCAACTGAGAACAAGGTAAGTGTATGTGCACCAGTTGACATCATACTAAAAGGACAGGGTATCATACGTCTAGGAATAAGAGAGCCTACATACAAGCTGTCTTCAATATCATACTTGAATTGCTTTTTTGTAACCTTGCCTGCCAGATTGCTTTATTGTGTTAGGCTTGTAATAACCCTCTTCTGCGAAGCCGTTTATGGCAATAGATATATGGCTTATCACCAATTCAAAACTACCTCAATTTTGCAACCAGTTTGCTGAACGAGGTTCTCAAAAAAAGTTAGCATATCTTCTAATGGCAAGCGCCATTTCGACATGTCTAACTGAGAGAGATAGCAGGTTGCGAAGAAAGTTTCCGAGTACTTTTGGAAATCTCATTTTCAAAAGGATTTTTTTGGCGCTCGGTCGACTTTGACAGCAAGTTTTTTACACTGTACTGTAGAGGGAAGCCTAAAGTTCTCAGTATGGCTTCTTATTTTTATCGATGCCAAGACGTGTCTGATCTGGCGGCCGTTTTTTGTGCGATTTAAAGTATTATATCCAAATCACAAATGATCTGATAGAGAAATCTGTTAACTTATGACCCGCAGCTGCACTCGAGTTTTGCGATTCACGCTCAGAAATTACAAGCTGTCGAACTTGCCTCTGACTGCGATTCTTGTCGCAGCTTGGACCCATCATCCAGGCGTGGCGATCCCTACAAAGCGACGCTGCGGGAATCGCCACGCCTGGATGATGGGTCCAAGCTGCGACGAGAGTCGCAGTCAGAGGCAAGTTCGACAGCTTGTGATTTCTGAGCGTAAATAGCAAGTCTCGAGTGCAGCTGCGGGTCAGAAGTTAACAGATTTCTCTATCAGATCAATGTGAAGGTATTACCCTAACTTTTGCAGTAATCAAAGATTTGGCCCACCCTATGCAGAGCGACAAGACTTCGAGTCACTTACTCGAAAAATGGTGTATCTTTAGGGGCAAAAAATGATCGATTTTTCAAACTTTTTGGAAAAAGTTTTTGCATATGGTGGTCGCTTTCAAAGGCTTAAATAGTCTCCATAACAGTCCCAGCTGACTTCTATGTAAGTACAGCATTTAAGCTCTCCAGCTTTCATCGTGCCTGAGATAATCCTGCACAAATAGGCCACTCTTCGCGACAACCTTTTTCCGTTCTGCGCATGCTGGTGGACCGCAGTGGGTCGCTGGAAAGCCAGCAAGAATGTATGTTGTAGACGAATTGTCCTTGCGATGAAGTTTTTGACTGCAAAAAAAACCAGCTTGAAGTTACAGCGATTTGAAAAAAATGTTCGCATTTGCCCGGGAACTTTCTTTACGACCTAATAAAAGGAGGTGCAATCGGTAAGATTATTGTAACGCTCCACAGGTACTGAAGACTTGTAGAAGGATGAAGATTTCAACAACGAAGCAGTAGAAGCAGTATAAGCCTTGGAAGATCCCCCAAAGCAAAACGTTGTTTTTTGTGTTGACTAGGATTCGATATCCTGCACTCGACCAAAATTATAAATCGTGTTTGAAGACGAAATTACAAATAGTTCTATTCCTTCGAAAAATTTCCTGCTGATTGCTGCCCTCTTATTTACACTCCGAACGTTCTTTTCCTTGAGCCGAGGTACTCGAAAACCAAACTTGAAATATAAGCCCTTTCAGACTCCGGAACTTGTTAAAAGCTTGATCTTATGGCCATTTGAGATCTTTTTATACAAAAATCTTTTATATATACATATAAATCAGCTCAACCTCTGCTTTGTTTTGACTGATTTCAGTAGTGCGCTAGAGAAACCTTCAAGGCTGAAGGAGCTGAAACTTTTTACATATACGTTTTCTACCCGGAGAAATTGGCTACTTTTTTACGGAGATTGCTGAATCGTTCTATCAATTTATTAATTTCATACAATTTTTTATGGAAATAAAGACTAACCAATCCTTTCTTTCGCTCCCTGTTAAACAACAATAGCGCTCATTTACATCCCACGACAAGAACCATGCGTTGAGAAAAAAGCGGGTAGGCTCGCAATGAGAGGATGCTCACATTCCTTATCGGTGCAGGGCTCAGCATGAGGTGGCACAAAATTTCAAAACGAAGTCACCTTCGATTTTGAAAATTCGTAGTCCCTCTGATCTTGCATTTGCTTAGGGCGCACTTTTTGATTGAAGCAGATTTTTCGAATGCGGAGCAGACCGAGGAATTTTTTTGATCGCTACAAGACGCCGGAAAGAATGTAAGCTTTTACGGTGTAGATGCCATCTATGTAAAAAAAGTATGAAAACTTATGTGAACAAAGGGTCGGTGCTAGTTCAGATGGCACCCAGCTGGCACGGTGCCAGTTTATTCAAAAAAAAACGTCAGCACAGCTTTCATTCGCATAAGTTATAAATTTTGGGGACATAGTTCGGGACCCCCAAGGCGCATGCTCACACCAAATTTGGTGTCATATGATTGGTTTTATTTGTAAACAGAGTTTTGTTTGTTTGGGGCAAAATTCATATTTCGGCGCTACGTTAGCACCAACATGTCGGGCGGCATACCGACGACATGCCTTTGGCATGCGAGTGGCATACCAGCGGCATGCTAATGAACAGTGACGTAAAGACTAAGCATGCCGACGGCGTGCCCCTGGCATTCTAGCATGAATCGATCTCTGTAATTAGTTGCTTTTATGATTGAGCCAACACCAAGATTATCATAGCATTTATTCGGCTAAAGTTTCGGCCTAGTCGCCTTCATCAGAGCCTATAAAGTGAGAAGCATTATGGATTAACCTTCCAAATATCTCATCTCATCAGGTTCAAGAAGTTGTATAGACTTCCGTTAAGGCCTAGAACTATTAGCTCACCTTTTTTGTCAGAATGAGGTAGAACCACTGCTGACTGGGATGCGCTAGCAATGAGTGAGGCGAGTCTCTGGAGGCTACGCATTCTTCTTTTCTGTTCATTTTGGGATTCCGGGCTAGAATTCAGCACGCTTCGGGCGTCTTTCGCCCTGACACTTCGGTTTCCCGTGACAGAATATTGACCGAAATATCGAATTCTGTGTCCTGCTGGCATAGATTGCAATGCGTGCCTAAGGGGGTTGATAGCCTTGATCTTCGCAACCCGTCTATGTGTTCCCTGATCCTAACACTTAAAGGCCTTCCCGTCTCTCCCACACATCCCTCCTCACATAGCTTAATAATGAGATAAACCGTACCAGAACGCATGCAATCCCCGTCACTATTTGTTGCGCAAATTACGCAATCAGGAATGCTACATGCTTGGTCGGCGGCCCAGCGCATAGGATTTCGTGGTTGGTTAATCTCACTCTCACTCAAATGCTGCAATTTATCCCTGCGCATCTGCCCAATACCAGCGCCTTGTTATGGCATCTGCGAAGGATGCGATTTAGTGGAAGCAAAGTCATAGAATCCTTCGATGTTACTTCTCTCTATACAAACGTATCTAATTCAGCTGCACTACAGGCTGTGTTCAAATTGCTTAATGAAAAGATCAATAACATCGGCTTGTATGGATTTACTATCCAACAGGTCATGATGCTGTTGCAAGGTGTCTAGACTGTTCGATTTTTCGCTGGTCGAGGCAATACTTCAAACAGATCAAAGGACTTGCTATGGGGCAGCGTTTGGCTCCTGCGATAGTTGTATGCTTCATGTCTAGAGTGAAAAAGCCAGTACTTGACCGCAGCCCTACTCTTTACTACCGGTACATTGATGACTGCATCATTGTCTGTCCAACTCAAACGGAAGTGGACACATGCTTTGGCCTACTCAACAAGCAATCAGCTGACATCCGATTTACCAGGGAAGCGCCGGAAGAGGGTTGGCTCAACACCATTCCTCAACATTCAGATCTGCTTGAGGAGAGGGGAGTGTAGAACCAGGTGGTACAGGAAGCCAAACAGTAAGAACATTTTCGTGCATTACTCCTCAGCGCACTCTATGAGCACCAAACGCAGCTTCGTCGGTAACACGCTTCGCACAGCTAGGGCGGTGCCGTCGGACATGACCTCAAAGTTGCTTCTATTAATAGAGCACTCCAGGTAGCGCAGGCTAACGGGTACCCACTCAAGAGGGCGCGAGGAAGCCACATCAACAGAGTACGTGACCAGGATGGTAGTAAGATAGCATGTGCCTCCCCTTCATTTCAGATGAGTTCAATAAAGTTATCAGGGCCTGCGTACGAAAATCGGGATTGCAAGTCTCAATCAGAGTCGTTGAGATTCCTCCTGCTAATCTTAAGCAACGTCTAGTGCGCAACAGGGCATATAACCAAGCATGTAGCGTTTCCTGATTGCGTAATTTGCGCAACAAATAGTGACGGGGATTGCATGCGTTCTGGTACGATTTATCTCATTACTTGTAAGCTATATGGGGAGAAATATGTGGGAGAGACGGGAAGGTCTTTATGTGTTAGGATCAGTGAACACATAGACGGGTGGCGAAGATCAAGGCTATCAATCCCCTTGGCCACGCATCGCGAGCTATGCTACCAGGACACAGAATTCGATATTTCGGTCAATATTCTGTCACGGGAAACCGAGGTGTCAGGGCGAAAGACGCCCGAAGCGTGCTGAATTCTAGCCCGGAATCCCAAAATGAACAGAAAAGAAGAATGCACCGTCGTAACAACTGAACTCGCACCATTAATGGAGTTTTGCAAGTTTTGATCTATGCGTAGCCTCCAGAGACTCGCCTCACTCATTGCTAGCGCATCCCAGTCAGCAGTGGTGCTACCTCATTCTGACAAAAAAGGTGAGCTAATAGTTATGGGCCTTAACGGGAGTCTATACAACTTCTTGGACCTGATGAGATGAGATGTTTGGAAGGTTAACTCCTAATGCTCCTCACTTTATAGGCTCTGACGAAGGCGCCTAGGCCGAAA
Organism: Cylicocyclus nassatus; assembly: GCA_958299035.1. Classification (NCBI taxonomy): domain Eukaryota; kingdom Metazoa; phylum Nematoda; class Chromadorea; order Rhabditida; family Strongylidae; genus Cylicocyclus; species Cylicocyclus nassatus. Next base: position 23,487,488 of record CATQJL010000223.1, read on the forward strand.
CTTTAGCCGAATAAATGCTATGATAATCTTGGTGTTGGCTCAATCATAAAAGCAACTAATTCGATATGCCAAAATTCATTGAAAGTCGAACGTGGAAGATCTCTGTAATGTTCTGGTTGATATAGGTACACCGAGTAGGGGAACGAAAGCCGTCAGTTTGCGCCGCCTTTCGCGGCCAACTGATCCTTTCGCATATTGTTGCATATCGTTACAGGACCAGCAGTCCACGAAGGCGGGCCAAACTGGCGGTTTTCGTTCCCCTACCCAGGTACACCTGCCATTCGAGCTAAATCTTTGCAGCATATGTTTTCGACCCCGACGGAGACTCCAGATTACCTTTTACGACGACTTGCTGGACTGGGTCCTCGCATCAAATCATCGATTTCTGAAAAAGATAATGAAGAAATATCTTCAATTGCTATTATACAACTTCTCACTTTTGCATAAACACTGGCGGTGAGCTCATTTTGCTTTTGCAACGCGGAGGATGCGGTTAAACAAGACGTAAAGCAGGTGAGCCTACTCTGACTATGAGCGCTTGCAGCGCAGTGGTCTTTCCTTCTTCTTCTACTAAACTTCAGTAGAAGAAGGAAAGCTGGAGGCTAGGAGGATCGAGGTAAGCATTTCGTTCTCGTAAAACCCACTTACGGAGTCATCCTGACTACCGTGACTCGGGAAACAAAACGCCAGTTAGTATCTGATAAAACTGAATATCAAAATATATTCTATGAAAAGAAAAACTTGACCTCTGTTTCTCCAGAAGTCATGGGGCTCATGCGTCTGAGTCCCTCGTGATCACTTCGCCTAAGCTTTGTGCCCATCTCGTGGGCTTGTTATATGATCATCTTTCCACAACTGGGCGTAAAAAGGGCCGGTTAAAATGATTAGAAAGTATGCTTGCCAAAGAGATGCAAAACACACGCTAGGCAGCCGTGCGAGACCCGAGTCGCACTACCCCCATCAGCTTCAAGTAAGGATGGAGGGCAGCTATATGATGAGAGAGGCAAAACAAAGCTTATTTGAAAATTGCACAATTAAGTACCAAACATGATACACAGTAAACGATAACTTTTGCAAATACTTAAAGTAGACTATTGAAGGCAGCGTCCAGGCAAATCTGGACCTATGGGGATTTTACGTGGAAAGTAATTTTGGAACCCTAACTAAGGCACTACCCAAGCGGCAGCGGAGGTGACTCACTATCTTTGAGTGTGCACCTAAATTATTGGGTTGTAAAGAAAGTTCTCGGGCACCTTTGGAGATTTTATTGTCAAATGCATTTTTTCGTTCGGTCGAATCTTCACATCAGGTTTTTTATACTGTTTAGTAGCGGGAAGCCTGAAGTTTTCAATACGCCTTCTGACTTTCATCGATGCCAAGACATGTCTGATCTGCACATCAAGAAGTGAAATTTATTGACCACAAAAATTTCCAATTTTTCTTCCTACGCCATTTTTTTGTGCAGTTCAAAGAATTCGTCTAAATGTTGGATGATCTGATTTAGAAGCCTGTTAACGACCTGCAGGTGCACTCGAGTTTTGCGATTTGCGCTCAGAAATTACAAGCTGTCGAACTTGCCTCTAACTGCATTCACAAATCCCCGCAGCTGGCGTCGCTTCTGCGGAGATCGCCACGCCTGGATGATGGGTCCAAAAGATGTGCGAGGCACCACCCCACCGATATTTATTTATTTTATGCATTCAAAAAAAAATGCTCCTGACGAACGTGGTTAGTGCAGAAAAAAAAAACGAAACAGAAAAACAGCCTATCATAGACGTCTCCAGTAGCTAGATTAGATCCAAATTTGAAATCAGCAAGCAACCCACTAATTCAACAGCATAATTCATGGTGTGAAAGCCGTAAGCGAATCACTCTCAAGCGAATCTAAAGAGGAAGCACCAAAGCGAATGGGCGAATCCATGCGTACTCGGCGGAGGACCTCTTTCAGCTTCCTCTTACATCGCTACCATGAGGACAAGCAGAAGTTAATAAAATGGGAAGGCTTGGAAAAGTTTTGTAAACGATTCAGAGTAGCTTCTAAGCAAAAACAACTACCGGAGACGAGCTAAGATATGGGTTAGTGCAACAGTCACAAATTGAAAAAGATTCAAAGTTCAAAAGCTCGAATATAAAAGCAGCATTTGCAACAAAAAGGAGAATTTCTATTCACTCTCAGATTGTCGCAGAAGAGAAGATAAATCGATTGCATTAATTTTACGCTTAAAAACGTTTGTAGATGAAGCCTGTAGTGCAGTTTCTGGTAACAGTCTAAGCCATCTAGAGATTCTGTAAAACAAACTGTTAAAAACCCAACGAAAACGCTTCCTGTAAATTCGTAAATAATGAATGTTAAACCCACCATTTCTGTTTGTAGGTCTGAAAATCCAGTATTTACTTGGGGCAAGGTCATGGTCTTGGGTCATACACGAACGTGTCTATCCCGAGCGCGGCGGCGTTAGCTCTTTTCTCTGTATTGTCTTGTCTTTATCCTTCTACCATCTCTTTTTGTCGGCTTTTGCATTGTTTGGTTTGTTTCTGGTCCTTTTCTGAGATTGTCTTGATTGGCTTCGGGTTCTTCCCTCGCTTCTAGCTTTTTTTCTTCATTTTCTTTCCTTTCTGTGATCAGGTTGTCGTTGTTTTTCGCCCGCGTTTCATCGAATTATTGTAGATCATGGCTCGCTCTCGTATTACCAAAAGCCAAGATCAAAATAGTGCGACTCAGGCCACACAAAATGGGGAGAACAGGAGAAATGCTGAGCGAGGGATTGATTATAGCTCTATGTCCATTCAGGACCTAATTAGTTCAATCTCAGAATTGAATAGGGACCCAACAATACAAACAATGCTGGGGATTCTCGCTGAGAAAATCTCTTCTGGGTTCTCGGAGGTAGTTGAAGCCGAAAAACGTGGACGCAGTTTGGTGATTAGTGGGGTTCCACGACCTCCGGAGGGGATGCGGCCATCAGAGCGTCGAAAATACCTCCAAAATAAGGTGGAGGATATTTTTGACGCTCTTGATGTAGACTGCACCCCTTCGGAGGTGTTTTGGATTGGTAGGGCCAGCTCGAACTCGCGTCTTATTAAAGTAGTCATGCCCTCCTCCTTTTATTGGCGGAGGGCATTGGCGAATGCTCACCTCCTCCGTCATGCCGGTTATCCTGGCGTTTTTATACGCCGGAGCATGACGGAGGAGGAGAGAAGGCGCGAGTTGAGCTGCGCCAAATTGCTCGTGAGAGAAATAAAGGGAAAGCGAGCAAAGAATGGGTAATTTACAAGAGTGAATTAGTGCGCGTTTCGGAGCTACCGAAAAAGAGGTCGGAAAACGCCTAAAGGTGCATGGTGAGCGGCAAAAGAAAGAAATAATCAAAGTTTTTTTTACTGAATGCTAGGAGTCTAGTAAGGAAGATACATCATCTACAATCATTTTTGTCAGAGTACAAACCCGATATAGTTTTTATTACTGAAACATGGTTAACGGGAAAAATTTGTGATAGTGAAGTTATAGGAAACCTTCCTTATGTAATCTCGCGTGTAGATAGACATACCCGCAGAGGTGGGGGAGTCTGCTGTTTAGCTAAATGCACTCTCCTAGTCAAATCTTGCATTATCGATAATAGTACAATGTCAAACATCCTCTGTGTCGACATATCCTCTTCGCGCGAGCCTACCTGGTTACGCTTTCTGGCAGTTTACCGTCCCCCAAAAAGTTCATTTGCAAGTGATGAAAAAGTAATCGAGTTGCTCTGTAATTTTGTTAGCGAATACGAAAAAACAATAGTTTTGGGAGATTTTAACTTACAGGTAAACTGGCCCGAACCGCAACCTCTCAATAGAACTTCATCAATTTTTCTCGCAATCCACTTGATCCGCTTCATCATTGGTCAATTCAGTGAGCTGATCAATAGTGAACTGGGCGAAGTGGATCAAGCGGATCAAGCAGACAACCTCTTCGCTATTGCTCAATTCACTGAATCGACCAATGACGAAGCGGACCAAGCGGATCAAGTATGGCGGGTGCATTAGGAGTTTACAGCAGCCCAGATGTTTTGTTGCATTTGGAGCGTGAATTAAAACGAAAACCTTATTTAGAATACGAAGAAATATATTGCACCGTTGAGGTAGTCACCCTCGCATTCTGGCGACTATCAATTTCTTGACCAGATAGTGAAAGACGAGGGCTGCAAATATTGTTGTTCTACATTTGAATGGGACGGCCGTTGAAAGGTACCAGGTGGCATATTGCGTGGTGTCTTCAGTTTACAAATACGTAGCTCCCTCACAATGTATGCGAGTCTTCCTTCCTGACGATTGGTTGGTCATCCTTCTGAAAGTCTTTCTAAAGTCCTATCGATCTCCATTTCTTCTTGAGCACAATCTTTCCGGGCGTAGGAGTGAACAAATCCTATGGTGAGGGAGAGTCTGGTTCTTCTCATGTGATTGAGCTAGTTATACCTAATTTGCAGGTACTCGTGGCTATTTTGATTTAATTTGATTTATTTTTCCTCGGTCTTGTGCTATTCTTCGGGCATGTTCCCGGAATTGTTCGAGCACCAATTCTCCTGTTGTTCCACTGACAGAGGAGTTCTTCGTCTCCGAAAGTTTTAATGACTTCTCTGACCGCTGCACAATCGAAGGTCAAAGTAGCGTGATCCGTTTCCTTTTCATCAATGCCTACCCAAGTGATTCTACGGACTTTCAAACCTCGCTCACAAGGTGGTGAGAAAAATAGAGGATTGAATAATATGATATGGTCCTTTTCAGGTTTTCAAGTCCCCTACAACCGTGACAATTTGCGCAAATACATGGCCAAATTCGCTGGGAAATGTATGCCAGGAGCGATTACCAACAAAGCGGTGGGATTATCAAGTTTGAAGAGATCTGAAAACTCAAAATGCTTTTTTTTTCGGAAACTCTCTCAGGGTTTTGTATCTCATCCGGTCGCTGGAATCACCATCCTGTATGCGCCTGCAAACCTGGGGTTAGCAGTGATCCTCCTAAAGTAGAGCGAGTATTGGTGAGTACGAATCATTATTCATAATTTTTCATTTTTTCGTTTTTATCTCCTCATACAGTCGAGTAGATTTTCTGTTAACTATACTGTCCCTGCAGATGCGACATGCTTGTGCGTCAACAATTGCCGCAAGTTTCAGCAAGGTTTGACAATGTTTTCTTTTCTTATTTTTTGCTTATTGGTGAGTCCTTGCTGATAAACGGGAAAACGTTTGTTATAAAGAAGTTTCTGTTTTTTGAGTAGTTAAATCATCGCTTATTCTGATCGTCTATGTATCTACGTCGCGTCAGTTTCATGATTTTTTGTCATTTCTCGCCTTTTCGTGTCATTTTTATGTGTACCTTCTGCCACGTAATGCTTTTTCTTGTGAAGCATTTCTTTGACAGTAATAGGCTTCGACTAATTGTCTTTATTTCGAACTTTTTGATTATTTGCACATCGAAAAGAGCCGAAGTTGCTGCAAAGCCCACTTGTAGGGTTTATTTATTTATTTATTTATTTATTTATTTTAATATACACACAAAGGTGTTCCAAAAAGCAAAAAAAACGAAAAGCAGTGAACAAAAGCACAAGCAGTCGAGTCTATCGCAATTCTCTTGCTGGAAGGACCAGGTCGTTCTCCTTCTTCAAGAAGTGAGTGAACCTCCTCCGAAGTCCTTTTCTTTTACCCAAACGCGGTAGGAAGCCGGAAATTACCAGGGCTTGACTGACCAACTTAACTCTAGGCGGACGAATCCGTCAGAGACCCTGGACGAATGGGAAGGGGGGACCTCAAGGAAGAGGGCTCACTGGTCTCTTCGATCTCCTTGAACAACTATCCCAAGCAGAGATATCATTCTAAAAGTTTCCAAGAGATTAGTACAAGAGAGAAGGCAGTTAATGTGCAAAACAACAGCCTTGATCTGGGAATCACCAGTGGACCGACTCGAAGAACTCGACATGCATGGCTCAATCTCCAAACAAGGCACGTAGAGCTGACAGAATCAATCATCTATTTGCGCGTCAAAGGACATATGGCGTCAAAACGAGGCCGTTGTCATCAAAGACGAAGTCAAGCGCAATTTTTCACGAATTGTTCTGCCAGGTCCAAGAAAACACGTAATCAGTAGTTGTTCCAAAAAAATCCAAAAAAATCCAAAAAATGGACCAAAATGCCGTGCATCACACTACTGAGTGCTGAACATCAGGTATTCTCAAGGCCTGCAAGAAGTAATCTCAAGTGGTAACTGGCTGAGCCATCTGGCAGTACAGCATGCAAAAGAATTGAAGGCTTTTGAAAACAACTTTCCCCCCAGTTTACGGTAACCTAGGCCAAAACCTCCTGTTCTGCCACAAAGTCGGAATATCCAGTAGCGACTTGGAGTCAATCTGGTCTCAAGACGCAAAATTCTGTAGCAAAAGACTAGGTCATTACATACTTTTCTGTACTTTAGACTTCGCAACTTGAGAGCAGACAGCCTAGAATTATAAGGTGGCAAAGGCCTAGGGTAATTGGGATCGGGATAGCGTCTGTAGTAAACAATTCTAGTAAAAAATCTTTTGCACTTTTCCTAGTTTGTCAATGTTCTTCTTCAAAAATGGGTTCCAAACAGGGGATGCATATTCTTAATGCGGAAGCACGAAATGTATCGAAACGCTTTAAAAGAAAAAAGGCAATATGTGACAAAAATACACTTAGAACGACGCGACGTGGTTTCCACGTGGATAACTCAAAATTAGCACGATATAACTACTCAGAAAACAAAAACTATCTCTCACTTACCTTCTTCTCCTTTATCAGCAACTGTTACCTAAAAAGCAAAGAATAAGCAAAGGAAATAGTTGAAGATATTCCTCGGAAACTCGCAATGGCAAATGTTGACGCACAAGCGTTGTCCCTCTGCAGGGACACTGTATTAGGCAGGAAATCGGTGTGGTGCGGAAGGCGACAATCCCCAGTTTTGTGCCTATCAAAAACTCTCCGGTGTCAAAGTGACACCCCGGGGGACTACGGGGGTGGGGGTTGGGGCCGATACATTATTACTTAATGCCACAAGTAAAAATCCGTGAGAGTCATTGAGACGCATGATACACAGCCTCCATTTTTCTCCTTCCGCGTGCCCCCCCCCCCTAGAAAATCTATTCACTATGCCTACGCATGCAAACCTCATCCTAATCTTTCTGGGAGGTTGTGTTTGGCCGAATTTTCGATAGAAGTTTGGTAATCTTCTACAGAAAGGAGTAGATTACGCAACTTGGCATGGTAATGGACTCACCATGCGCAGAGTTCATGCACTCCCGTCAAAGAGCGGGTTGCTTCTGGTAGGAGCCAGACTAGCTTATCGTCCTGCTTACGCGGCGCGAATAATAAACTGATGTCATTGGGCGTCATGTTGGAAGATAATCTAGTAGCGTCTGCGATGTTCGCAACAACAGTGTTTTTGTAGAGATGATAAAAACCTCGCATTATGAGGGAATGATGAAAAGGCCTTACCTTCAGAATAATCTCTGTTGTAGCGAAATCGCGGACACCGATCCAATTTCCCATTAACGTGACAGCAAATAACAGTGACTACGCCGCATCCTGCTGGAGCAGGACCGAGCGGCTAGTCCGGCGCCTCTCTCTCTGTTAAAGGCAGCGTCCAGGCAGATCTGGACCTATGGGGCTTTTACGTGCAAAGTACTTTTGGGGCCCTAACTAAGGCATTGCCCAAGCGACAGCTCAGGTAGTGCTGTAATGGCTGAGATATTCCCCTCAAAACTGGCCCCCGCGAACGTATTCGCATGGATTCATGCCAGTTTCGCGCCAGGATCCACGCTTTGCGCCATGAATCCATGCGAAACACGGTCGCGGGGTCCAGTTTCGAGGGGAATATCTCAGCCATCACAGCACTACCTGAGCTGCCGCTTGGGCAGTGCCTTAGTTAGGGCCCCAAAAGTACTTTCCACGTAAAAGCCCCATAGGTCCAGATCTGCCTGGACGCTGCCTTTAATGGAAGCAGAAAGGGCGGAAAGCTGCGCTTGGGTGAATGACCGCAGCTCACGAAATCAACCTAAAGCAATGTGGCCAATCAAAGGCATTGAAAAAAAACCAGTGCCTGAAGATCATGTTATGATGAGGAAAGACGAGGTGTCGGTGGTTACGCTGGTGTTAATGCATTCCGGTGTGGCGCTACTGTACGATTGGCTGAGTGATGCAAGGAGTTTCGTGTTGCTCCGCAATGATTTTGTGCCAAAGTTTGAGCTTTTTGGTGTTTTTTTTTTATCTTGGAGATTTTTACACACCTTTCTCAACAAAAACATTTTCCAGTGTCACTTTACTAAAAGTCTTTTTATTTTTTTATCTTGCTAAGTTTTGGGTATGAATTCAAGGCATCGTCATAATCTACGCGATTTCGTCATATTCTATGCCATCACATGCGCACATAGTCGTGAATGCTGGATCCAGCAACGAGTCTGCGCCTCTACCTTGATTTTACGGTAGGCTCGGACGAGTATGCATGACATCATACACGCCCGAGCCTACCGCAAAATCCGGGCCCTTTGGGAGGGGGGGGGGGAATTTGTAGACTTCGTAGACCCTCTTTCGCGCTGCAAACTTCTGTTGTCGCTTAGTTATGGGTTACTATTACATTACTACCAGAGCCAGGTACCCTCAGTCCGGTGGGATGCTGCCTTTAAGTTCATGGACTGCGCATTCACTTGTTAAGCAGATCCACAATTTCGCACAAGTATTAGGTTGGTGCAAAAGTAGTGCGCGTTTTGCGAATTATCAATTTGACGTGTTATAACTTTCTAAAAAAATCTGCACTTTTCAACGCAGTAAAAAACAATACGAGGCATCAAACCTTTCGCAATGCAGCGCACATCCCCCTATACTCATATCGCCAACGGTCAGAAAAATATGCATTGATAAGCAGGAAAACTTTTTTCTCTAAAACTTCGTCCTTAAATGCATCTGTACGTACGTCTGCTCGGCAAATCCTCGACCTAAGTTTTCTTCCGCTTATCTGGGGTGATTCGACGCGCAGAATCCGAAAATCCACCTTAAAGAGCGCAAAAATGGCGAAACCAGCATTTTTCAGAAACCCTTATTTTGAATCTGGACGACTAGAACGATTCCCGTTATGGTTAGAGACGCAGAGTCGGGGACCCTCATGGTTACAACATTGCGGCATGCCTCCTCTGATGGCGAGAGGGAAATCGTCCGAACGCGTGTAGGAATAGCTTGCGCGTATGGGTTTAGGAACAGTTTTCTAGGCAGTGGCAGCGTGACTCGGACCTGCTCCTTTCTCATGTTTGGGGTGCAAGCAATTTTTCATATTAAAATTTCAAGATGTTCGGTTTTGCCGAGCCACTGCGTTTAACTGATCATAACTTTCTTCAAAATTTGTTAATATAGATATTGAGTATAATGTGGACCCCGGCCAGCTTCCCACAGGTACCTCCGCGACGCGCGCGCAGCACATGTCTTTAGTGCGCTTATCGTCTCAACTCTACTGGACTTTTTTGCTTTTCTCTCTTAAGTGACTTTGTTCTCTGCTGTAATTTCTCTATTTTAGGTGTAAAGACCTCACGACAACTGCCGTTGATGAGTTTCCAAGAGACTTGACAGTCTTGAGTGCTTTCAATCGAAAATCTTTTTTTTCTCGATGGTGAAGATTTGGATGTAGTATATGGGGATGTTTCTTCAATGGCTGCTATTACAGGATAAGCCTGTATATCCGACTGGATTTTATTGAAGATGTTTCTAGGCTTTTTTGATGCGCCGTTAGGGTTTTGCTTCTAACCTTTTCCTCTCGACCTCAAATCTTCTAGTTTTTGTAGCCACAGAAGAACAACGTTTTAAAGTGTTCCTCGACTTCTCCTGGTACCTCTATAACTCATCACTTGTAGTATTATACTCGCATCAATGAGATGACTAAAATCTGGGCGTTAGAGGAAGTTATGAACATTTCCTTAATGCTATGGCTTTTCTCAAGTTTCGTGTAGAAGTTTCCACTTCTCATTTAACTCCTTTTTCAAGTGGAAATACTTTCGTGTTCATAAGTGAGATGAGAAGCGTCAAGTCGAGCCCGCGTTGCGTATGCGACGCGGGGGTACCTATGGGAAGCTGGCCGGGGTCCATACTATAGCCTATATTGCAGCCGGAAGCCAATAGTACGAAAAAAATTAAAAGAGTTCAAAAACGAGAATTTGCGAAAAGGAAAAAATTAAGTGTGAAGCGTTGTGTGAAGCTCTATCATTTTTCAAATAATGGAGGTAGAAGCCCGTTTCCACCACCACTGGATAGAGGACGAAAGCAGCTTCTTGATAGTGTGCTAAGCTTTTCAAAAGGAGAAAGCTTAATGGAGAAAAGTCGTCCTAAAACAAGGTGCACCAACTTAATACAGTCACCGATCCATTTGGTGGGTCAAAATTCGCGTGAAACTGGTTGACGCGCAATTTTTAAGATTCCAATAATCGGATCGGCTTGTGCTTTTGCACGTTCTACCTACGTGCTGATAGGGTGTTACGGCCAAAAATCCACTGAAGATCTTGCCTACAACTCGCACTACAAATTTCATGACAGGCACACATAAACATACACACAAAAACAGAAAGACAGACGTTTAGCGCTCTAATATAAGTCATCATTTTCCGTTTCGCATCATACCCACAATCGGCCGTGCCGAATATTCATTTCGATTCTTTTGACTTCAGTCCAAAATAGACTTAAACTTTGGGAACCACACCATTCAAAGTTCGTTTTATCCATTCCAATCCTTACTGAATATACGCTTCATTATTGCCGGTTATTGGTGTAATCGTTGAAATGGCGGTAATATTGGCGCTGAGATGCCGACATTGGTCTGTTTTATCTGCGCGTGCAGAATCGCTAGGGTGCTCCGGTTCCGCAAATTTTACCAATATGTGTCATGGCAAGAACTGGTCTCGCAAGAATATTGGTCAGTAGTATGCACCAAGGGATGGGCACGAAACAAATTTTTGCAGAAGTTTTGTGTTTTCTAGTAAAAGGGGAATTTGCGTGAAGTTACAGAATACCAGCGACGTTCATAGAAAACCACTGCTTGCTGCATCTTAATCAAACTGCGCATTTCTGTATATTCAAGAAAGGACGAAAAGTTTGCTATCAGTGTACCAAGTAATTGGATGGAAAGAAGAAGATCTACAACGACGTCATCATGGAAGAAGACCTCAAGAGAACTGGCATTCTCCTAACGAATCAAAGAAAGAAAGCAGGAAACCCCGAGTCGGATAAAAGAAAGTTGAAAACTTGGAAAGAATTTCAAGACACTCTACTTGTTCAATGCAAAATCTCCTTACCATGGAAAGTGAAACCGGCTTGATGCAATTGCAAAGCGCACTGCTGGAAATCCCTCAAAAGGAAAAGGGTAAAGGACGTACTGACTTGTCAAACATGACCTATATTGTGCTCTTTTAGACGTATAACCAGCACAGGAAGCGTCTTACTACGTTTTAAAGAACAATTTTCACAATCGTTTTATCGTTAAGACAAGCGGAGACTTTGCTTAAAAAGCGATGGAGAGGGAAGCTGGACTGGGAATACGGAAACTTATGTGGGTGATCTGAAGATGTGCTTTGTTCTGATTTTAGGTATGTGCATAGTCAAGTCAACGATGGTAGTAGATGCAGGAGAATAGAAGAAAGACGAGATTCTAAGTTTAATCAGCATAAGTATGAATCTACTAATGACATACACTGTCTAGAGGGAGTCACAGCGATACTGCGAAAACGGTAATTCTGGCGAGACATGGTGCGCCGCCCACCATGTCGTCACCATGTAGGCGATAATTGGAGGTTGAAGCATGGAATGATGCAGGCAGAGAGGAGGAGGAAAGAGTTGAGGAGGGATATGCTACACAATTCGCGAAAAATAAGAGCAACACAAAAGTTGACCATGATGTAAAACGTACATAAACTTACATCTAGCTTTTCAGTTACGACAACGAAAGAATAGTGAAAGTGATTTTTCGCGTCTGAAGTTGAGGGGTTGGAATGACAGCGCGTTGGTGGCAGGGTGATGCAGGCAGAAAGGAGGAAGAAGGAAATGAAGGAAATTTTTCTTGCAGCGTAGCAGACGCTAAGCTTAGAGTTATCCGAGTTGAGCAGTACATGAGCAGCTTGATTATGTATTATCGCTATCACTTAGATTATCATTATAAATCTTACTCTACTTTGACTCTGATGTCTTGTCAATATCATCCGAAACGGTGCAGATTTACGGATAAGTCCGTTGATTTCTTGCTGTCCGCTTACAGATATCTGGAAGAATGTTGGCAATTTTTGGACGAATGCTTCGAGAACATTTGCGGCTTTTTCATAGATTGGCTGCAGCGCAGTGGCCGCACTCTCACGGTTTTCCCGCGAGAATATGCAAAATTATTCGGGCCGCACGGTCCTTTGTAGGGACCGCAAGCCCGTAGGTACCTTCCGTAGAAAAAGTGCCCAACACAGGTAATTGAACCATAAGTGATATTTCTGTCATTTAGAGTGTTGCTTACGCACGAAACTGAGCGAAAAAGGCGATTGTTAGCTGAAAATTTGCCCTGCGCTGGCGCTGAAAGAAATCATTTGACCAGTCGAGAAAATTCTGTGTTGCTGCTTGCTGCTAGAACATGCAGTAAAGTAACAAGTAACAAGTAGTAGCAAGTAGTAACAGTAAAGGATACGGCTTGCTGAAGGTTCACGCTTTAAAATTACGCTGACGGCCTGCAAGAAAGCGAGAGTTTGCGGTCCGCCTGCCCTGGCCTTATCTGAGCAATCGGGCTTCTTTCAAAAATCAAAGTCGCAAGAGATTTTTCATTTTAGGAAGAAAGATTCTAGTGGCAAATCATATGCTTCGGATAGGTAATTAGAATAGCTTGGGGAATCAAAGAAGTTGCTAGTGAAACACTGCAAATCTCACGTGTAAAAAAATGAAGAAGTCAATAAAATTGCAACAAATGGGCTGTGAAGTGCTTGAGACTGCTTGCACCGCACTGAAGACCTTCTGGCTGACATCGATGGTGCCAACCTAAACAAGTTCTCAGAGAAGACGATTAAGAATCAAGATGGCAATTGAAAGACCAAAAGGTCTATCGGAAGAATTGGCGCGCTAAACACGAAGATCCACATACTGGTAAATGCACGTGTCTCTCATCCCTTCGTTAACCTAGATGTTACGGCGCGATTGCCAACAAGCCTATAACTGTTGGTATAGCGTAGTGGCTGTGCTGCTGTTCCCAATCAAAACGTCAAAGATCCGATGCCCTCATGCTCGCAAGTTTAGTGGAGACATTTAGGAGGCTCGCGCTAGGTTTGCATTAAGTTCGTAAATTGCAGTAAGTGTCGTGAACTTAGCTCGTTCATTTTGTGACGTTCTTGGGTAGATTATACAGGCCCCTATCTTGAATTTTTTTGATAAGCGATTCCTAGGTGTTTTCATCACTGAGACGTGGTGCAAGCCGCATCTCGTTTATGATACTGCCCTTAATAATAAAGGGGCATATTTTGTTTACCGTTGTGATAAGGATGGTCACCGTTCTGGTAGAGGGGGAGCTGCACTTTACCCGCAATTTGAAAGATTTACTTATAGAAGCAAAAACTCAGCAATTCTGTCAATGTTTTGTTACATAAATAGTATGTGAAAACCAAGACCCTTGACTCGTTGTTGTTGTTTGCCGTAGCCCCTCATGCAGTTTGACTGCATTTACAGACCTACTCCACTTTTTCGATATTTTTTTTTGAGTGAGCAAAACTGTGCCTTATTTTCATGAGAGATTTTAACCTTGCGCGCTAATTGACTGGGATTATATGACCTTTAGGAACGCAAAGTCGACTTTTTTGAGTTCCTTAATTCTGTCTGTCACATGATTTTTTACAGCTCGTCATTGCTTCCCCTAATGGTTTGGATCCCTTGATTTGATTCTGGTCAACAACACGTCCTTGATTCATGACGTCTGCTTACTGCCGCCATTTGACACTTCGAACCACAATGTAATTAGCTTCAAACTTGTTGAGGCCGGTCTGGAAGGCAGGATGACATAGTTTTAGGTTTGGCGCAAAACTAATGCGCGTTTTGCAAGTTTTCGTTTTGATCTGCCATAACTTTCTTGAGAATCCATATTTTTTATGTGATTAAGACCTTTCGCAATACAGCGTACATCCTCCTGAGATCATATCACATATGGCCAAAAAATTATCGACAGGATAAGCAAAAAATTGTTCTTTGCTAAGACCTCTTTTTCAACCTATCATAACTCCCTACAAAGTTTTTTAGTATAAATGCTAAGTAACCTGCCTTGTAGCCGCAAGCCAGTAGTACAAAAGAAGATGAAAAGGGTTTATTGAAGAGGATTTGCGAAAAAAATTGAGATCCAAAATTGTCTGCTTTTTTGAACATTTTTTCGTAGGCTTCAAAGTCTCAAATTTTTTAAACTTTTGCGTACTAAAAAGCTAAACTTTTTTTTGCAGAAACCCAACAGAAGACCTAACCTTACGCTTACAGAAATGAGCAAAGCTTTGGCGATTGCGGTTTTCAAAAGAAGTTTATGGGCCTCAAAATGACCAAACCGGCGACACATGTTGAGGCGCTATATCCCAGTTTAGGTAATTGCTTAGAAAATAATGAAGCAGGTATAATGTAGACAATTTATATCACATAAAGCAGCTGGATTTTCAGAAGAATGCCGCCATTCGCGCTTGATTTCCGGCCAGAAAAGTGAATGAAATGGATTTCTGATTTTGAGCGCGGCTGCGTGAAGCTCTGCAAATTCTTAACGAATGAGCTAAAAGCTTGTTCCAACAACCATTGGATAGAGCATAAAAGAGCTTGCTGAAAGTGTGCTATGCCTTTTCTCAAAGTTCGATGGAAAAAAGTTGTCTGAATAGGAAAAAACGCAATTACTTTTGCACTTTAACCTAACACATTCGATTATAATAGAGCAAGTTACATGGAAATTATACGGGAGCTAAACGCGTTAGAATGGCTACATCATACTTGGATGTGGAAGTTCAAATATGCTATTCACGTTTTTCTGATATTTGTCGGCATCTAATTGATAGATTTGTACCATTTCGGAAAAAATGCGTTCCGCTGAAATTGTGTTTAAGGAGTATACAAGTTAATGTAAAAGTAGCATGCTTTTATCAACATTGTTTCTTGTTAAGCTCAACTTTTCCGAAAAACTGAAGCGAGAAATATTGCGATGGAAAAGCGCTTGCGAGAAGGCTGTTCGCTTAAATAGTAAAGAATTTTATAGATACCATAAAAGAAAACTTAAGCAGACCGAGTGCATACCTGATTTGAAAAAGACGAGCATATCTACTAAGATGATCAAGAGAAAGCCAGTTTATTTGCTAATTTTTTCGAGAGCGTTTATTGTTGTGGTACACCTACTGCCTTTTTGGATTGTAGAACCAGACTCGACTGGGTTGAAATTATAACAATATATGCTTGTCTATGCTTCATCGACTTTTAAAAAGAGATGTAACGACCCCAGATGTCATACCATAGAAATTTTAAAAGCGCCGCTCCAGGACTTGCTTACCCTCTTACAATAATGATCAATAGGTTTCTTTTGAAAGGGGAAGTTACCGAATTTTAGAAACTTGGTCTAGTTATATAAATATACAAAAAATGACTTAGGTCAACTATCAAAAACTACCGTCCTATCTGTTTTACGTGTTCATGTAAGGTGATGAAAAGATTGGTTTGTCAGGAGATTCTCTGATACCTTTCCCAAAACAATCTTCGTTTGCGGCGCAAAATGGCTTTCTTAACAAAAGGTCAACCGTACCTGCCTTTATGTAACCGGTCCCCTCATGGCATAGAGAAATGGGCAGAGGTAGATATGTTCCGGTCTGCTTTGTCGACTATAGTGAGGCATTTGACTCACTGAACATATCCTTGCTGCTTCTCAAGCTTCAAGAATATGGTAATCACGGATCACTCTACAATTTTTTGTCTTCTTTCCTAAATGGTAGGCGGCACTAGTAGTCATCAACAACGTTCGTTTAATAATTTGGAAGTTTCGCTTTCTTTAAACCTGGGCATAATTCGTATAGTAGAAGTACTTCTGTGCCAAACAGGTTTCTTAGGTGTTCTTTATTTCCAATCACGGCCTAACGTTTCGAGGCCTTTCGTCTTCCTCAGAGGCCTGAAAATGACTCAAAGCGTCACCCGAGAAACGAATCCATCAAGCACCATCTCCATTTCTGCTAGTTCTCAACCATCGTTCAACATTCCTACCGTAAAAATTGCTGTCTTAAAAAATGAACATACCTTGTGAACACCGCTATTTGGGGTTCTGCACCGGAAATGATGGTATTGGCGGATAGAATGGACTATGTCATAAAAGCACATAAGTGATCTACAGTCTGCATAGAGATATGAAAGGGAGGAAGCCTGTGTAGTTGACAAATACTCATTTTCATTGTTCATTGCTGGATTCTTCGCAATGCCATCTACATCGGAGAAACTGGCAGAACATTTAGTACTCGCGTAAAAGAACACCTTGCAGATAAAAGGCGTGAACCATCGTTTTCACCTCTGGGCAAACATAGCCACGATTCGCATGGTGGAGACGAGTTCGATATCAAATGCCAAATCTTGGCACATGAAAAGGAAACCTTGGAAAGGAAGGCGTTAGAAGCATTCTGGATTTCTGCGTAGAATCCAGCAATGATAAAAATGAATGTTTGTCAATTACCACGGAATTCCTTCCCTTCATATCTCTATGCAGGCTGTAGATCACTTATGTGCTTTTATGGTATAGTCCATTCTATCCGCCAAGACCATCATTTCCGGTGCGGAACCCTAAATAGCGGTGTTCACAGGGTATGTTCATCTTTTAACATAGCAATTTATAGTAGGAATGTTGAACGATAGCTGAGAACTAGCAGGAGTGGAGATGGTGCTTGATGGATTCGTTTCTCGGGTAACGCTTTGAGCCATTTTCAGGCCTCTGAGGAAGACGAAAGGCCTCGAAACGTTAGGCCGTGATTGGAAATAAAGACACTTAACAAATCTGGTTGGCACAGAGGAACTTCTACTATACGAACGTTCGTTCACATGTATACGCAACAACTAGGTGTACCTCAGGGATCTGTTCGTGGCCCTCTCCTATCCTCATACACGCAATGACCTCCCGGATGCACTTTCCGCAGGTACATTTTGTTCGATATATACCGATGATATCTAAGATATATACCGCTGATAATGTCCTCTGCCACAAAATGCCATAGGTGCTCTTGCCCTTTGGTCAACTGCCTGGGGACTGAGTTTTTTAAAAGAAGAAAAGTCCCCCATAGGTTTCGGAAAAACCCATCCTTGAATGTGATTTCATGCTTGACGGCTCGGCTTTGCACAGCATTCATGTAATTCGGGACTAGGCTTTAGATACTCAAGTACATTTGATTTCCATGAATTCATACACGAGATTACATTGAAGGCAAGAGGTCAGTCTAACTACCTCCTAAAAGCATTTAAAAGCCGAATTCTTTGCTCTTCAGACAATTATGTCGAGCACCCGCCGGCCACTCAGGAGCAACGCCACGCCCATCCCTAGGGTGCTCCGATAAGTGCCCGGTAAGCGCCCGACATTGCCCGCGGATGACCCGATAAGCGCCCCAACAACGGCAGCGGGCGGTCCCTGAAGCGCCCGATAAATGTGCAATATGCATCTGCGTGCCCCAATACACTCTTACAAAAAAATAAAGTTCATAAGTATTATTTTCGAGTTTCAAAATCTTTTCTTACACCTTTTTATATTCTTTGGCCTTGCATGAAAGTCACGAGTACTACACTAGATCCGACAGCCCACCTTGTCCCAGGCCCAGGATCAAGTGGTCCTATGAAGCACATCCGAGACACGATTGATGACTAGGACCTTGACGCTACTTAACTTTCCTGCGTATCCCGCTCGAGTAGCGTTCTCTCTACAGAACAAATTAATTGTGCGTACAGCAAGACTCGGGGCTCGCCCGATAGACACTGCCGGGCAGTCGCCTAAAGGGCCGCGGCTTGCTCGAGAACTAAATTTACAGTGCGCCCAATCAGGCCCGCGGCTTGCCCGAGTGTTTTTCTTGGGCTGCGGGTGTTACGAAAAAACTTTAAAGGCCCGCGGCTTGTCGCTAGCGATAACATTGAGCCGCGGGTGGCCAAGAAAATCAATTTAGGGCCACGGATGGTCAGTCTAAAAATTATACTCCCGCGCACCGCCGAAAGGGACCGTTAGAGGCCGCGGGTGCTCGCAATAATTGTCTGAGTATTTAGATCATTTTTCACTTACATCAGACCCCTTTTTGAATGTTATTAAGCGCTTTGTTCCCCCCCCCCCCTCTCCTCCCAAAGTAAGACCTTTATAAAAAAAAAAGTCCCGAAATCTTTCACTTATAGAATTTTTGCTCGGATGAGTATATTTGGGTAATCAATATCTCACCAGGCTGAAGAAACTCCACGCAATCACTCTAGAAGATAGAAGACTTCTTGCTGATTTAACGCTTATGTACAAACTTACAACAAACGAACTGGATCTCAATCATTAGGTTGTGTAACAAGTTCTGTCCCATTTTTTCTTTCGCTTTTTTCTCAATATTTTACGCGATGTTTTGTAAATTGTTTATATGCATTTGAAAGCCCCAAGCCTTCTTTACTGAAACTTTAATTTCGGTTTTCTACATCAGATGACATGAAAAAGTTTCACAGCGTCAAATTGGAAAATCAAACAGGGAAAATTCTAAGTTCGACAACTACGTTACGTAGCCTTCCTAAGTAGTCAGAATGCCTACGAATAAGCTTGAAGAATTTGCTACACGTAAGCAAAGAATGCTCTAGCTTCTATTGCTCTTCAGGAGTACTGAAAGTTTTCAAAAATCATTTTGTAGGCTTTATTCTTTCTAAGGCCTTTTCAGCGTTGGTATTGGGCATCATCTGAAGGCATCTTGAGAGAAAACGGTCGGCGAATCATCCAGAAAAGACAGAAGGGAGGTTTGTAGCTTCAAAGTTATCGAAATAGGTTAAATACTCAAAATTCGAATTTTGGGAGCCACACAGCTTGGGTACGCGAGACGGCGAACATCGTCGTGGCATAGTCTTGCCTTGCCGACTTTCGGAAAAATGTCATCAAATATCCGGTGGAAGGACGGGAACATGCGCAAACAGTGATAGAATAAGTGTAAAAGTCTAACAGATTGTTTTAGTTGTTGTCAATCTTCTTTAATAAGTTTCACCAATAAAAATCGAGAAATTGAAAAAAAAAGATGTAAAATTGATTTTGCAGCTCTTTGGATTTATTGTTTCAATGATAAAAATCTTTTTCATTTTTCTGCTATGTTGGGGAATGATGCATACGAGCCTGCAGAGCAGACTGAGAGCTTTCAAAAGCATACTTCATCTCAAATATGGTCAATGTTGTCAAGAAAATACTAAAACAAAAAATGGGACAGAACTTATTACACGACCTAATACAAAAAAAGGGCAAGAGACTTGTTTAAACTTGTAGTTATTGAAATAATTTTTAGAAATTTTTAAAATTTTATTTTAGCCTATAAAAAAAATTGGCGTTAGCCACGCCCTTTTTTTGAGATTTTGAGGCTATGGACCTGCGAAAATTTTTGGAAGCATACCAAGAAATTTTTGAAGTGCGTGGCCAACGCACTTCAAAATTACGCACGCAAATCCACGCACCTTTACCAGAAAAATTTTTTATTGCCTCCCCCCCCCTCTCGAGCGGAAATCCTGGGTATGCCACTGCTTCGAGCATGCGTATCGTACAAACTATACGAGGGGTCACAGTTTGATTCGCATTGCAAAACCCAGTCTTGCAGCATACAGGCAATGCTTCATATACCGCGTGCAGTCTGGAATTCAGTAGATCCTCAACTGTCCAGTACTCACCATCAACTAGCTTCTACCCTCCGCTCATAGAATACTTGAATCGCATAATCTAATAGTATTTTTTACAAAATGAAATAACTTTATCGCAAACAGGACTTCCATTCTTTTTTGTCTTTGATTTTGGATCCATATTTGTTGTGTTCTTTGATTTTTATGTGTCGTTGGTACTTTTTTCTTTTTTTAAACTCAGTCTAGAGGAATAAGAGGCATGAGGACCGCAAATCCAGTGCCCCCGCCCCCATCCGTGGGCACACATCCATCATCGTTCCAAATTACCGGCCTTTGGGTTGAACGGAACGGAGATTGTCGTGTTTTCGTGGATTCTTGGCTTCATATTCGAAATGAGGGACATTCTAGGGTCCCGGGACGGCCAAAACATGAAATTATGGGTGGACTGTGCCTTTAACGACTCGACAGTGATTATGTAAACATGCTGGAACCTTTTATATGCTAAACATCTAGACTTCAACTTGTATAATTCATTGCGCAATGTTGATCACAATCTTTACATCTTTGCAAAAATCACGGAAAGGTAAAAATCTAAAAAAATATCCAACTAACGATCTCACCATTTTCCTATAACATAGTAAGTATGGCAGGAGAAGTTTAATAAATGCAGAGGAACGATTCGTTGCTTGAAACGTTTGAATGAGGCAAAGTGCAAGAAATGAAGGAGCAGCATAGTCAAGAGTTCGCTGACATGCAGCATTTTTGTGGAGAACAAAAAAATTCATCAAAATTGCAGAAAGTGAAATTCTCTTGACTAAGCGGAGCTCGAAAAGGCGTCGATGAACCCCGATGATAAGCAGTAGGCAATATGAATGGATGAGAATATGTGTGAGTAAAGTGAACAGAAATGGCACCCGAATGAGTTTCGTCAATGGGTGAAACGGGTCATGACGGTGTCGTCTAAAGCATCGAATATACGTACAAACCAAGATCATCGAGAAGACGATCAACTAGGACTAGACAAAGAAAATCTACTCGCTCAGCAGGGTGATTTGTCATTACAAATTGTTACAGGACACAAAACCGTCTGAATCGAAAGTTCGACAGAATTGGTATAAGTCGGCGAGACGATGATCGTCGATTGTGCTCATTGCAGACATCCTGAGAAAGCGGATTAGAGGCCTGAATTCAGGAAGAAAAATCAATGTAAAAACAAACCTATAGGAAATTTGCAAACTTTATTATAAGATCTCATATGTGTCTTGCCTTAAAACCTGGTAATTTTTCGGGGATTGATTCCCTTTTTTTAAAAATAGAAGAACGGACCTGTACGGCGATAATTTTTGATTTTATTGACAAAGTATTACCAGATCAAGTAAAAAGTGCCACTGATTTCAATATCAAGCTGTTTGCTTATCAAGATAAACACTTCCTTTTCTTCAAAATAGATAAATTCAAAATTTTATATAAAACTTCTTTTTGCCGCAAATCGCTGTCTCTAATGCAAGTTCACTTCTTTTGTGATATTCTCGCAATTGTTACTAATGTACACTTATAAAATTCAAATATTATTTTCAAACGAATACATTTACTTGGATTAAGGGTAAGGATTCACTAAAGTTGGCAGTGACATTACAAATAAGCTTACTGAAATAATAATTACTTAATAACTCTACTTATGGCACGATTCGCAAAGCCATGCCTTCCCAAAACCTTTCGGGAAGCTAATCATATTTGTTGCACGTTTAAAATGTTAGAATTTAGAAAAAAGCGACGCTTTGCCTGCAAAAAAAGCTTTTAAGAAAATAATCCAAGAGTTTTGGAACTGATTAAAAACTTAAAATTAGGCTCATAGAAGATTCTTTTTGCAGATTGTGAATCGTTCTTTTTTAATTTTTGACTTCGAAAGCCTGCAAAAATATGGCCAGCTTTTTGAAAAGATATGGCGTTGCGAATCCAGCCATGATTAAAATTTACTTCTAATCGCCAAGTTAAAGCTTGCGAAAGATCTCCATCATTCATGAAAAAATAACACATACTGGGCTACTTGCATAACACATAAATACTAGTCTCAATCATTATGGTACTCCTCGGTGCCCTTCATCGTCATTAATATTGAGGGCAAAAAAATACATAAAAGGAAAAAGACAATGACAAAAAAGGAATTTGAAGGAATGTATAGTGAATTGACTAATTGTCAGAACTCAAATTGAGCATAGGTGTTTGCAGACCTGACACTGGGATTATTGCATCCGTCTTCTCATATCGTCCACTTCCAATCCACATCGATCTTTAATGGTGCTATCAACTTCACATCTAGAAGCTTCTTATCGTATCCATTAAGGGCTCAGCGAAGATGTTCGTCTTTCTGCAAATGAAAGGGGCTGGAGCCTTTTCTGCTGGCACAGCAATGCTTACATGTTCAGAATTAGGCAGTTGAGCATAAGTGAAAGCATTTCGCCATCGAGGTAACTCTTTGTAACTTTGTGGATCTTAAGCCAATTCGGCATTCGTGCCGCCAATTGCAGTGACGTCGACCATGGCGAAGGCCGTGTGTGGAGAGATGCCATCTGCAAGGGTTACAAGAAAACTCTAGGTACCCCAAATCTCCTCAAAAATAGTGAAGAAAGAAGTATGAAAAAAGACCTATCGAATAGCCACTTTGTTCCAATGCTTACACCTCAGCGCTTCCTGGCCATGCCATTTATATGTTCTGCTACCGATCAGCTCCCAACTGCTCCTCTTCACTCTAAATTGAAATCAACAGTATAAAGTAATTATACGAACTGTGTTGGGCACTAGGCACGGAAAAGCTAGCCTAGTTGACAAGATGTGCACGCGCTGCGGCTATTGATGCGGTGCGGTTCTAGCTGTCTGCGAATCTTATGTCCACGTTGTCTCTACTCACTGATAGATTTTTGCGCCGCAAATGCAAAAGACAAAGACAAAAGACAATTTCATTCCCCGGTTGACAAAACTTGTATATTTCTTG
The DNA here is from genome assembly GCA_958299035.1 of Cylicocyclus nassatus. Taxonomy (NCBI): domain Eukaryota; kingdom Metazoa; phylum Nematoda; class Chromadorea; order Rhabditida; family Strongylidae; genus Cylicocyclus; species Cylicocyclus nassatus. Next base: position 23,510,321 of record CATQJL010000223.1, read on the forward strand.
AAAAACCAACAGTGCTTTTAGGAGGACACGGTTGCAAACTATTTGAAAGGGGCTGAATGAATTATGAGATTATGCAAACAGTTTTGATTTTAAAATACTTATATATCTTAGTCATGGAAAATCAAATTACTCTACTTTAAAATAGATTCGGGGTTAAAGCAATATGGACTTGTATCTCACTTAATTCAAGAACCAGCAATCGCAAAGGCGGTGCTTGCAGGTGCGCTCGCTTTGGAACCCGCTCGGTTTCCCGCTATCTGCTGTTTTTTGAATTGCGCTTATGATTCTTCATATGTTAGATTTGCAAATAATTTAACCTCCATTTCACCTGCAATTGAACGTCAACAGTTCAAAATTGCGTTACCACGTAGCATGTGGCTTTCGGAGGGGGAGGTGTAACCTCCCCGTTTGAAAGCCAAATGCATTGAATTCTTAACAATAAATAAGCTCTTCCATTTTTGGTGCTTCATTTCGGTTTTTTGCTTGCTATTATTTTTGATATTGTGACCCACTTTTTGCGACCAAAGGAAAAAGAATCTGCGCCAGAGTCTTTCTGACAAAAGTGGTGGTTTGCAAACATTTACTTCGACTTCGCAATTTTGTTGTAATCAAAACTCTGTCTAGTAGAATACAAAATTTTTTTTACATGAAAAGTACGGTCAGCACTTCTTTTCTTACATTTCACCTTGCCTCTCTTTCACTTTCTTTTCACTGTCAAAATCGCCTATCCCGAAATTTTTCAGAATGTAGCTCATTATGTGAACTCTTTCAGACCGTACAGATTTATTCCATTGATAGCAATCTCTCATTTCTAATCGATGAGCTAGTACAAAGAATCAGATTCTGATTTTTTGATCTGTATTCAAAAACTGATTCATATGTTATTCGTTCATCCAACCACGATTTCCTTTTCTTTGATTGGTATATGACTGTAATTGCTAGGACACCTCATTTTGGAAATTCTGAAGTTTTCGAAAAAAGCAAGGCAGGTTGTAAACGTCATAAATCATAATGTTCCCAATAGGGTATTTAACAATTCTTGAAGCAGTAGATTTTTTGAAGGAATCAACATCACTTGAAAAATTTTGCACTGTATCAAAACTTGCCATGCATTGAGGATCAAGCATTTTTTATGTTTTCAGTTCCCTGATGTAGTAGAGGGAATCTTCACATCTATCAAGGCCATCTCACGAGACGCAGCAAAAATTTTATATCGGCCGCCTGAAGAAAATGGTGAAACGTTGGATAGATTGGAAAGTGGTGGTCATGGCACAACCGTACCCGATAACGATCATCACTCATTGCAGGTAATTTTGCACCACTTGGTGAATAGTCACCGCGTCCGTCGCATTTGTGCGTTTCCTCAGATCCTAATGCTTTTGTACCCTCGTGTACCTTTGGTGTCGTAAAGTCGCATATTTTGATTTAGGCAATGAAGTACAAATATTTGAAAAATTGAGCTTGAATAAAAAAATGAGCAATGATGGCCATATCCAATTTTTGATCGTTTATTTAGACTGAAAGACACTAACTCGGCAAAGTGGACGCTTTTTACATCTTGATGGTGCTAGATAGTAAATAATCTTTCCCCTCGTTCTCCCCCAACCTCGCCTTTCATTCTGTGCGCCAAGTCCTGGGAACGCCCCTCAAAATCCAACCTCCCCCCCCCCCACGTTGAGTGGCGTCAATGGTGAGCTTTTTGAGGCGTGTTTACAGGACTTGGCGCATTTATCGAAGAGTGGGGTTTGGGCTGCGGTGCCCTTGGAGAGTCAGCTATACAATACTCAAATTCTGACGGCGGTTCATCTTGCCGAGCTACTGCTTTCAGTGTAAAACACACAGTGGTAGAAATTCCTTCTCTCCCATCCCTGCGCTTGATAGTACACTTTTCGAATTTTTGCTGATGAAACCAGCCACCTGAAGGGAGTTTCACAAATCCTCAACCAATAGCATGCAAAGTGTCCTCGTTGGCATAGCCGCGCCCGCCTGAGAGCCTGCTGCTCAAGAGGTCGCCCACACTTCGGACATTCTTAGACGATCCTAGGCATATCAGTGTATAGATGTCCAAGAATGTCCGAAGTGTGGGCGACCTCTCGAGCAGCAGGCTCTCAGGCCTTCACCGAAAGCTGGTCCAGCTCGGATAGAGATCATGCTGTGAGTGGTTGACGATTTTGTGAAAGTCTACGTTCCTCTCACATAGAGCGTTCCATAACCAGACAGCCGCTTTCTGTTCTCGCCCACTCACCCCGGACGCCCTTACAATTAGCAAGCAGCTGGCTGCCGCTCTCTGATCTTCACATCTTCACAGTACACGGCGCCTCTGAGATCTGAGAAGCTTAAAGCTCGTTTCGCGTCGTGAAGCGTGTCGTTCCGTGATTTCAGCCGCATCATGGAGGAAGCGTGCGTTCGTCGACGTTCTCCTCGTACGTGGCCGGCGGCAAACGGGGCAGCTCGGCTTCGGCCGTCTCCGCAACATCCGACAAAGGAGAACTCGTCGACACGTTCAGCAAGCTTAACGTAAGTGGTCGTCCTGCACGGATCACTCCGTTCTCCGTTTCAGTTTTTACGCTGTTGCCGGGAGTGAATTCTGCCGCCTGCACATTCCTCCCTCAGTCGCTTACTGACATTGATAGATTAGAGCATTTCGTCTTTCTGACAGTCTTTTAGCGGGTTTGATGGACAGCGTCTGCATATTTTTTTTCGTAGATTTGCATTCAAGCTCGTAGAATTGCTTTGAGTGAGTGCTCACGCTTTATAGATTTAGAAAAATCTCGCCTTCCAGAACTTTCGAATGGGTTGACAATGGTGTCTTTTTCGAATGTTGTAAAGCTTCAATGCAGCCAGAACAAGCATGCGGCAATTGTCGTTTGCTCTTTCACGTGAAGCTTATAAATGTACGTAAGGACCTCTGCCGAAAAAATAATCAGCTGCTGATTGGATTGGGTGTAAGGTGGATCAGATATGTACGACACTTGCCAGATACGGTATACATCCGAAAATGGCTGGTGCAGGAGGTGGCGGATCAGTGTTCGCATTTTTAAAGTCGGGTTTGTCTCATTTGCGCAAGTTGTCTTTGTTGGTTATGCATAATTGTGCCACTCTGCTTGGCTCAGTGGTAATCGCGCAGCAAAACTTCATTTTGAGAGTTTTTTCAAATCAGGTTGGCACTTAAGTTTTGCAACTTTTTCTCATAACTATTGTCAGCTTGAACGTGGCGCTTTCATTTTTCTGTATTATAATGTCTGATATGTGACCAACAAATGCAATCATTCCTGACAAATTTCGTCATTGTTTGAGAGTTACGGTAAGGCAATTTCTGAATGGAAAAAAAGAGGGAATTATCACAGATTTGGATAAATCGTGTTCTAAGGGGGGGGGATTTACGACATCCTGATCAAAAAATGATATTCATTTTGAGTGGAAGACTTATTTTGCTGCGAAAAAGCTGAGTTATCGAAAATCAATGGGCTAATTTTTGACCCCAACTTAATATGATATCTGTGTTTAGTATGTCAAATGACCCCACTATGCAATGTTTCGCCAAAATCCGACAGTTCCGATATCTTGCAGTGATGTTATTCAAACGAAGACTTACAGAAAAAGATTCGACCAAATTCAGCCGGAATTGTAAGCAAATTGTTCTCAGACGGTGGCTACTGAGTCCAGCGAAAAAAGAATTGTAAGTTCTAGTCGAATCGAAATCTGGCAATCTCTTAATTTGAACGAGTCATATGCGTCAGAGTCGCTTTTGCTAAAAACGTAAAACCTCGTTTGATCGCATTTAGGAGAATCCATAAATTTTCTTCCATTTTGTTATAAAAGTTCAATGTTTGCACATATTCATAGCCCAGTTCCAAGTCTACAGGTGCGCCAAAATTATTTCCGCCAAAATATACAAAGTAATGCCACAACAAGGGCAATGAGAAATGTGATCTAGATCAATGTCACAGACTGCGGTAAGCATACTCTACAAAAAGCACTACCAAGATCCCAAATCGGTCTTTATATAGAGAAGTGAAAATTGCAAAAAGAAGGTTCGTTACGCGAAAAACGCAAGCTGACGCAAATTATCAAAAAGTTAAAATTTTTGTTTCGAATGCTGTTAAAGATACCGAACCTCAATGATCTTAAAGTTCTTAAAGTCCAAGACTAGCTGTATTATATAGCAAAATTTTTCCTGAGAGAAGCAGTCACTAAAAAGATACATGCTGGGCAAATTTGTGAGCCTCTACCCGCGTGCAGCATGCGACCAAGCCAGACAAATGTTATGAATTTTAAAGAAAGCAAAACAGGCAATTTCCTTTTTTTCAACTAAGATACAATACTATAGAAGCAAGAAAACATTATCAAGCTTGACCACTGGCTGAGCCGGTCTTATATTCGTATGGCGCTTAATGATACACGCGCAAATAATTGTGGCGCCTATAGAGAACTTCAAATTCTGCTTGCAGATCATTCAAAAAGAAAAAAGTTATAAACAGAGTTGCAAAACTAATGTGCCAACCTAATATAAGAGGAGCTTATGGTTGTTCTGAAATCATATGTGCTTTACAGTGTAGTAAGGGTGAAATTCTAATTTGTGAATGATGACTGCTGAAAAGGGGAATCGGGAATATGCGCGTTTGAAGGATTGGCTGCTGAAGTCGGAGGGGTGGGCACGTCCTGACGACAGTCGGTTGATTGATTCTGACAGTTCCGAGTCATTAGCTCCGAGATCGATTCCCTTCTAGCAGTCTGAGGGCCAAACATGCTAATTAGTCTCAAACTCTCTTTTTTTTGAACGTTCGTTTTCCAAACCAAAGTTCTAATGACAGCCGAACATGTTTTCCCAAGAAGTTTGGTGGCTTTTCCTGTAATGCCAACTGTCTTCATCTAGATGCACCGCAAACGCTGTTGGTTATGATTACTGGAGAGTTGATCAAACTCGGATACGAAGCATGGCAACCTCCACTTGGTGATCCTGGAGTCGTTGAACATCAACGAAGGCCAGATCTGTTCTCAACGCCAACTCCGTCGACGACATGCTCGACGCCGGCATCCAAACACAAGTAGTAGTGATCACTTAGGCTACGCCCCTCGTCTTCGACACCCAGCTCAACTATCCGTGTGTTTTACGTAGTTTATACCCAAAGTTGTGCTGTGTTTCTCTTGTTTCCTCATCGGCAAGCGACAGTCTTGGTGCTGACGGTTGCCGATCGAACTCGCTTTTTACATGCGTTCCAACTCGAAGAAATCAACTTATCTCTTCCAGTCATAACTTTTTTGTTGTATTGATATACAGGGTGTCCCAAAAGTATGTATGCACTGTTTGATCGTTAATATCTCTTTTCCCAAAAAGTCTTTCGCCTTGCTTTAGGTACCATTTTGTAGTGCTGGCTTCAACTTAGATTTTCAGTATAGAACGAATCATCCATCTCTCTTAGTTATTGTAGGATTACGGTAGATACTTCATAGAGGGTTTTGAGCCATGAAAGACCATATTTTGCCTCAGAAAAGAAACAAGACAGCCTGAAAACTTCTACACTAGGCTAATTAATGTTGCTAATTTTAAATGTAAACTTCCCAACTTATCATGATGTTTTATTGAAGAGTTATGCCAGGTAAGAGGTTGCGGCCATTTTTTCAATGTTCCTAAAAAGTGCGGTTACGCCGTTTACAAAGCTTCGCAAACTTATGAACAGTTGACTCTTGAACTCAGCGTCCATAAAAACCCTATTACACAAGTTTTCACATTTTTTTGCAAAATTTTGAAATGGCAGCTTTTTCCACATTGACACCATATGTTTCAAGTTCCTACCGTGATCCTACGGTAATGAAAAGCGGTCGGTGATTCTCTCCATACTGTAACTCTAAGTTGAAGCCAGCTCTACAAAATGGTACCTAAAGCAAGGCGAAAAACTTCTTGGAAAGAGAGATATTAACGATCAAACAGTGCTTACATACTTTTGGGACACCCTGTATTATGAATACATTTATTTTGGGAGTTTCTCAGCGAGTCTTCCTTGTATTCCTTTCTTGGGCAACACCAGCTCTAGATCAATTAGAACTGAGTAGTGGGATGTTGTGCATTTAAATTCGACGCTCGAATGTTTGGAACGAATTATTGTCCTGGCATTCCTCAGGGGCATCAAATGGACTACGCACAACTCCCTCAAACAGTACACATCACTTCCGTCTTGGTTTGCCTCATTTTCGTTCCGTTTGTTATTCTTTAGCATGTGTCGGTCAATGCGGATCAGTATGTATTGGTGCACGCCGAATTTCTTCCGCAATATCCAGTCCATGTTCACTCGAATAATATTTACACCATTCTCACTGATTTGTGTTAATTACTCGCCAGAAGGATTCTGTTCAAAAGGAGATACATAGGTCATATATTGCCCTTTTTTCATCGATACATTTTATCAGATTGATGTTATGATTGAATTTTGATTTGTTCGTTGTAAATAGGTTGCAAGGTACCATTCGATAGCTCTACAAGATGGCTATCTTGCTTTAGCAACAGCTCTGATTCACCACGAGTTTAAAAACTAAAAAGATTCAACTGCCCGATAAATTGAGAAAAATTGTAACTCAGTTCATAAAATTCCTACAAAAATTCTAACTTGCTCACGTAAACGCATTCCACATAAGGCATCTACTCAGATAATCGCCGGGGGCAGGCGGGCACCGGAAAATTTGCGTTACTGAAATTTCGCATTCCGCTCGCAAGTTCCAAGTTAATACTCAGCGAATTTTTGAGAGACCGCCTGTTGAATTTTTTTCCGCTCTTATCTTTTGCAGATACATTGCTGAATCTCTGAGAAATCGAGAACTCAGCAAGCGGCGTTCCGAAAAGTCATGATTGCTTTTCAAAAAATCCGCGGGCGGGGTGCGAGAAATCAACCAACTATTTTTCTGGTGCCCGCCTGCCCCCGCCGATTGTCTGAGTATATGCGCCGTTGCCGTATTTTTCTCTCTGTTAAAATTCAAAAAAACGGAAATTTTCGAGCATTTGCTGAAGTGGTGCTGTGCCGTTCCCACATAAGTAGTTGTATACTACAAACCTTTAGAAGTACAAACGTAAACTTCCACCTCTCTACAAGCTTCAGTTCGCGAGAAATTTGAATTTTAGCTTGGGCTACATGATTAGGGCAAACTGTATTCAATATTTCTCGAGAAACAAAGCTTGTAGAGAGCTGAACATTTACGTTTGTACTTCTAAAGGTTTGTAGTATACAACTACTTATGTGGGAACGGCACAGCCTCACTTTAGCAAATGCACGAAAATTTCCGTTCTCTTGAATCCTAACAGAGAAAAAAAATACGGCAACGGCGCATGTAGATGCCTTATGTGGATTGCGTTTACGTGAGCAAGTTAGAATTTTTGAGGAATTTTATGAACTGAGTTACGATTTTTCTCAATTTTTCAGACACTTAAAAGTTTTCAGTTTTTGGCGCGAAACTCGTTGCGACTCAGAGCTATTGCTAAAGCAAGATAGCCATCTTGTAGAGCTTGCTGTACTCTATCGAATGGTACCTTGCAACCTATTTACAAATGAGAAGTGTATGACTTATTGCGGTTGGAAATCAAAACCTGCATTAATTTTCGGACAACCTAATAATTGATAATAAATGAATCAAAAATTGCCTTAGCTGCAATGTATTGAACTAGCTTGGTTTCCTGTTGTAGAGGATGACACGAAGTTTGGTTGCGACTGCTACGCGGGTTCGCATTGCATCTCGAATTTGGGTAAATGAACCCACACCTTGATAACCTATGACGAGCGGCAACCACGACTTGATGTGGTATGCAAACGTGACTTTTGTTTCAAATTATGTTAAAATTGAACTTGTGAGTGGATTTGTGTTGTTACTACTGCTGGACTATAATACTATGACAAGAACCCACAACTACCACTTACACTTGTACTAGTGTATTACCAACTATAGTAACTTCTATTCATTAATCTTCTTCCAGAAGACCTGTGAAAAAATGAACGGTCATCCTGGAGTTTCAAAATCTTATGTGTCCTAATACCGGTTCCCTAATTTGTTGGTTTCTAGACCAGCACGAAACCAATTGAGTTGGTTCGGAGCATAAATTCGGAGACTTCACATAAGTTTTGGATTCTTTTTAGATCTGGACAATTAGAACGCTTAAAAATCTATCATATAGCGAAGAGGGCAAATAGCCACAAGACTTGTAAGAAGCATATAAACGCTGGGAAATTATTGGATCGAACTCATCCCAGAAGATTGGTCAAATGACTGCTAAATTTCATATCAACGAACAAATTTGATTTGTAATTTCATAATCCCTGCTGAGAATCATTCAAGCACATATAGAAAAATTGGTGAAAACAGACTGCTTCGCCGCATCTGATTGAACAAAGGTATCTGAAAGCTCTTAGCAGCATTCAATGCAAAATTTCATCCTCTTTCTAAAAACTTCAAATTATTGCAGCACAATCTATGAGCTCTCGAAAAATTACCAAAATCTGCGATTCATACTTTTTGAGATTTTCAAGTTTCACAATTTTTTTAAAATTTTCACATAAATCCTCCGGACCCAAGTAACGATTCGATAGAGTGAACCTCACAGGATACGGCATAACTTTTTTTATCGTTTTTATATCTCTTCATAATTTATTCAAGGATTTATTACTAAAACCATCGAATTTTGACAGGTCTACGTCAGCCACAATCGCATCAAACAAACACCAGTAACTCTTTGGAGTCTAAAACTTTCAAAATGGTGTTATGGTAATGCTAATTTTACAGAGCGAGTGAGGGTTTACGGAATCGAAGTATCTGATTTTGAATTTTCCGGGTACAGCCCGGAACGCGTTCGAAAATATGAATTTCTGATGATTTTGCATCCGAAAACATCGCGAAGGGGAAACAAAACATCCATTAGAAAGAGGAGAACAAGCTGCATCGAATTAAAACCGAGCTGTCACCGTTTGATGTTCAACGAGGTTTGAGTTGACCAAGAATGGAAATTGATAGCATCGATTAAACTTCCATTGAAATATGACGAGCCATGGAAAGGAAAGAAAATTGTTTTGTATCCTGTAGGGTTTGCTCTATTTACTCGCTACTTAGACTCCTTCAGAGGATTGATATAAAGATTGGGAAAAATAGCTAAAGTTGACCATAGCAAAAAGCATTGGTCGCAGATGGGGGATTTTCCAAGAGCTCATTACTGCGCCACAATGATTCTATAACTATTAGAAAGAAATTGAAATGCATCGAACGCGACGCGACGGGGTTGCGGTGAACTCTGTGGAGTGCGCCGGATATCGGCGACTTTTCTGACGAATTATTAGCGGTATTGTATATGAGCAATGTTGCTGTTTAGGTGACTTCTACTAAAATCTGCACAAGTTAACGCTTACTGTGTATGTGCATCTGGTCTTTTCCACTTTTTAGGTTCTATAAATGATCAGAGATTACCTTTATGAAAAAGGTTAGTGCCCAAGCAAGATCCGAGCCGCACGAGCCTCATGGCCAGAGTAGGCTAACCTGCTGCACGGTTACCTACCTGATCATGAGCTCTTGCAACGGGCACTTGTTTCCCTTATCTTCCTTGCCGCGAAACGAAAGTCTACCGCCGCAAGTGAGAAGTTGCTTGATAAGTGATAATATTCCACTTTTATCGCAAAGCGCCAGATTCCGATAAATCGGAAGGACTCAGCTCAAGGGATTGCCATAAAAGGTAGCCTAGAATCTCCGGCAGGGTTGAAAGCATTGGTGCAAATTTTAGCCCAATCTCCAGCTGCAAGAAATAGACGGTAATATCAATCTCTCATTCAGATGTGTATAGGCGTGATACACAAACTTGAACTTTTTGATCATAACTTGATCAACCAGCAGAATTACTCGCCTGCAGCATAATTCAAACTTCCAGGCATTTATTGCGGAATGTCACACTTATAATCTTACCGATTGTGCCTTCGCTTATTTTCTCGTTTTCTGTTAGACTTTTTGACTGTTTCGGCATGAAAGGGTGGTTTCGGAAAGTACAGCTATAACTTTTTTTGAGAACATGAACAGAACATGAGAACAGCAAACAGTGATTCTAAAATTAAGGTAGCGCCAAATCGGAGATAGGATTATACTTCTTGGTACAAACGTCTTTGTAATGGTGGAATTTCATAAGTCTAAAACAATAACAGTCGTGTGAAGGCAAGTTTTCAGGAAAGCAAACTGAGCATATGATAGATCCAAGCTTGTGTGTGGATGGACGCGTTCGTAGCGCCACCCTTTACGGAAACGTAACACATCCTGTCCTTTGATGCATCAAGTAAGTGACACACACACACAAATACACACACACACACACACACACACACACACACACACACACACACACACACACACACACACACACACACACACACACACACACCTTATCCCTTCCTCAAATGATCGTTTGCACCGCAAAGGTTGTAGCAACTTTTCATAATTATTAGGTTGTAAAGAAAGTTGTCGGGTACTTTTGAAAATTTCATTTTCAAACACATTTTTTCGGCGCTCGGTCGGAATTTGACACCAAGTTTTTTATACTATTCAGTAGAGGGAAGCCTAGAGTTTTCGATACTAAATCTGATTTTCATCGATGCCAAGAGGTGCTTGATCTGCACATCAAAAAAAACCTTTTCAACCATAAAAATTTCACAAGTTTCTTCCTACGGTCATTTTTTTGTGCAATATAAAGAATTTCGTCCAAATCTTGGGTTATCTGATTGGGAAGCCTGTTAGCTTTCGAGCCCAGCTGCACTCGAGTTTTGGGATTTGCGCTCAGAAATCAAAAACTGTCAAACTTGCCTCCGGCTGCAACTCTTCTCGCGGCTGGCGTCACTTCTGCGGGGATCGCCACGCTTGATGCTTGAAGTTACAGCGATTTGGAAAAGATTTCACAAGTGCCCGGGAACTTTCTTCACAACCTAATATTTGCGTAGACATTTAGAAACCAAAATCTGCAGTACTAATGCATATTTTGAGAGGGCGCGCATAGCAAGTGTACGATTGCATTGTATAACCCATTGCATACGTGACAACATGAAGTTTATTCAAGAGAACACTACAACTTGGTGCGCTCAATCATACTTTGTGTGTGAGAAGCTTTCTTCCACGTTCCGCTTTCGAGTGCAACAACGGTCTTTCATACATTTGAATATGTTCGTTATTCCTTTGCTTCTTTCCCAGCATTGTTTCATGCACTGTATAGAATGTAAGCACGCGTCAAAACCTGAGATAAAGCTCAACGTCCTTACCGTGAAGAAACCCTGCTTCTCTTGAGTTGAACTTCGATCAAATTCAAGCATGGGACGACGATCAGGACTTTGAGTACGACCATCGGGACTTCGGGTACGGAGAGTTATTCGATGACGAACACTTTCTTTAGGGCGAGCATCGGCATTGAAACATAGCAAGAGTAGGAGGAATGCAATTGGCCACATATCCAACGAATTTCTATAATAAATCCTGCCGTGCGAGTATGGATTATTAGTTAACTCGCTTATACGATACTGACCAAAGCTTTGTTTTTATGCAAGAAGACTATTGTGTAAATAAGAGGTCTCATTGTTTTATCCTAATCATCTCGATTAATTCGAATGGTAACGTAGATTAACTTCCAGGATCAGGTTTAAGGTCAAACACCCCGACCTGGGTTTTTTTATTTTTGGGATTTATTTTGTTGCGCTTATTAAAACCTACTTATCAAATCGAATGAACATTCGATCTTCGAGTAAATCATTCGAATGCTTATGATTCGAAAATTCGAATATTAAAAAATCTGAGATTTCAATAATATTCGATAGTCAAATATTCGAAAATTTCGATTTTTGAATATTACTCGACAACGAATATTTGAAAAAAATTTCGAATTTCCCCAAGTATAATGGGCAGTAAGCTCAAACCTGTTGATGCCATAGCTATCAACTTGGTTTTTAATATCCTCTCATTTTTTTCCTGGGGAAGTTATGGCTTGGGAAAATTAACATTAAGAAAAGATTATTTTTCAAATATGCTACTTGTACCGTGTAGTCGAGTACATTCAAAGAAAATTGTGCATACAGACCCAAACTCCTTAATACAAGTTGATTTCATTCGGTTGCCACATAACGGGTTTTGAAGTTGAAGAGGAGGAAGAAAAGGTTGTGAAGGTAATGTAAAGTCGTTTTTGAGCGATGCGTGCCTGACCCTGGTTATTTCTGTTCAAAATGAATCAAGATAGACTAAACTGTCACATCGCACAGAGTACAGCTAAGTTTTGCAAGCAGTTCATTTTGGTTGTTTATGTTTAGGATTCTATTCGATATAGTGGTTTATTTTGATTGACTGTAAAACCGCAGATGTAATCAATCGCAATACAATCAAGACGATTTCGGACATCCAGTACAGGAGGAGAAAGGCGTTCGCCAAAAAATCATAACTTCCTTGTCATTCGATGGATTCTCTCAAAATTATTTTTGTCTGAAAGAGGAACATGCTCTTTATAGATGTACTTTGCCTATGAATTAGTTTGAGAAGACTCGAGAGTTAAAAGCAATTGGAGGAAATTAGTCAAAATTGACATTTTTCGAGCTGGGTTACGGAAAATTCTGAAGGTATTTTTACTTGAAAGAGGAGATTACTCTCATTACAATGGTACCTTTTTCATGTGACAAAACGAAAAATTTCGAAAGTTAGAAGCAAATGAGCATTCCTTCTGTTTTGCAATCTTTGAGCATGCTCAAAAAGGCCTAAAAACGTCACAGAAAATACGGAAAATTTATGAACATGGGGTTTACGAATCTTCTCTTACTAACAAGCTGAATTCGTGCTAATCAAGAGCAATTTTGATTTTCGTGAAAGACGCAGGCCCAAAAACCCTAAAAAATCACAATAATCAGATGTTAGTGGCTATACTATGTTATGCCAGTGCCAGGTTTGTACGGTGGAATTCTTTATTGGCCTTACGGTTCGACAAATTCGTCTTCGTCGGAGGCCTTAATCCACCGTTGTGTTAGTGAGAGTCAGTAGAGTCATACGTAGCCGCACCGGAGAGACAGACTACAGTAGTCTGTCTAGTGTAGTCTGTCTCTCCGGTGCGGCTACGTACTGACTCTACTGACTCTCACTAACACAACGGTGGATTAAGGGCTCTAACGAAGACGAATCTGCCGAAACGTAACAATAAAGAATTCCACCGTACGAACCTGGCACTGGCATAACATATATAGTATAGCCACCAACATCAATTCCAAATGCCAAGGTTCAGAGAGGAGAAAACATGGAGCTTACAATAATCAGAATTGCTTTCAATTAGCACGATTTCAGCTCATCTAGTAAGAGATTGTAACAAAACCCATGTTCTTGACTTTTCCGTCTTATATGGGACTTTTTTAGGCTTTTTTGAGCATGCTCAAATATCGCAAAACTGAAAAATTCTGTTTATTTGCTCTTAACTCTCGAACTTTTTCGTTTTAACTTATGGGAAAGGTACCATTGTAATGAGCATAGTTTACTCTATCAAACAAAAATACTTTCAGTTTTCGTGACCAAGTTCGAAAAATGCCAATCTTGAATGATTTCATTCAATTGCTGGTAACTCTCGAAATTTTTCAAGGTAATCCACGACGGAGGTGCAGCTGTGAAGTAGATGACTTCCCCTTTCAAACAGTTTTAGCTTCAGTGAAATCCATCGATCTGTAAGGCAGTTATGATTTTTTGAAAATGATGCGCAAGAACTTTCGGACCAACCTAATATATTAGGTGGGTGCAAAAGTTCTGTCGTTTCATTTTCAAAAATTTGTAACTTCGCCATATTTCAACGGATTTGCTTGCTTGTGATTTTATTAGAAAGAATAGGTCTTCCGCTTTCAAGCGCTGTTTTGCGGAGCTTCTGTTTCGCACTGAGTGCAGAGATAAAAATGGAAAACTAAGACCATGCAAACTTTGACCATTTTAAGTTAGCTCACCAAAAATCTGGAATGCTGCAGAAAAATCTGAAATCGTCAGTACATATGTTTTTTGGTCTACTCTTTGCAATTGTGAAGAGTTTGTGCTGTTTCGACGTCTCTTTGCGAAGTTATGATTTTCGCGAAAATTCACAAAATAATTGATTTTGGCGTTTCCCATGGTAAACTCGATATTCATAACTTCTCACGGAGACGTTCAAACAACACATACTCTCAGTTGCAAAGAGTAGACCAAAAAACATATGTACTGACGATTTCAGATTTTTCTGCAGCATTCCAGATTTTTGGTGACCTAACTTAAAATGGTCAAAGTTTACATGGTCTTAGTTTTCCATTTTTATCTCGGCACTCAGTGTAAAACAGAAGCTCCACAAAACAGCGCTTGAAAGCGGAAGACCTATTCTTTCTAATAAAATTACAGGCAAGCAAATCCGTTGAAATCTGGCGAAGTTACAAATTTTTGAAAATGAAACGACAGAACTTTTGCACCCACCTAATATTAGGTTGTTTCGCAAGTTTTGTCGGTTTTTTTATCGCTCACTAAAACCCATAGAACACCAATCCATGGGCGATCTAGGTATCATTTGATTCAGATTTTTATCCTCTTTCTTAAAACTATCTCTGCTTTCTGATTTATTTCTGTACTCCTGTAAACATCGCACTCCTTAACTCCCAAACTTTTTTGTAGAGTTACTCCCCAGAATATGAAACTTTTGCAGCACCCAGGACCTCTCATGCTTCTCAAGGAAAGATGATCCTTGCATTTTTCGTTTCCAAAGGCATCAGAAGTCAAACTGCGTCAACAAACAGCTGGTTTGAGGAGTTTTCAAGCCCGCGTTCATTTCAAACGACAGTCCTGGAATACACTTAGCTTTTTTGATAGATAAGGTGAAGAGCGCTTTCGTAAACTCCGCGTAATCGCTGATATTGACAATGAGACTCCAACCATAGGGTTGTCGCGCTTTTACACCACATAACTCGATTTTCAAGTTACAGAAAACGCTGCAGTGTAGCCGACAATACACGTACAACAATAAACTTGTGTGCCTAATCAGGAATTTTTGGGGTTGCACATTCTGGTTCAGCCGCAGTTGTCATCCGTTGAGAGTTGAGTTGAGCACCCTGCACAATCATATCAAAATAGTGAGATTTGTGATTATGTTGAATCTACTGCTCGCATAGAATTTTCGTTGAAAGTATTTCAGATCTAAATGGCAACTGCAGCACTAGAAAAAATCTAAAAGTTGTTGCAAAAGATGCATCTCCATGTAGACAATGCAATAAATCGAGGGCCAGATATCTTTATAATTATGTCCAGCTTGCAAAACAGGCTATTTCGAATTTTTCCATTTTTCTCCGTTCGAAATCAACGAGATTGGAAGCCGTTCTGAGGAGTTATGGTAGGCTTACATGCGCACTTGCACCACTTTTAGAAATAGGGTGTCCAAAACGACTATCTTGGGTTTCACGCACTTTGCTTGTTAGATTTGGAATCAGGGCCATGAAAAGACAAGAGAATGGCAAAATGATCGAAGTCGAGAACCTGCCCGAAAGGTGCCTCTAAGTGAGGCTGATGTACGAGTAAAGATTAGGCAATCCCGGAACTAAAAGCCTAACCAAGTTTGAAAGTTTCCATGTTAAGATTTTTGAATGCATGAGCAGTTAAAGATTCAGAATAGTTTTCAGGTTTTTCTCCTTTGCTCCCTTTTGCTCTTCCTGTGCCGCATCTTGGTGAGTTTCATTCTACTTTTGCAGCAGTCTAGCAAACTCAAGAAACCGCAGGTGTTCAGATCTAATCCTTTAGTTCTGAGACTTGCAAAATTCAAAATTCTTCAAAATTTTGAAGAGCATCTGCTTCACACTGAGTGCAGAGATAAAAATGGAAAACTAAGACCATGTAAACTTTGACCATTTAATGTTAGGCACCAAAAATCTGGAATACTGCAGAAAAATCTGAAATAGTCAGTACATATGTTTTTTGACCTACCCTTTACATCTGTTAATAAATGTGCTGTTTGGACGTCTCTGTGAGAAGTTATGAATACCGAGTTTACTATGAAAAACGCCAAAATTAATTAATTTGTCAATTTTCGCGAAAATCATAACTTCTCAGAGAGACGTCCAAACGCACAATTTATTCAAAATTTCAAAGAGTAGGTCAAAAAACATATGTACTGACGATTTCAGAATTTTCTGCAGCAAACAAATGTTCCCATTATGATTCTCAAGCAGCTAACGCACTACTAGGTATAGGGCTCCTGAATTGCAGAGTCGTTTGCACCAGCGGTCGCGCGACCGCGTCGTGCCCGGGCATTTTGCCGGCGCCGACGCCATCGATCGAGGCGGCGCCATTGATGCAAAGGCGCGACGCTGTCGCGCGACCGTGGATGCAAATGACTCTGCAATTTAGGAGCCCTCTATCTAAATGCTGCTGCATGACGAAGGCGCAATATCTTTGGGCGCGAATGCGGCTTTATTAGCCGCAGAGCGCATAAGGCGCAGGATTTAAAACGGTGTAGATACGCACGCGCCGCGTTCGCGCTCGCTTAGTTGATAGTGCTTCTGCGCCTTCGTCATGCAGCAGCCTTTACTAGTGTACTGTTAAACTTTTACAACATTATAGGCAGCTTGAGGGCAAAATCAATTATCTAAGATGTTACAGTTACGTAGGGATCCCCTAAACTCAAATCCGCCTAGAAAAGTCTTCTGAAGCTTCAAATACGGCCTTCCCCTAACCCTTTTTCCTAACACCTGTGCGGGTGAGCTCGCAGGTTTCGCGCACCACTGTCACTTCTCAACAGCAAGCCGTATACTTTTTATGACTACATATTTTTGCACCACTTTTAGAAATAGGGTTGCCAAAACGACTATCTTGGGTTTCACGCACTTTGCTCGTTAGATTTGGAATCAGGGCCATGAAAAGACAAGAGAATGGCAAAATGATCGAAGTCGAGAACCTGCCCGAAAGGTGCCTCTAAGTGAGGCTGATGTAAGAATAAAAATTAGGCAATCCCGAGACTAAAAGCTTAACCAAGTTTAACAGTTTCCATGTTGAGATTTTGAATGCATGAGCATGGGTTAAGCGGCAAAAGATTCAGTGAATAGTTTTCTTTTCTCCTTTGCTCCTTTTTGCTTTTCCTGTGCAGCATCTTGGTGAGTCTCATTTTACTTTTGCAGCAGTCTAGCAAACTCAAGAAACCGCAAGTATTCAGGTTTAACCCTTTAATTCTAAGACTTGCAAAAATTTCGAAAAAGCTTTAACAACCTGCCTTCAGGAACGTTTTGTCTTATTAAAGACTAGCTGGCTTACCCGGCTCCGCCGTATGTTCCGAATAGAAAATTCCATTTCTCAACCGATCCGGACCAAACTTGGCACACTTACACTTCGGGCCCCGGCGGGTGTCACAGTCCACTTTTCGTTATCGATCGTTGTCGAAAAGTAGCCTATGACACCCTCCGGGGCCCGAAGTGTATGTGTGCTAAGGTTGGTCCCGATCGGTTCAGAAATGGAATTTTCTGTTCGGAACATACCTGCACACATACAGACATACAGACAGACATACAGACAGACAGACAAACAGACATTCAGCTTTATATATAAGATGAAACCGCTATAGAAACCTGTCTTCCAAACCTTAATGAGGTTTTTTTCTTGTTCCATATCTCTGAGTTTATTTGGGTGCACAGAGTACACCCTTACGCACCCGTTCTGCTATATACTGGCTTAACCCTATGCTGCTTGTGAAAATCATCTAGTACCGCAAACACTAATCGTGTCTGATAGATAACAGATTACAAAAGTTTACTTTTGGAGTCGATTTGTTAGATGGGCCTGGATCAGAGTAAATCGAATCATTGCAAATTTGATGAGAGCGCTGAAAAAATTTTCCACATATGGCTCGTCCAATCTTCGGTATCGAAAAAGTGAAGGAGATCTCAGCGACATGCACTTTGAGAAATGATCGTAGTGCTTTTTTTTGCAAAAAAAACGAAGAAAAGTCAAAAACTCAGAAAGTTTAGGGGAAGAATGACGAAGAGAAACGCTTATAGAGAAGTGCGCTCAATCAGTGAAGTGAATTATTTTGTTTATGAAGGTTATCCCACTAAGATTCGCCGCCTCAAGTGGCGTGGAGCGGCTGCGTGTGTCCAACAACGTGCACTCAAGTGTATTCTCTGGCAAGATCTCCCAGGTTGGGATTTCGAAGTTTTCGGTTTGGCCGGAAACCTAGCTAAGAGCGGAACCTTTTCCCTCGAAACTGGCTGGGCAAGGATCGCTGACGGTCCCCAACTCGCATCCTTGGATTGGCGATCGCTAATGAAAGGCAAGATACGCTCTATCAAGCCAGCCTCGTGGAGGAGGACTTTTACGACAACAAGAAGAATTTGCTTCTTTGTGGCTTGTTGAGCTGTAGATCGAGGTTGGTCTCTATTCGACTAACGTTTCGGCTATGTCGCCCTCTTCAGAGTTTGAAATTGTCGAATGCCTATCCTGTCAAAGACCGAACCATTGAGGAGGCGCGGCGAGGGGGCGGTCCCTTCTTGTGACGTCACGTGACGTCACAAGAAGGCGGATGGCACCCCTCCCCAAGGCTTGCAAATCTCTGCTCCGGAGGTGCTCTAGATTTGGAAGAGCCCCGGAGCACAAAATAGGAGGGCTCCGGAGCACAAAATGGGAGCGCTCCGAAGCACAAAATGGGAGGGCTTCGGAGCATAAAATGGGAGCGCTCCGAAGCACAAAATGGGAGGGCTTCGGAGCACGAGTGGCAAACCTCCGCTGGGCAGACCCCACGACCTTCCCACTTTCGCTCTGGAGGTCTGAATGAGCGTAGATTCTGAGCCTAAGAGCCGCGAACAAATTTCGCAGAGGAGTAAATTTTTTTTCGCACAGCCTTCCAATAGTGAAGAAAGTCTCACTTCCTCTTACTTTTTTACATAAACGAAATCGTTATTATTATGAAGTAACTCAAACATTCATTTGATTAAACGGCCATTTTAGGAGGTCATATCTTGCTGGTCGACAGTGTTCGTTGGCTCATCTCTAAGCTCATATCAAGCTAAATTCTTAGGTCGTCTGAAGCTACTACAACTGCGGGTAAGCTTGTATGAAGCTTGGAGGCTCGCGTTAACGTGTTACAGCTTGCTACTGTTTTCTTATGACAAAATAATACAGCCTCCAAATTTTTTGTGAACTTAGTGTCGGTTGCCAATTATGAGTTTCGTTAAAGTTTGTTTATTCCTCTCCTGTCGCTTCTAGACATTTAGGGAACTAAGTTCAGCACTTACGGGTACTACTCAAGCAATATCAGAATAGTTGAGCTAGTGTTCAACTTTTTGGCTTATCATAG
Organism: Cylicocyclus nassatus; assembly: GCA_958299035.1. NCBI lineage: Eukaryota > Metazoa > Nematoda > Chromadorea > Rhabditida > Strongylidae > Cylicocyclus > Cylicocyclus nassatus. Next base: position 23,529,618 of record CATQJL010000223.1, read on the forward strand.
TTACGCTAAACTTGGTTGCCTCAAAAGAGTTTGAGCAATGTGCGCTAGAGAGGCTGAAAAGAAGGAGCTCCCCAGTAACAAATGGGTTCTGGAACGCGGCTGCAAAACTGATTAAGAAAAAACTTTAAAGAAACGAGAGTGTAATGGTGAAGAACGCGTTCCAGCTTCTATTTATGTGAGGAACTCCAGTAAAATCGCCGCATATTTTGATTTTTGATATAGGAAATCGGTAATTGCGTCGATGTATCGGCGAGATGGACGTTCTGAAGCATCACTAAACCTTGGGAAAAAGATAAGGGCTTTCGAGCGTCAATTCGAAAAGCCAAAATATCCAGCAATAAAAGTGGCAAAAGCGTCAATAATTCCAAGAAACATTCGGAGATGGCATATCAATAAAATTCTATCAGGCTAAACGAAAAATAATGGAACAGCTTGATTTTTATCACATTTCGGAATTTTTTTTGTTCCGAACAGCAATAAGCGGTTGCAACTCAGACGTCATTTACATACGCAGCCTTGCCTACCATTCGTAACGCGCTACGGTTCCTCTTCCATAACCTTGACATGGCCCCTCGAAAAACTCGGACAGGTTGGCATGGACTGGACTGAGGACTAAGCCAGAATTGTCACCTCATTTATTTTTTATAGCATCAAGATTCGAAAATTTGGACTTTTTTAATTTACTGCGTACTGAAGAGTTAAACGTCTGGATGAACTAATCAGCGTAGGCCTACCCGCACGCTTACAGAAACAAGTAACAGTAAAGCTTTAATGGTTCATTCTTTGAAAGAGATTTATGGGTGGGCCACAAAATGGCCAAAACGACTATCATAACGAGATGACGATTTTTCAGTTTGAATGATTTCTAAATAAATAGTAAACTGTGCTATAGACAATTTCTGTTACAAATAATAACTAAATTTTCGAAAGATTTGCGTCTAGTTCTATACTTTTTTCTCATTTTGTACCCTTTTGTCATTATGAGATCCTACATTCCCGAAACCAGAGCTTTGATGTGGCTCGCAAAATGCCTGAGGAACATTATTGTAGCGTATATATATTGTACACTATAGTATTAGGTTGATGCATAATTCCTGCACCAAAATAGGTACAGACCGCAGTAACTCGGAATAATCTTATATCCCAAGTAGGATTCGATATATCATTTGATAGCGCAAACCTAGCTCTACAAGATAGTGCTCAAATATCTACACCAGCTTTGATCCACGAGAAGTTCTGAGCCAAAAACTGAAAAAAACCATGCGTCTGAAAACCTTAAGACAGATCTTAAAAAAATTGTAACTTCGTTCAAAAAGCTCACACAAATTTTCTTACTTGCTCACGCGTAGGCGTTCCACGTAAGACATTTATCTATGCGGTTGCTGTATTTTTTTCTCAACTAGGCGATGAGAAAACGAAGTTTTTCATGTTTTTGCCAAATTAATGCTGAGATGTTCTAGCACTGACAGTTGTGTACTATAGGACCTTAGAAGCGTGAATGTGAATTTTCAGCTCTTTAGAGCAGCTGGTTTACGAGAAATATCGGATTTTTAGCAATTAGGCGAGAAAAATTTGGATAACGAGAGCTAGATTCGTTATTTCTCGCGAACTAACAGTTCTAGAAGGCTGAAAATGTAAAGTTTCACGCTAACGGCATGTACTATACAACTGTTAATACTAGAACATCTCAGCACTAATTTGGCAAAAACATGAAAAACTTCAAAAAACTTCGTTTTTTCATCGCCTAGTTGAGAAAAAAATAAAGCAACCGCATAGATAAATGTCTTACATGAAACGTCTACGCGTGAGCAAGGAAGAAAATTTGTATGAGCTTTTTGAACGAAGTTACAATTTTTTTAAGATCTGTCTTAAGGTTTTCGGACGCATGGTTTTTTCAGTTTTTGGCTCAAAACTTCGCGTGGATTAAAGCTGGTGTAGATATTTGAGCAATATCTTGTAGAGCTAGGTTTGCGCTATCAAATGATATATCGAATCCTACTTGGGATATAGGATTACTCCGAGTTATTGCGGTCTGTACCTATTTTGGTGCAGGAATTATGCATCAACCTAATATAAAGGATATTCGGTTGTAACTTCACCTTCGCGGACTGCAGTTCAGGTGTAAAGGCACCTGTCTGTTATTGATGTCCTCGCAATCCCTCCCTTTCCCCATTTTTATCGAAACAGTGGGCTATAGACTATGAAAATGAGTCCTCAGAACATGTTACTATCTGTTCAAGGTGCTACAGTGTGAAGTGCTGGATGTGAAGGAGAGGAACGAGGGCTGGGATAAGTGTATAAGGGAACGTTACTGACGAACAGTACCTGCCTAACTTTGGCTTTGAGAGTTTCGTAATCAGGGGTATAGTAATCTACCTATCTGCTGGCAAGTCTTGCTCTCGGATCGTCGCGATTTATCCCCACCCCCACTTCATAAAAACTGCTAACCCCCGGTAAGTTTCCCAAAGCGATCATGCCTAGCATTAATGTGCTTTTCGGAGGTGCAGCCTGTTTACAGCGCTGCAACCTGCTTCAAACATGTCGTTGTCATGAGGTTCATGGCATTGCTTTGACTTCCTGCCGGATTTCCTAGCGATTTTTTTATTTTTATTATTTTTTCCTCGTAGGCATACTTATGACCAAACAGATGATAAATATCAAAAACTGCTGGAATGGTGAGCTTTTCAACTCTTATGTAGAGTAAAACCACCGTTTGCATAGTCGTGGTCACTGTCGTTTTTCCTTTTATTAGAGGTTTCATCTTCTTATGTGTATTTTGCTGGTGATTACATGGGGGGGGGGAGGGCTGTTTGCATTCCTAACCACTGTCACCAATTGTGCAATTCATAGTTTTTGACAACTATTCATTCAGCGAAAGGATTCAGTGGGGAATTCAGCGCGAGGGGCATTTTGGCCTATTACAGAAACCAGTACAGCTCATTCAATTTTTCGCCATATTCATGCAACTATGTTCATGAAATGTCCAACTTTGGCTCCTTTGTTTGTTTGAGCAGGCGTCCCACTATGGGATTGCATGTTGCTGCTTTGCAACTTGCCATTGACACTGCAATTTTAGAGTTGGGGAAACTTTGATTAGGACCTCCAAGATAGTCTTTCCTTCGTGAAAGCTTTTTCAGTTTCTATTATACTTGAGTATTTATTTGTTGCCAAGTTTCATGTTCCGATCTTCTATTATTGCAACTCTGCACTCAACTGATGAATACACTACTGAATCATAGATTTCGACTTTTTGTATGAAATTCGTTGGAAAGCCCTGTTTTGGACCAAACATTTCACTCAGCGTGTCTAGCTTAGTAACGCCTATGTTCCTGCAAAGTTTGAGCTTGAAGTTTCCAACAAACTTTTTTTAGATAAGTATATCAAGTTATTCAAGCTCTTCTTATCTCCGTGAACAATGGGCAGTGAGTGTTTTAGTCCCCTTCTTCCGACTTCAAATTTATAAACTCGCAGCAAAAGTAACAAAATGTCAAGAGCTTTGTGCTTACGCTAAATCAGCCAGTGCTTCCAAAATCTTTACTTTAGTATAGTGAAGTATCTTGAGTGTTCTTCTTTTATTTTCTATAACTTTTACGAAAGATAGTGGACTTACAATTACATCATTGACGGCAATTAATCCGCCTTACTTTTACAAGAAGGACGTAAACGTGTGAATGTTTACAACTTAAAGGCAAATAAATATTATGAAGTATCATATCGGTATTGACCAACTGTTTTTTTTTCGGAACGTTAATTATCTGAATAACTAGCTTGCTTATCTGGCTCCGCTCGGCCCTGTCAAAACACTGTGATAAAGGACCCGATCCTATCCCTGAACCTTTCCCTGTGCCCACTTCTACACTTCATTTCCCGTTCACTGTGTTGTTTTCGAAATCAGCATGCCCACTTACCCCCTGTGCCTACTCCCAGCCCTTCAGCTCAAATTTTGGAAAAATCGATGAAATCAATAAAAGTAATAAGTAATACCAAAACTGATACTGTATCCGTAATCAGCATGCTCGATTACCCCCCTCCCCGTGCCAACTCCCAGCCCTGTAGGTAAACTCTGGAAAAAATTGATAAAAATTGATAAAATCGATATCATCGATAATGAAAAGTAGCCTTGTTCAGGACACCCGCCCCGCCCCGAAGTGGTGTATGTGTGCCGAATTTGATCCAAATCGGTTCAGAAATAAAAATTTCTATTCGCACATACGTACAGACATACATACATGTAGACAAACAGATATTCAGCAATCAGTGGCGTACCGAGGGGGGGGGCGGGGGGGGGGGGCGCGCGCCCCCCCCCCCCCCCCCGAGAACGGGTCGCGAAATTTTTGAAAGTTACTTACATGCGTTATAAAAATGTGCAAATGACTTGTTTATTGTAAACAATTAAAATAATTTTTTAAATTTTTTTAAAAATTCAAATTAGCCTTATAAAAAATTTTTCGGGGGCGTGGCGGGCCCGCAAAATTGTTGAGAAGCCCCCCCTAAAAATTCTTCGGAGTGCGTGGCTGACGCCACGCACCTTCATTTGAAAATTTTTTTTGCCGCGCCCCCCCCCCCCCCCCCCCCCCCCCCCCCCCCACCCCCCCCCCCCCCCCCCCCCCCCCGAGCCGAAATCCTGGGTACGCCACTGTCAGCTATATATATATGAAATGGAGTATGGGAAGCGTACGTATGGCAATACGCTCCTAGCAGTCACTAAACATTCATGGAAGCACTGACTTGCAACAAACATCTTCTGAGGGTGTAGGAGAAAGTGGGTTAGCTGAATCTGATGCTGTCACTTGTTATACTTTGTGCTCTTACTTCAAAACTAAGGAGACTACTGACGCGATGGCTAGAAAAGTCAATCTGAGGCGTTTTTGACCTGTTACTTATATCAATCCTAGCTAAAGTTGTAATTTTCAGGTGCATAGTTTTTGGTGCAGTTAGTAGCTGAACTATTTGCCAATGTGTGCAACTGCATATCACAAAAAAGATCGGTTACGGGGCCTGTGTGTTGTTTTTGCGTGCTTCTTTGAATGATTCTCTTTGTTTTCTGCTTTTTTTTGCAGGTTCATGTGCTAGAAGTAGCTGATTGCAAAAGCGATGATGAGCAGGTCTTGTTTTCAGCTAGATGATATCGAGAACACAAGCTCATTTTGTTTCATTTTTCTGCTTCTGAACTAAGCATCATTTATATTTTGGTGACGAAATTAATGGCTTTATTTCAAGCAAATCACTCTAAGCAACTCTTAAGCAGTTTCCGGAGCGATTTCCTCGTTTCGGAATAGACCTCTTGCAGCCTACTTGAGCAAATTACTTAGTTGCGAACCTCGCTATTATATTGCATAAAAAATCTCACCAATCTCGATTTGGATGGATGCTGCCTTTAAGTTCTTCTGCTAATTTCACGTACATAATCGTAGAAGATGGCACTCTTCAGCTATTCCAGCCACTGTTTCGTGTTTGTGCGTAGGCGTTACATTTACTAGCTTCTTCTCAACTAAAATCAATGTTTGTGAGAGTATTGTTATAGATTTCCCAGTAATACATTCTGACCAATTTTTCCTATGGAAGTCGCCCAAGCTAACATTTGAGCGGGGCAATTTCGAATGGTCTAATAAAAGCGCGTAAGTGACATTAATTTCCAAATTGGGGCGGCTGCCAACTCGTCCAACTTTTCCAGGAAGTGGAAGAAGAAGTATGAGGAAAGATGTACTGTTCTTCCATTCAGCTGTTTTGTGTGTAAGCTGTCTCTCCCTAATGGTTTTGTTTAACTCGTCCAATAATATCCCCTATTCAGGAGGCATGGCCAGTTTCAAACCCGGTACAAGAATTGAGCATCTCAGAAAGTGAGTTTTCTTTGTAATTTTTCTATCTACTTTCTTTGTATTTTTTGTTCTATATGGTCGGCTCTTGAGTTGCAGTGAATTATGATTTTTTTCAATTTTTGCAGTCTCCCCAATCTTCGTGTTATTCTCGTAAACTCGAAAGTTGAGCGAAATACGTCTCGAATGGTGCAAACAGTCAAGGAACGTCTGAAAAAAATAAGAAATTTGACATCTTGGTTATAGTTAACAACCTCTTCCATTTTTGGTGCTTCACTTCGGTTTTTGCTTGCTATTATTTAATTGACCCACTTTTTGCAACCAAAGGAAAAAGAATCTGCGCCTGGGTCTTTCTGACAAAAAGTGGTGGTTTGCAAACTTTATTCTTTGCAATTTTGTTGTAATAAACCTCTGTCAAGCATAATAAAATACAAATTTTTCATACTTTTTCATATTTGAAAAGTACGCTCAGCACTTCTTTTTTACATTCTAACCTTGCCTCTCTTTCACTTTCTTTTCATTGTCAAAAAAACGCCTACCAGGAAATTTTTCAAAATGTATCTCAATATGTGGACTCTTTCAGATCTTACAGATTCTTTCTATTGATAGTGATCTCTCATTTTTGAGTAGGGAGACAGTACAAAGAATTGTGGTGAGCATATTGTATTGTAATTGAGCCGCCCGAAGAAAATGGTGAAACGTTGGATAAATTGGAAAATGGCATGGCACAACCGTACCCGATAACGATCATCACTCATTGCAGGTAATTTTGCGCCACTTGGTGAATAGTCACCGCGTCCGTCGCATTTCTGCGCCTCCTCAGATCCTAATGCTTTTGTACTCGTGTACCTTTTGTGTCGTAAAGTGCATATTTCGATTTAGGTAATGAAGTACAACTGTTTGAAAAATTTAGCTTGAACAAAAAATTCAGCAACGATGGCCATATTCAACTTTTAATCGTTTATTTAGACTGGAAGACACTGGCTCGGCAAAGTGGACGTTTTTTACATCTTGATGGTGCTAGATAGTAAATCACCTTCCCTCCCTCTCCCCCCAACCTCGGCTTTCATTTTGTGCGTCAAGTCCTTGGAACGCCCTCAAAATCCAACTTGCCCCACCCACGTTGAGTGGGCGTAAATGGTGAGCTTTTTGGAGCGTGTTTGCAAGAATTGGCGCATGTATCGAAGATTGGGGTTTGGACAGCGGTGCACTTGGAGAGTCCACTACTGTATACCCAAATTTTGACGAGGTTCATCTTGCCGATCTACTGCCTTCAACGTGAAAAAACAGCGGTAAGAATTACCTTTCTCCCATCCTTGCACTTGATAGTACACTTTTCGAATTTTTGCTGACGAAACCAGTTACCTGAAGAGATTTTCACAAGATACTCAACCAATAGCATGCAGAGTGTCCTCGTTGGCATAGCCGCGCCCTCACCAAATAGCTTGGTCGATCCTGGGCATATCAGTGTATAGATGTCCAAGAATGTTCGATGTGTGGGCGACCTCTCGAGCAGCAGGTTCTCAGGCCTTCACCGAGAGCTGGTCCAGCTCGGATAGAGATCATGCTGTGAGTGGTTGACAATTTGAAAGTCTACGTTCCTCTCACATAGAACGTTCTATAACCAGACAGCTGCTTTCTGTTCTCGCTCACTCACCCCGGACGCCCTTACAATTAGCAAGCAGCTGGCTGCCGCTCTCTGATCTTCACATCTTCACAGTACACGGCGCCTCTGAGATCTGAGAAGCTTAAAGCTCGTTTCGCGTCGTGAAGCGTGTCGTTCCGTGATTTCAGCCGCATCATGGAGGAAGCGTGCGTTCGTCGACGTTCTCCTCGTACGTGGCCGGCGGCAAACGGGGCAGCTCGGCTTCGGCCGTCTCCGCGACATCCGACAAAGGAGAACTCGTCGACACGTTCAGCAAGCTTAACGTAAGTGGTCGTCCTGCACGGATCACTCCGTTCTCCGTTTCATTTTACGCTGTTGCCGGGAGTGAATTCTGCCGCCTGCACATTCCTCCCTCAGTCGCTTACTGACATTGATAGATTAGAGCATTTCGTCTTTCTGACAGTCTTTTAGCGGGTTTGATGGGCAAGTCTGCATATTTTTTCAGTAGATTTGCATTCAACCTTGTAGAATTGCTTTAAGTGAGTGCTCACGCTTTGTAGATTTAGAAAAACCTTCTTTAATCAGGTTGGCACATAAGTTTTGCAACTTTTTTCATAATTTTGTTAGTTTGAACGTGGTGCTTTCATTTTTCGCTATTATGATGTCTAACATGTGATTAACGAATGCAATCATTCCTGGCGAATTTCGTCATCGTTTGAGAGTCACGGTAAGGCAATTAAAGAAGAGGGAATTGTCACAGATTTGGATGGATCGTGTTCTAAGGGGGGGATTTACGACATCCTGATCAAAGAATGATATTCATTTTGAGTGGAAGACTTATTTTGCTGCGGAATGCTGAGTTACCGAGAATCACTGGGCTAATTTTTGACCTCGGCAACAACTTAATATGGCATTCGTGTTCAATATGTCAAATTACCCCACTATGCAGTGTTTCGCCAAAATCCGACGGATTTTGGCGAAACATGTTATTTTAACGAAGACATATAGAAAAAGAACTGATCAAATTCAGCCGGAAGTGCAGGCAAAATGTTCTCAATGGGTGGCTTCTGAGTCCAGCAAAAAAATTTGTAAGTTTTATTCATGTCGAAATTTGGTAATCTCGTGAAATCGAACGAGTCAAACGCGTCAAAGTCGCCTTTGCCAAAAAATGTAAAACCTCGTTTGATCGCATTCAAGAAAATCTATAGATTTTTTTCCATTTTGTTACCAACGTTTCCACGTTTTCATAAGCCTAGTTCTAAATCTGCAGAATGCCAAATTTTGAATGTGCCTCATTCAAAGAGAAAAAAATTATGAACAGAGTTGCAAAACTCATGTGCCAACTTAATACAAGAGGAGCTTATGGATGTGTTGAAATCATATGTGCTTTACAGTCTAGTAAGGGTAAAATTCTAATTTTTGATTAATGACTGCTGAAAAGGGGAATCGGGAATATGCGCGCTTAAAGAATTGGCTGCCGAAGTCGGAGGGGTGAATACATCCTGACAACAGTCGGCTGGTTGACTCTGACAGTTCCAAGTTGTTTGCTCCGAGATCGATTCCCTTCCAGCAGTGTTGAGGGCCAAAAATGCGAAAATAATGACATTCTGACATCTTTCAAAGCATGTTTGTTAGCATCAGCACGCTAGTGGTCTCGAACTCTCTTTTTTTTGAACGTTCGTTTCCAGCCCAAAGTTCTAGTGACAGCCGAAATTTTTTTCTCAAGAAATTTGACCGGTGGCTTTTCCTGTAATGCTAACTGTCTTCATTTGGATGCACCGCAAACGCTGTTGGATATGATTACTGGAGAGTTGATCAAGCTCGGATACGAAGCATGGCAACCTCCACTTGGTGATCCTGGAGTCGTTGAACATCAACGAAGGCCAGATCTGTTCTCAACGCCAACTCCGTCGACGACATGCTCGACGCCGGCATCCAAACACAAGTAGTGGTGATCACTTAGGCTATACCCCTATCTTCGACACCCAGTCATCTATCCTTGTGTTTTATGTAGTTTATACCCAAAGTTGTGCTGTGTTTCTCTTGTTCCCATCGGCAAGCGATAGTCTCGGTGGCGCCGATCAACTCGCGCAATTCCTCTTTACATGCGTTCCAACCCGGGAAATCAATTATGTCTTCCAGTTATAACTTTGTTGTTGTATTGATATATTATAAATATATGTATTTTGGGAATTTCTCAGCGAGTCTTCATTGTATTCCTTTCTTGGGCAATATCTGTTCTAGATCAGTTAGAACTGGAGTAGTGGGATGTTGTACATTTAAATTCGACGCTCGAATGTTTGAAGCGAATTGTTGTCCTGGCAATCCTCAGGGGCATCAGTTGGACTATGCACAATTCCCTCAAACAGTTGACATCACTTCCGTTTTGGTTTCCCTCATTTTCGTTCCGTTTGTTATTCATTAGCATGTGTCGGTCAATCCGAATCAATATGCATTGGTGCACGCCGAATTTCTTCCGCAATATCCAGTCCATGTTTACTCGAAAAATATTTAGCACTGTTCTCACTGATTTATGTTAATTACTCGCCAGAAGAAATATGTTTAAGAGGAGATACATAGGTCATATATTGCCCTTTTTTTGTTGATATATTTTATTTGATTGATGTCATGATTGAATTTTGATTTGTTCGTTTTGAACGAGTTTTTACGAGAAGTTCTATGAAAAGTTTTATGTTGTAATAATCTATAGAATTATTTTTTTAATTTTGGAGTGAAATTTTTATAAAAAATCAATAATAAAGGAATCAAAAATTGCCTAAGCCAGTGTATCGAACTAGCTTGGTTTCTTGCTGTAGGATATGACACGGAGTTTGGACGTAACTTTTGTTTCGAAATTATGTTAAATTAAACTTGGGGGGGGGGGGGATTCATGTTGTTACTGCTGCTAGACTATAATACTATGATAAAAACTCCAACTACAACTACCAACTTACACTTGTACTAGTTTATGAACTATAGTAACTTCTATTCATTACTCATCTTCCACAAGACCTGTGAAAAAATGAACGGTCATCCTAGAGTTTTAAAATCTTATGTGTCCTAATACCGGTTTCCCAATTTGTTGGTTTCTAGACCAGCACGAAACCAACTGAGTTTTTTCGGAACATAAATTTCGAAGACTTCACATAAGTTTTGGATTCTTTTTTGATTTGGACAATTGGAACGCTCAAACATCTATCATATAGCGAAGAGAGCAAATCACCATTGCTTCTCCTTGGGTAGAGGAACGAACACCTCAATTGGGCACCGCCTGCGCGGGCTGCTGGTCCCTTCGTCCTACTGTTGTGCCTCGTGTTAGGACTACTAGTCCGCGGAGGCGGTGCCTTATTGAGATGTTCGTTCCTCCACCCCTTCTCCTTTGTAACCCAAAATAGTGCAAACCTACGCATTGATAGATATCGCGCTCCAATCACATGCTGTGTGCTTTGAACTGCGCGGCGAAAAATGCATCACCAACTTGTTGAGGCCACTGTTTTGTTAAGGGGTTTTCAACATTCTGAACAATAAAATGGTAGCCGACTCAATGATGAAGCTTCAATCAACTCAGGATAATTTTTTGCTTTTTTGTTATATTAGATACCCCTAAACTTTTTTCGCTTTCTTATTCTTATGTTGATTGAATGAGGGTTTAACCACTGACTTTTAAGTCAAAAGGGAATTCCTGAATCTTCGCGAATTTGTGAAAGAATTCGTTTCCAGAAATTCTTCAAACCAACACCTGCTTGGCCCTGGCCACAAAACTTGTAAGAAGCATATAGACGCATTGTTGGATCGAACTCCATCCCAGTAGATTCGTCAAATCACTGCTAAAATTCATATCAACGATCACATTTGTAATTTCATAATCCCTGACGACTCGTATGTACAACATCACCATCGAGTAAGCTGATAAGTTAGGATTCGTCAACTTGTGTAATTCAGTTGAGGTTCTTATCATGCGTCAAAAGCAAATCAATGTGAATGTAGTAGTCAGCCAATCATCTAAGCACAAATATTGAGAAAGTGGTGAAAACTTGCTGCCTACCGTAGCCCGAAAGACTGCTGCGCTGCATCTGATTGAACAAAAGTTACTGAGAGTTCTTGGTAGCATTCGATGCAGGTTTTCATCTTCTTTCTAAAAATTCTGAATTGCACCACAGTCAGTGAGCTCTTGGAAAATTACCAAAATCCGCGATCCATGCTTTTCGAGATGCTGAAGTTTCACAATTTTTCCAAATTTTTACATCAATTCTCTGAAGGAGTTTAAGTACGATTCGATAGAGTGAACCTCATAGGAAATGGCGTACTTTTTTTTGTTTATATATCTCGTCATAATTTCTTTGAAAAACCATCGAATTTTGAGAGGCCTACGACAGCCATTTGCATCAAACACAATAAATCTTCGGAATCTAGAACTTCCAAGATGGCCTCATGGTAACGCTAATTTTACAAAGCGAATGAGGGTTTAAGGAATCGGAATAACTAATTTCAATTCTTGGGTACAGCACGGCACGCCTTGAAAATATGAATTACGTGGTTTTGTATCCGAAGACACCACGAAGAAAAACAAAAAAGATCCATTAGAAAGTGGAGAACAAGCTGCATCAAATGACATCCGAGCTGCTCACCGTTTGATGTTCTACGAAGTTTGAATTGACTAAGAATGGAAATTGGTAGCATCTATTGAAATCCTAGCTCAAGTCCCGTTGCAAAAGCTCATGGCCAGAGTAGGCTAATCTGCTACACGGTTAGCCTACTCTGACCATGAGCTCTTGCAACGGGACTTAATTCCCTTATCTTCCTTTCCGCGAAACGAAAGTCTACCTCCGCAAGTGAGAAGTTGTTTGATGAGTGATGATATTCCACTCCTATCGTAAAGCGCCAGATTTCGATAAATCGGAAGGACCCAGCTCAAGGGATTGCCCCGAAAGGTAGCCTAGATTCTCCGGCGGGGTTGAAAACATTGGGGCAAAGTTTTAGCCCAATCGCCAGCTGCAAGAGATAGACAGTAATATCAAGCGCGCACTCAGATGTGTAAGCAGGCATGATGCACAAACTTGAACTTTTTGATCATGACTTGACCAACCAGCAAAACTTTTCGTTGGTAGCATAATTCAAACTTCCAGGCATTTTTTTGCGGAGTGTCACACTAAGGGCCGCATGCACTAACATCCCGGCGGGGAGGGGATCGCAGCTTAAAAGACAGCTTCATATTTCGAAACTCCGGATACCTGGATTGCAGTTGTGTACCTAGCCGTAAGTATTCCTACTACCTTTCACCATGAACATGTTGAATAAGAACGAGAACCTGTACGAACCGCATTTTCCAGCTTTTGTATGATCCCTGATAATCCCCGGCGCTTTTCTTTGAAGTCATTTTTTCTTTCTCCAAAGTTAACGAGAAACCTCCAAAGTTGTGCAGATTATCCAACCCGACAGTGCTAAGCATGTTCCTGATAAGAACAAATAATTTTGAAGTCATGAAATTTTCGATAATCCACAGGTCGAAATTTAAGGTTTACCGAAAAATTCGACTTTTCAAAAACTCATTTGTTCTCATCAGCAACATGCTTAGCACTGTTGTGTTAGATGTTCAGTACAGCTTTGGAAAGTTTTCGTTAACTTCGGAGAAAGAAAAATGACTTTATAGAAAAGCGCCGGGGATCATCAGGCATCATACAAAAGCTGGAAAATCGGTTCGTACCGCTTCTCGCTCTTCTTCAACATGTTCATAGTGAAGGGTAGTAGGAATACTTACGGATAGGTACACAATGTGAAATCCAGGTATCTGGAGTTTCGAAATATAAAGCTTTCTTTTGAGCTGCGATCCCTTCCCCAGAGGGATGTTAGCGCATGCAGCCCTTATAATCTTACCGATTGTGCCTCCACTTATTTTTCTTGTTTTCGGTTAGATATTTCGACTGTTTCGGCATGAAAGGGTGGTTTCGAAAACAGTCATAACTTTTTTGAGAACATCGTTACAAATAGTGATTCTAGAATTGAGGTAGCGCCAAATTCGGAGATAGGATTATACTAGGTCAGGGCCCGGCGCGAGTCGTCCGTTTCCAGGCTTTTTAAGAACGGAGTCCCCCTGACTTTCGGAAATTTTACGAAGTCCCCTTTGACCCTTGCCCCCCGTTCGTTGAGTTGAATTCTTGCTGCCCTGCTGACTCGATTACAAACTTTGTATTTGAACAAAAAACGATCTGTTTCTCTCTGGAATCGCTTACTTCATTGCAAATAAAATATATGAGAGAAATCAAAAGGCGCAACTGCTGGCATGCAAAAAAAAACATTCGTTCGGTAAGATTAGTAGAATGCTGCATAAATATGCTAGCGATGTACTCATAGATGTAGTCGACGTTGCTCTGTTTGGGATTCTCATTGTTGAGAGGCACAGTGATCAGAAATTCACACGCTTTTAATAGCCTACATACTTCGGCACAGTAAGTCAACCCTGCAAGAAAAATCTTCAACCGCTAGAATAAAATGGCCTCATAAGTTTCATTACTGCTTTGCAACACATAATCAATGGAGAATAAAAATCAGCACTAGATTAGAAAAAAAGTGACAAAAAGCGACCAAGGGACTGAAGCGGTGTTCATGATCTTCATTTTGAACAACATAATCAAAAAGAGATGGGAAATGAAAGGACCCAGCAGCTACATGGACCTGACTGCTATCCGCAACACTGCTAGAACATGTTGAAGAATTTGCATGTAAAATCGTTAATAGAATGGCTGTGACTGATCACATGGAAGATGTTCTACTTGATCTAGCTGATTCTTCAGAATGTTGAGACCTGCAAAATGCAGATTTTCGAAATTGGAAACCTAAAGCAAATCAATTAAACTTACCAATTTCAGCAACGTTGCGCATCAAATGCTGGAGTGCTCACACAACAGCATCAATGATGTAACTGATTTGTTCCTAGGGCAACGCGAGGAAAACCGGGAAATATTCCACAGTGAGCGCATGAATAAGTTGGAAGAAGTTAGTGCGATGCTCTGGGAACGCCTATAAATGAAAAAATCACTGAAAAGAAAAAAGAAGGGATTACAAGATTCCTAAGAGCACTATATACGTACTTCCATGTCTTTGTTGATCATCTCTAGCGTGCATTCAAAAACAGCGCAAGTATTTGAGGCGCTTGTGATGATAACATTGACTGAAAAGGCATCATCAAGCCATATTTGATGGATGCATATGTTTCAACAAAAACAACTTATTCCAAGTTTCGTCCTATAATACTGAGTAGTGGTAGCACTTTCGGTTCCTTAGCCGCAGGTACATTTTTCTGATAATCAAAAAGTACACCATCATACATTGGAGGTACTATCTTCTCCAAGACCATCTGTTAAATTTCAATAATACTAGGCGGAAAAACTTGAGCCCAACAATCTAGGAAGTAATGCTACTAATGCAGTCAGTCATAATAAAGAAATAATTTTTGAGAAAAGGCCGTCACTCCCGAACAATTTACCTGTAAAAACACGTTCTCTTAAACCCAGTTTGAGTCCGTGTACTTTGAGCCTTATTCTACGGGGAATACGCGATGACATAGAAATTTATGAAGATGTTTGAAACTAAACACATGTCAGCAATCAAAAAAAAAGATGATCAAGCAAAACCTAGCGGTCATACCTCCAGTTCTTGACAGCAGACCAATCCCTATTCAAACCTTTGACAATGACTGGCTCTTGCCTAGGGTACTGATCGAAAAAGTCCCATTTGGAAAGCTCATCGAGAACAGGTATTGGTACAAAATTTGGCAACATTCTCACAGCGATAGTGACTTATAACAGCATGATATCCATTTTAATCAAACTGACAAGGGAGGTCCAATTAGTCGAAGTGGTCTTTCCAAATGAGTCATATACCATTTTAGTAGAGCTTCAAATGCTGATTCCGAATCCGTCTTCGTTATCTGCCGAGCGCCTCTGAACGCCGAGTTATGAGCGTTTTTTGGCTTAGAAAACTGAATGCGTAATTGGAACAAAATTCGTCAAAATTGTTTAAATGGTCCAATTTTCGATTATCAAAGCATTCCATTCAAAGAACACCTTCTGTCCAAAACACTTATACTACATACTGCTCTATTTGAGCGGTGAAAGTTCGTAACAGTTGTGTTCATTTCTCGCTCCAAAAAACAATCATAACTAAGCACGCAGAGGCGCTCGTCAGATAATGAAATCAGATTCGGAATCAGCGTTTAACGCTCTTCAGAACGATATATGACTCATTCAAGAAGGCCACTTCGACTAATCGGACTTCCCTTTTGAGTCCAAAACGAACCTCGTTCTTGTGAATGGCGGGAGGCACCGAAAGATGGCGATCACAAAATTGTGCATAACGTTGAAGAAGCTGTTCAGGTACGCCATCCCCCATGAGCGATCCAAGATCAACGGCAGTATGGCATGCTAAACTGACTACTGAATTACACTGTTCATCCGCATCCAATACGATAAACAGCTTTTCATTTCGCTTGTTAGACAGCATTGCCATGATTATTTGAGAAGACCAAAGGAAGCATGAAAAGCGATCATAGCAATAGCAGATATGGTTGGCTACAAAAAGCGTAATAGAAATGCGCCAAACCGAAAACTGATTTGACTGTGAGTTCTCTAACAGATTTGACAGCTATTTTGCTCCTCGCAAGATCTCAATTTCTTCGTGGAACTGTGATATATGCGGTATCTATGGCTGACCCAAACTCGCCAAATAAGCTGTTTATGATGCCTTGACCTTGATCAACATCCTCAATGCCCTACTATGAAAAAGTCTTAACAAACATTATTTGATCCACCTACCAGATACCCAACCCAACCCAATCTAACTCGAAAAGACAACATTCTGCAGAGTGCCGATTCAACATCCTCAGACCGAATAATTGAGGAATAAAATCAGTCACCATTGACGTTACTGTCATACTATTAGCTGAGGTTTCAGGCACCGCTATATAATTCCTTCATAACTTCATAAGCTGAGCAGGTAATTTTAGCACCATAACTGAAAATGAATAATAAAGGCAAATGCACAATACGAAGACACCAGCCAGATAACCAGCAAGACAAACAGCTTTCATCAAAGAAATGAGAGCATACAGCTTTCTCCAGCACAAGTCCACTTCGAAAAAGTGTCCTGAAAAGCGAAACTATGGTATCTTGCAAGTAGGGAAAACCTCATACCAGATTAGCCTAGAAGTCGAAAAAAACCCAGAATACTCATTATGATAACTCTTCTAGCCTCTGGTTCATAAGGCGGTGGAGCGCGATATCTAACATGGCGATTTTCGAAAAAAAAAGAGAATATAAAACGACGGAAGGGGGTGATATAAAATGTTTCCACGTTCAGGGATAGATTTTTGACCGGGGCATCCGTCTATGCTAAAAAGATCCGAAACTTATGTGAAATGACGAAAATATATGCTCCAGACGATCTCAGATCGTCTGGTGGCCGTGTGGAGACGATCTAATTTTCGAAAAGGTATTACTTCACATAAGTTTTCAAATCTCTTTACATGATCCTTACATAATCCGCAAATATTTTTCTATGTATACAGTCCAAGTTTCGTGTCATATGATTGTGTGTGCGCTGTAAACAAGCAATTTGTTTATTTTAGTCTTGCTTTCAAATCGCGCGCACTTTTCGCAAGACACGATAGAGCACGTCTACCGTGCAAAAACTTGTCTTCAAACCTTGTGTTCAACCTTATGTCTATTCCTGGAGCCCAGAAGAAACTGAAAATTTAGATTCGGGTGCTTTTCCATGTTTACGCTGCATTTTTGGCTCCGATATATTCGAAGTTTCTCCACATTGGCGTGCTGCTGTTGAAAGAACTAGTCTCGTCAAGCGATTTTCACACAAGACAAAGGTGTGGTTTATGTTTGCTGTTCTTTGCAAGTAACGAGGAATATTTCTTAACTGCCATAACCGTGTCAAAGGCTATCGCTTATTAATCAATCCGCAAAAGGTAAGAAGTTTGTTTTTCTGTTTTTAGCAAAGTTCTCCCTCAAGCTCCTGTTGTATGTGCTAATTTGTGATTACCGACTAAACATTCGTTACTTGCAGTGTATCATCTGATAGGCTCAATTCTAGGGCCACGAAGTGCTGGCGTGAGAGATCATGATCTTCATGTTGAAAACACTCACCAGTAGAGGTCGATCTAGACTATTTGGTAGAGGTTTCCATCGCTCCTCTAAAAGAATGCGGTGCTAAGCTAGCTGAAGTAAGTAATCTCTTATGCTATAAGATATTGTTGATCTCAGAAATTTCAGGTTCCCCCTTGTGCTTTGGACCTATTTTTACCTATCTCCTTGGAACTCTCCTAGTTGGTGGTGCTTCGAATCTTGAAAAGTGTAGGCAGTATATGATCGAAGTGGCTAATCGCAATGATGTCAAGCTATGACTTATGTTATATCTGTGATTATGCTACTTCCAATAAACAAATGAGTCTGTTTAGGCTTACTTTGCTCTTCTTGAAGGGTTGGATCTTCTATCAAACGAATTACGTATGCCTTATCCTTCGAGGATGCGATATTTGTGAGAACGAAGTGGGTTTTTTACGGTTATCTTAACACTTTCTACCAAGTTACTATGCGAGTAGCTGCGTAGATATGAAACTTCATTATATTTTCTTCACTTTTGATTCATTGTGTTAGACTGAAGTTTTACAAATTTATTTTTATCGGCGTCCCCTACATCAGTAAAAATGGTCATTTGTTTTTTCCTTTCAAAAGCATGACCAAATCTTCATCCAAACTTCTAGTAATGCGTAGGATTGTGTTTAGGTGTGCACAAAATGGACCTCTGAGTTTGAAAAGACTCAAATCAGTACGAGGACATCCGCGGTGAAATCATTGGCGAGTTGACGATAGCGTTGAAGAAGGTCGACGATGAGGAAGGAAGTGTTCGTGAAGTCGATGAAGAAGGCTTCCACCTCAAGCACATTTTCCACGCTTGTCTATGGGTCCAGCAATACTTTACGAAATCAGCGATCCGTAGGTTTACTTTTGTTTTTGTTACTCTCGTTTGCTAAAATACTTGTTTAGAACACTGCAAAAGGATTCGCTTGTTTCTTCGCTAGTGCTAATCCACAGTACACCCTCTTTGTCATCAAATTCTTCACTCTAATAGGTCTGTGGACCAGCGTAAGTGGTTACAATTAGGTTCAGATTTTTGTACTTTCGACTTTTCACTAGTAAATTTCACTACTCCAGAGTTGACATTCCTAAGAAATTTTCTCGAGGAGGCAAAGAAAAAGAAAAAAGAAAATTCTTTACTTGAGTCCCCCACTGTTTTCTCGGTTTTTTTCCTCAGATGACTCCGACGACAGAGATAACGATGAATGTGATTATTTGAACAGGAATCACGTGTTATTATGAGACTTCGCCAGTTGTGCTAGATATCTTGCTTAACGAGGGAACGGCTGGCAGACTACTTCGCTTGTGATGCATCACAATTTTTTCCGGGGCTCAGCCTCAGACCCCGCGAAAACGATACCCTCTTTGCTTTTTGCTCCGAAAACGAAGTCCAGCCTGCTTACAAACGATCGTGCCGGGCCCTGTTCTTGGTACAAACGTCTTTGTAATGGCGGAATTTCATAAGTCTAAAACAACAACACAGTCGTGTGAAGGCAAGTTTTTAGGAAGCCAAACTGAGCATATGATAGATCCAAGCTTGTGCGTCGGTGGGCGCACTCATAGCGCCACTCTTTACGGATACGTAATCCATCCTGTCCTTTGATGCATCAAGTAAGTGACAAACACACACACACACACACACACACACACACACACACACACACACACACACACACACACACACACACACACACACACACACACACACACACACACACACACACACACACACACACACACACACACACACACACACACACACACACACACACACACATACATACACACACACACCCACACACCCACACACACACTTTATCTCTTCCTCAAATGATCGTTTGCACCGCAAAGGTTGTAGCAACTTTTCATAATTATTAGGTTGTAAAAAAAGTTCTCGCGGACTTTCAGAAATTTCATTTTCGAACGCATTTTTTCGGCGCTTGGTCAGAATTTGGCACCAAGTTTTTTATACTATTCAGTAGAGGGAAGCCTAAAGTTTTCAATACGAATTCTGATTTTCATAAATGCCGAGAGGTGATTGATCTGCACATCGAGAAGAAGAATCTCTCCAACCATAAAAATTCCACAAGTTTCCTTCCTACAGTCATTTTTTTGTGCAATATAAAGAATTTCGTCCAAAACATGGATGATCTGATTGGGAAGCCTGTTAACTTCTAAGCGTAGCTGCACTCGAGTTTTGGGATTTGCGCTTAGAAATCAAAAACTGTCAAACTTGCCTCTGACTGCAACTCTTCTCGCAGCTGGCGTCACTTCTGCGGGGATCGCCACGCTTGATGATGGGTCCAAAAGATGTGTAAGGCATTACCCCAACAATGTTCGCAGTAATTCGCAGTAATCAAAGATTTGGTCCACCTTACGCAGAACGACAAAAAGCCATTACTCGAAAAAAGGAGCTTTTCAGAGCCAAAAATGGTCGATTGCATTGTATAACCCATTGCATGCATGACAACATGAACTTTATTCAAGAGGACTCTACAAACTTGGTGCGCTCAATCAAGCTTGGTGTGTGTGTTTTTCGTTCCGCTTTCCAATGCAACGTTTTGCTATACAATTGCACATGTTCGTTATTTCTTCGCGTCCTTCCCAGCATCGTTTTATGCACTGTATAGAATATAAGCACGCGTCAAAACTATCATTCTTGAGATAAAGCTCAACGTTCTTACCTTCAAGAAACCCTGCTCCTCTTGAGTTGATTTTCGATCATATTTGAAAACAGTAGGACTGTATACCGGATCAGGATATTCAAAAATACTAGGACGATTTACCATATCAGGACTTTGAGTACGACCATCAGGACTTCGGGTACGGATATTTATTCGATTACGAACACTTCCTATAGGGCGAGCATCGGCATTGGAACATAGCAAGAGTAGGAGGAATGCAATTGGCCACATATTCAACGAATTCCTAAAATAAATCCTGCCGTGCGAGTATGGATTATTATTAACTCGCTTACACGATACTGACCAAAGCTTTGTTTTTATGCAAGAAGACTAATGTGTAAATAAAAGGTCTCATTGTTTTATCCCAATCACCTCGATTAACTCAAACTGTAACGTAGGTTAACTTCCAGGATCAGGCTTGAGGTCAAACACCCCGACCTGGGTTTTTTTATTTTTGGGATATATTTTGTTGCGCTCATTAAACCTACTTTGGATCAAATCGAATAAATTTTCGATTTTTGAATAAATCATTCGAAGCTATTGATTTGAAAATTCGAATATTAAAAAATCTGAGATTTCAATAATATTCGATAGTCAAATATTTGAAAATTTCGATTTTCGAATATTATTCGACGATCGAACATTCAAAAAAAATTTCGAATTTCCCTAAGTATAATGGGTAGTAAGCTCAAAACATGTTGATGCCATAGCTATCAACTTGGTTTTTCAATATCCTCTTATTCCTTTTCTGGGGAAATTATGGCTTGGGAAATTTAACGTTAAGAAAAGATTATTTTTCAAATATGCTGCTTGTACCGTGTAGTCGAGTACAGTCACAGAAAACTGTGCATACAGACTCAAACTCCTTAATACAAGTTGATTTCATTCGGTTGTCATATGACGGGGTTTTGAAGTTGAAGAGGAGAAGGTAAGGGTTGTGAAGGTAAGTGGTAAAGTCGTTTTTGAGCGATGCGTGCCTGACCATGGTTATTTCTTTTTACAATGAATCAAGATAGACTAAACCGTCACATCGCACAGAGTACAGCTAAGTTTTGCAAGCAGTTCATTTTGGTTGTTTATGTTTAGGATTCCATTCGACATAGTGGTTTATTTTGAGTGACTATAGAACCGCAGATGTAATCAATAGCAATCAAATCAAGACGATTTCGGGCATCCAGCATTACAAGGGGGGGGGAATGGTGGTCACCAAAAAATCATAACTTCCTTGCCACTCGATTTTTTGACCTACCCTTTGCAACTGTGAGAAAATGTGTTGTTTGGACGTCTCTGTGCGAAATTATGAATATCGAGTTCATTATGGAAAACGCCAAAATTGATTAATTTGTCAATTTTCGCAAAAGTTGTAACTTTTCACAGAGACGTCCAAACAGCACAAACTCTTCATAGTTGCAAAGAGTAGGCCAAAAAACACATGTACTGACGATTTCAGATTTTTCTGCAGCATTCCAGATTTTTGGTGTAACTCAAAATGGTCAAAGCTTATGTGGTCTTGTTTCCATTTTTATCTCCACATCCAGTGTGAAACAAAAGCTCTTCAAAACAATGAGTGAAAGCGGAAGACCTAATCTTTATAATAAAATTACCAAGCAAATCCGTTGAAATTTCGCGAAGTTACAAATTTTTGAAAATGAAACGACAGAACACTCGGTTCAACCTTATATACATTAGGCCGTTCCGAAGTCGTCAAGTTATGAATTTTTGAATTTGGTGCGAAAGAACTTTCGAGACGACCTAATATTAGGCCGTGTTCCGAAAGTAATGTCGCTTTATTCAAATGAACGCCACATTTCACGGAATCAAAATTTTCAGGGGATTTTAGGAGCATTCGATGCAGCATTTCATCCTCTTTTTAACGGCTGTAATTTTAGCGCATAATATTCAATGAGCTCTCGAAAAATTACTAACATCTGCGAGTCTTGTTCTTTGCCATGGTCAAATTCGGCTATTTTTCTAAATTTTTGTTCCTATTCTCCGAAGAAGTGCAAGTGACAGGTAAGAGAGCAAGCTTCATAGGACAAAGTGTAATTTTTTCTTTTCCTTAGCTTACTTCTCAGAGTTACTACAATCAATTTCTCAATGCCATTAAATTCCATATTTAGTCAAGTCAAACCTCACAGAGCAACAACGGCAAGCGAGGTGTCATTCGACGCAGCTTTTTCTCCTCTTTCTATCAGTTGTATTTGTTTCCGATTTATCAAGTTTTTCGGGATAAAATCGTCATAATTCAGGATTTCCAGGGCACCCCAGGCTGTACCCGGAATTTTCGAAAGTTGCTAATCTGAAGCGGTGAATGCTCATTTGGTTTGTAAATTAGTGTCAAACTATAAACCATCTTTGTAAGTTTCAAAATGCAAAAACTTATTGGTGTATGATGCTTTTGTGTCTGAGTCAAGCCTGCGAAATTTCGGTTGTCTCACCAAAAAATCTATACGAAAATTATGGCGAGCTCTGTAAAATAGAAAAAAGTTGTGCGGTTTCCTGTGGGGTTTGCTCTATCCATCTATTACTTGGACTCCTTCCGAGGGTTGTTGTAAAAATTTAGAAAAACTGTGAAACTTTTCTTTCTCAAAAAGCATAGGTCGCAGATTTGATTTTTCCGAGCGGTTATTAAATTTTTGTGCAGTGATAGTATAACCATTAGAAAGAGAATCCGAGAGGTGACGTACATTTGAAAAAAGCGACATTACTTTCGGAACGACAATATATACAGGGTGTCCCAAAAAATGTGCACACTGTTTGAGTGTAGATAACTCACTTGTAATGATGTGTTTCGAGAAGCCTTAGGTACCATTTTGTAGAGCGAGGTTCAACTTAGATTTACAGTTTAGCGCAAATCGCCGATCTCTCATTCTTACTGTAAGATTACGGTAGATACTTCAAACATATGGTGTCACTGTGAAAAAGTGGCCATTTTTAAATAAATTCAAAAAAATGTGGAAACTTGTGTAATGGGGTTTTCATGGACGCTGAGTTCAATACTCAACTATTCGCAACATTGCGAAGCTTTCTAAACGGTGTAATCGCACTTTTTAGGAAAATTGAAAAATTGGCCGCTTTGCTTACCTCGCATAATTTTTTTAATGAACCATTACGAAAAGTTGCGAACATTAGCAACTTTAATTAGTTCAGCGTGAGAGTTCCCAGGTTTTTTGGTTTCTTTTTGGAACAAATTATAGCCTTTCATGGCTCAAAACCCTCTTCTACCGTAATCCTACAATAAGAATGAGAGATCGGCGACTCGCGCTACACTGTAAATCTAAATTGAACCTCGCTTTACAAAATGGTACCTAGAGCTTCTCGAAACACTTCATTACAAGAGAGTTATTTATAATCAACCGTGTGCACATTTTTTGGGACACCCTGTATATTAGGCCGTTCCGACAGTTCTGCCGCAACGAAAAAATTCATAACTTCTGATCTTTCCAACCGATTTGACTGCTTTCATTCTTGTATGAAAGAGTAAGTCATGCTCTCTATAATGACGTTTTAGCTGCTTACTAATATCATCTTTTGCATAGATAGGAGCGATAGAAAAAAATTGATCAAAATTTGAATTTTTCGTGTAAGGTCGTAAAAAATCGAAGACTTGCAACAAAAATCGGAGCAGTCAGTATTGTAGGTTCCTTCAGCAGCTCTTTCTAAAGGCGTTTTTTTTTACTTTTCTAAAGTTTGCGCCGATTGAGCTTCTCTGTGAAAAGTTACGATTTCCCTGAAAAATGCCAAAATAAATCAAATTTGCCCTTTTGTATTGCTTACTCGAAAATTGTAACTTTTAATAGAGACTCTCAATCGGCGCAAACTTTGCACAAAAAAGAGCTGGTGAAA
This sequence comes from Cylicocyclus nassatus, assembly GCA_958299035.1. Lineage (NCBI taxonomy): Eukaryota > Metazoa > Nematoda > Chromadorea > Rhabditida > Strongylidae > Cylicocyclus > Cylicocyclus nassatus. The sequence continues at coordinate 23,553,712 of CATQJL010000223.1, forward strand.
GAACCTACAATACCGAATGCTCCGATTTCTGTTGCAAGTCTTCGATTTTTTAATGACCCTACACGAAAATTCAAATTTTCAGTGCTTTCGGTTTTGAGCTTCTACAATACCGCTCACAAAATGTGCAAAATTTCCGTGAATATCGCGAAATCCCGAAGATTCCACGAAATTCCTGGAATTTCGCGAAACTTCGCGAACTTTCCGAAACTTCGCGGAATTCCGGGAATTTTGCGATATTTACGGAAATTCTGCACATTATGTGAGCGGTATTGTATCTGGCCGATAAACTGATAAATCCGTAATTTTCTCATATGCTGCTAGCAGATGAACATTAAAAAAGGCTTGTGATTGTTTTCATTCAAACCTTCATGCTGAAGTGATCTATAAGCTTTTCCACAGTTATGACAATACCATACAGTTATGACAGTGGAATGTGAAAATTTTCGGCGAATGTCGGCGCAAAGTCGCCTACTTCGCCGACATCGCCGAGAATTTTCACATTCCAAAGTCATAACTGTTCGAATGCATGTATAAAGCAAATTTTTTAGTTTCCGCTTACATGGATTACTCGACGTGCTAACAACATTTCCTACATGGTTTGGTGCTGGTGGCACATTATAGAATAGAATATCTGCCAAATTACACGACTTTGAATTTGAATGACAATTTATGAGAAGGCGATTTTGTAACATCATAATCTGACGAACAATGCAGATAAAGATCTGCGCTAAGCATGGTCTGGTAGAGGTGTTCACAAAGTTTTGAAATCACAAAAATATGCAGACAATTTTCGCAATAGATAGGCAAAAAGTGTAGGGGAATTAGCGATTTTGATGTGTTGAGCCACTTCTAACTCACATTAGCTTTACTGTAATACTCTCTAGTGCAAAATAATTAAAATTTTTGTAATGATCAAAACCAAAACCACTATGAGCGAAGTTTCCGGTCAATCCGAGAACCTCAATATTTTGACCAAATCTTGCGCCGAGGCCAAGAGTGAGGAGCGAGAACGTTAAATCAGTGTGTATTGCTTCTAAGAAGCTGGAAAAAATGGGTTGTATAGGTATGAGAGAGGTGTCTAACATGATTTTTGGGGGAATTACGGAGCAACTTTGGGAGAGCCGATTTTACGATTTTACGGCCTGAGCATGCATGTTGGGGGGCCAATAACTCTGCGAATATTACAGATATGAGGCTGGAGTTTGTTTTATTGGGCAGATTTCTAAAAATTTGATTTTTAGAGAGGAGGTCGTAGAATAACAAGTTTTCAATAAAAGTGCCTAATTGGCAGCTGAACTTGGGAAATCTGTCAATAAAAGCGAATTTGCGCCCTTATATCTCTGCAAGTTGTAGGATTGGGGTAACCACATATACTGATATGTACTTTTGATAGCTCTATTTTTCTAGGGGTAGATCATGGCTGTTGCTCCACCGTAGGAGGCGCTATACAAAGGCGATGATGCAAATTTGAATTTTATCTCCGTGGAGAGTAGGGATAACAGGCTGGGATAGCCATTCTTCAGTTTGAATTCGAGGGGGACACCACATATAATTCGGAGAAAATGCAGGGGCTCCGCTTGTGGGAGCCCATCTATAAACCTTCCCGGACTTTTTTTTAGTTCAGGGTCTCGCAATTTCTCCTCTTTCTCCCCTCTGATTTTTCCCCCTCTCTTTATTTGTGCAGCGCGTGTGATAGTTACCCGCGGCCATCTGGACCTGGTTAGGGGGATGGAAACGGCTAGAAAGGGGGTAAATCGGGCTAGAAAAACGCGATTTTCGCTTGTTTTTCCTTATTTTTCCTTATTTTCTTATTTTCTTCAATTTCGATCGTGATGTGAGGGTATAAAGTGGGCGGAGCTTGCTTGGAGGAGTTCCAGCTGTATAAAAGCACTGAAAATGAGCTTATTATAGAGTCTTTCGAATTTTTCGCTTAGTTTTTCGCTTATCATATCGACTTTCGAGATTTCGCAACCCATAAAATATCGATTTTATCGATTTTTGGGATTTCGCAACCTTTTAAATATCGATTTTGTCGATTTTTGGGATTTCGCAACCTTCAAAATATCGATTTTATCGACCTTGTCGATTTTTGGGATTTCGCAACCTTTAAAATATCGATTTTGTCAATTTTCGGGATTTCGAAACCTTCATATTATTGATTTTATCGATTTCTGTCAATTTTCGGGATTTCGAAACCTCTAAATTATCGATTTTATCGATTTTTTGTCAATTTTCGGAATTTCACAGCCCTCAGAACACCGATTCTATCAATTTTTGAGGATTTGGTGGTTCACTAACCTCCAAAATATCGATTTTTCGCTTTTTAGCTATGAACTGCAAGCCCCCCCCCCACTTATGATATTACTATACAATACCGTTCACAAAATGTGCAAAATTTCGCGATATCTACGGAAATTTTGCACATTATGTGAGCGGTATTGTATCTCCTCCATTTGTATACATTAAGAACAGTTCAGGTACATTTGCATCTGCATCTGTAAGGAGCATGAGTTTCTCTCTTATACACTATCCATGTTATGAATTTAAAAAAAAACCAAGTTATGAATTTTTGAATTTGGTGCGAAAGAACTTTCGGGACGACCTAATATTAGGCCGTGTTCCGAAAGTAATGTCGCTTTTTTCGAATGAACGCCACTATTCACGGAATCAAAATTTTCAGGGGATTTTAGGAGCATTCGATGCAGCATTTCATCCTCCTTCTAATGGTTTCAATTTCACTGCATAATGTTTAATGAGCTCTCGAAAAATTACCAAAATCTGCTACTCATGCTTTTGCCACTTTGCTTCTGCCATGGTCAAGTTCGGCTATTTTTCTAAATTTTTGTACCTAATCTCCGAAAAAGTACAAGTGGCAGGTAGATAGAGCAAACGCTATAGAACACAGAGTATTTTTTACTTTTCGTTAGCTTACTTCTCAGAGTTACTACAATCAATTTCTCAATGCCATTAAATTCCATATTTAGTCAAGTCAAACCTCACAGAGCAACAACGGCAAGCGAGGTGTCATTCGACGCAGCTTTTTCTCCTCTTTCTATCAGTTGTATTTGTTTCCGATTTATCAAGTTTTTCGGGATAAAATCGTCATAATTCAGGATTTCCAGGGCACCCCAGGCTGTACCCGAAATTTTCGAAAGTTGCTAAACCGAAGCGGTAAATGCTCGTTCGGTTTGTAAAATTGTTGCCAAACCATAATCCATCTTTGTACGTTTCAAAATCCGAAGACTTGTTGGCGTTTGATGCCCTTGCCTATAAAAATCGGTGGTTCCATCGAAAAATCTGTACAATAATTATGACGAGCCCTGAAAAGTAGAGAAAAGTTGTGCTGTTTCCTGCAGGATTTGCTCCATCCATCCATTACTTAAACCCCTTCTGAGGTTTGTTATAAAATTTTAGAAAAATTGTGAAACTTGGCCATCTCAAAAAGCATAGGTCGCAGATTTTGACTCTTTTTTGGAAGCTCATTGAATATTGCAACAACTTCATAACCATTAGAAATAGAACGAAATGCTGCATAAAATGCTACCAAAATTTCTTACACATCTTTGTTCTATGAGATGTGGCATACGTTTGAAAAAAGCGACATTAATTTAGGAACGACCTAATATATTAGGTTGTATCGAAAGTTCGGTCGCACCATTTTCAAATCATAACTTCTTTCGGTCACGGCGATTTTGAACAGATCAAATTTTGTCGAAAATCGTGAAGCATGTAGTTTCCAAAACTCGCCTGAACACTTTCCAACATGCTCAGGGTGCAGAGATAAAAATGAATGAACGAGATCATCCGAAATTCGGAATTTTTAAGCAAAAATTCTAAAAATCTACAAACTGTGCGACAAAATCCAGAACAACCATCATTCTAAGTTTTTTATACTTTGTTACTAACTGAGTCAAGTTTGTGCTGATCGAGGTCTCCTTTCAAAAGTTAAGATTTTTTGAAAAAAATGCCGAGAAATTAATTTCCTGCGAATTCTTAAGGAATCGATTTTTCGGCATTTTTTTCAAAAATCATAATATCTGAAAGAAGACCTCGATCAGCACAAACTTGACTCAGTTAGTGATAAAATACAAGAGAACTTAAGATGATGGCTGTTCTGGATTTTATCGCACAGCTTCAACACTTTTACAATTTTTGCTTGAAAATTCCGAATTTTGGATGATCTCGTTCTTACATTTTTATTTCTGCAGCCTGAGATGCTGGAAAATATCCGGGGGACTTTTGAAACTACATGCTTTACTCTTTTTGACAAAATTTGGGTTGCACAAAATCGTTATGATGCAAAGAAGTTATGATTTTTTGAAAATGGTGCGACAGAACTTTCGGCTCAACCTAATGTATAATATTAGGTTGATTCCTAATTAATGCACGTTTTCTATACTTCAAATTTCAACCGAGATAATTCTTTTTTGAAAAGACATTTCTGGGCGCAATAAAAACTACTATAGCCATCAAATCGGTGGCTATAAAACGGATACTTTTGCGTGACCGTATCTACTATTAGGTTGTCCGGAAATTAATGCAGGTTTTGAATTCCAACCGCAATAAGTCATACACTTCTCATTTCTAAGTAGGTTGTAAAAATACCGTTCGATAGAGCAAAGCAAGCTCTACAAGATGGAGCTCTTGCTTTGGCAATAGCTCTGATCCACAACGAGTTTCGCGCCAAAAACTGAAAACTTTTAAGTGTCTGAAAAATTGAGAAAAATCGTAACTCAGTTCATAAAAATCCTATAAAAATTCTAACTTACTCACGTAAACATAATTCGCATAGAGCATCTACATACGCCGTTGCGTATTTTTTTCTCTGTTAAACATCAAGAAAACGGAGGTTTTCGTGCATTTGCCAAAGTGATGCTGTGCCGATCCCACATAAGTAATTGTATTCTACAAGCCTGCACAAGTACAAACATAAATTTCCAGCTCTCTACAAGCTTTAGTTCTCGAGAAATTTGAATTTTAGCTTGGACTACATGACTAGGGAAAACTGAATTCGATATTTCTCGAGAAATAAAGCTTGTAGAGAGCTGTAAATTTATGTTTGTACTTGTAAAGGCTTGTAGAATACAATTACTTATGTGGGAACGGCACAGCACCACTTTGGCAAATGCACGAAAATCTCCGTTTTCTTGATTTTCAACAGAGAAAAAAATACAACGGCAACGGCGTATATAGATGCACTATGTGGATTATGTTTACGTGAGCAATTTAGAATTTTTATAGGATTTTTGTGAACTGAGTTACGATTTTTCTCAATCTTTCAGACACTTGAATGTTTTTAGTTTTTGGCGCGAAACTCGTTGCGACCCAGAGCTATTGCTGAAGCAAAATAGCCATCTGGTAGAGCTTGCTTTGCTCTATTGAGTGGTACCTTGCCTTAGAAATGAGAAGTGTATGACTTATTGCGGTTGGAATTCAAAACCTGCATTAATTTCCGAACAACTTAATACAAGGAAGATTTTCTGGCCTGAAGATTGCCAACAACTTTTTTCAAAAGCCTCTTCTTTGAGAGAGCATAACTTATGCTGAAATGAAGTAGGATAAAGCAGACTCCGCTCGTCGTGTAGCCGAGGGTCTCTTGAGCAACAACGCAAGTTTGGATTTTACGGAAAGTTTTTGAAAGAAAATATCGCAAAAAAGTCGAAAGTACTCACTTTTTCCTGGCATCTCAACGGGTTCAAAAATCGGTCATTTTTGAAAATATCTCAACTTTCTCCGCTGAAAAGTGAGAAATCCCTAACGGTTTTTCTCCATCAAATCAACTAGGTCTACCCATGCTGGATAGTGCAAAAGACCTGCAATTGTCTTTTGCTTCAAAGTTTTATATGGCACGGAGAGGCCGCACGATTATTCAAGTTCGCAATTGAACTCGTGTCAGAATCCATGGAATAATTTGCTCAAAAAGCAACATGTAACACAAAGTTTCATAATCCTTATGCATTTTTTTGAAATTAATCCAGCCATTCCTTATAAATTTATGGCAAAAAGAGTGAAAAGCAAAAATTTTAGGATTTAGTTTCTTTTATTTGAAGGCTTAGAGCTTTGGAAAGAAAGGAGATAAACGAAAGCGAAGGCCCGCATAAGAAATTAGAAAAAACGCTCTTTTAGACAGCTTGAAAGTTTTTGAGGAAATTGGTTACACATCAAATACTAGCTTTTGGAAGAAGAGGTAGGAAAAACGTGCGTTAATTATGAATCAACCTAATATTAGGTTGGGTGTAAAAGTTCTTTAGGCCCAAATTCAAAAATTCATAACTTGTTGAATTCTCAACGAAACTGCAATCTAAATTTTGCTTAAGAGAGAAACTCATGCTCTTTGCATACGTACCTGAAATGTTTGTTAAAGTTTACAACTTAAGGGGATAGAAGCTCAAAACCAAAATCACTCAAAATTTGAATTTTTCGTGTAGGGTTATAAAAAATCGGAAATCTGCAACAAAAATCGGAGCAGTCAGGATTGTAGGTTCTCTCACCAGCTCTTCCTAACGGTGCAAAGTTTGCGCTGAGTGAGCGTCTCTATGAAAAGTTATGATTTTCCTGAAAAATGCTAAAAATAAATCAAATTCGCCCCTTTGTATTGCTTGCTCGAAATTCATAACTTTTGATAGAGGTGCTCAATCAGCGCAAACTTTGTACCGTTAGAAAGAGCTAGTGAAAGAACCTACGATACTGACTGCTCCGATTTTTGTTGCAGGTTTCCGATTTTTAAGACCCTACACGAAAAATTCAAATTTCGAGTGATTTTGGTTTTGAGCTTCTATCTCCTTAAATTGTAAACTTTAACAAACATTTCAGGTACAGAAGCAAAGAGCATGATTTTCTCTCTTAAGCAAAATTTAGATCTTGCAGTTTCGTTGAGAATTCAACAAGTTATGAATTTTTGAATTTGGGCGGAAAGAACTTTTGCACCAACCTAATATATTAGGTGGGTCCGAAAGTTTTGTCGGTTTTTTCAATCCATCGGCAAACAAGCTAGAATGAAGATAAACAAACGCTTCAAAATGCTCCTAATGCAGAATTTCTTTCTCTTTCCAGCTGCTGAACTCCCATTGTGTTTTATTGCGAGAGTGACGAGATATTTGCTGGAAATTACAACCACTCGTTTTTACCATGCCCAACTTTCGCTAATTTTCAAAGTTTTTGTACGAGACTTTTGGAGGAGCCCTAATACCAGCAGATAAGGCAAACCTTTTGCTAACTTATGCAATTTTTTCTTTTCTTCAGCTGCTTTTCCAGATTTTTGCTGAATAATTTTCTAAAACTCTTGTTTGGAAAAATTGTGTAACCTGTTATTGACAACACAAGAATATTACTACCGCTACTATTACAAAGCAAATGAGCGATTTTCGCTTCAAATTATGAAGATTTTGAAACATACGTTACGTCAGTGCGCGCTCCTGAAATTTAGAAATACTGCGATTTTTGTTTCGGCAAAAAAAGACAAGGGGTAGAAAGAGGAGAAAAATTTGCATCGAATGGTGACTGAACTGTTTAACATTTTATGTTCCACGAGGTTGAAATAGGCAGAATGTAAAATTTGGTCACTTAAAAAAATAAATCGTAGAAATTCTGAGAGGCAAGCCGCAGGGCTATAAAAATTGCTTCTGTTGGCAAAAGGTTTGCCCTATCTGGAGGTTATTAGGGCTCCTCCGAAAGTCTCATACAAAAACTTTGAAAATTAGTGAAAATTGGACATGGTAAAAGCGAGTGGTTATAATTTCCAGCAAATATCTCGTCACTCTCGCAATGAAACACAATGGAGTTTAGCTTCTTGAAGGAGAAAGAAATTCTGCATCGGATACATTTTAAAGCTTTTGTTCATCTTCATTTTAAATTGTTTGCAGATGGATTGAGAAAACCGACAAAACTTTTGGACTCACCTAGTATTAGGTTGTCCCGAAAGTTTTATCGGTTTCTTTCATCGCTCACTAAAACCCATAGAACACCAATCCATGGGTGATCTAGGTATCATTTGATTCAGATTTTTATCCTCTTTCCTACAACCATCTCTGCTTTTGATTTATTCCTGTCATTGCAACGTTATCGCCATGGCTTCTTGAGCAGCCCAGCAGTAACGCCAAATTTTTTCTGAATTTTGAAAATTTTTCCCCTGCCATACTCATAGAGCGCTAATAAGTGTTATGTAGAGCAGACAATGTTTGGCAATGACAATGACAATGTTTGGCTACATTGTGCTTATTTTACATGGCATGAGCCACATTTATCAAGTTCTGAATAATTATTATATTTTGCTGAGAACAACCGCTGCTTTTTGACTACATCTACCACGTAAAATTACGAAAATTCCAAAAAGCTTATTTTTCGAAGCAAACTGAATTCTATAATGTTGCATAAATAATGTTTATTAGTAATCAAGTTTTAATTCGCAGAAATTTCAAAGCTTTCATGTATTTGCTGCAGCTGCGTGTTTCATGACTTTGCCAAAACTCGAGACCTCCGAAGAAATAAAAAATAATAAAAATAATAAGAAAAATAATGAATAATAATTTGATATATTCGGTTGTCCCAAAAGTCCTTGCGCCGCGTCTTCAAAAAATCATAACTTCTTTGCCACTCGATAGATTTTTTCATTTTTACTTTCTTCTGAAAGAGGAAACCTCTTTCTTCACAAGGGTGCCTTTGCCATAAATAGGCATTAGAAGTTCGAGAAATAGAAGCAATTGAATGAAATTAGTCAACATCGGCATTTTTCCAAGCTGGATCACGAAAAATTTTAGAAGTATTTTTATTTGAAAGAGAAAATTTTGCACATTATAGTGGTATAGTTTCTATCCCATGAATTAAAATGAAAGAGATCGAAAGTTAGGAGCAAGTAAGCAGAATTCCTTCAGTTCTGCAATTTTTAGGCATGCTTAAAAAAGCGTAAAAACGTCACATGAAAGATGAGAAAGTTAAGATGGGTTTTGTAACCTTCTCTTTCTAAGCAGTTTTCGAGCTAATTAAGAGCAGTTTTTATTTTCGTGAAAAACGCAGACCCGAAAATCCGAATAAGTCACGAAAATCAAAATTTCTCTCGATCAGCTCGAAACTTGCTCAACTAGAATGAGAAGTTTACAAAACCCATGTTTATGGCTTTCCCGCATTTTCTGTGACATTTCTAGGATTTTTTGAGCTCAAACATTGCAAAATTGAAGGAAATTTTCTTAATTTGCTTTTAGCTCTCGATTTTCTCCGTTTCAATCCATGAGAAGGGTACCACTGTATTAAGCAAAATTTTCTCTATCAAATAAAAATACCAGAATTTTTCGTTACCCAGCTTGAAAAATGCCGATCTTGACTGATTTCCTTCAATTGCCTCTAGCTCTCGAATTTTCTAATAACGATTCCTGGCAAAAGCACTTTTGTAAAGAGAAAGGTTTTTCTTTCAAATGAATGCTAATCAAAAAAATATAGGGAAACCTCTTCAAGACATCCCAACAAAGCCGTCTGGATAAAACAGATGTTCTTTGCCATCCTCTATGCATCGAACGTGTGTCGAAGCTCTAAGACTGTTCTGGTGTTCATAAGAGCTTTCACTCCATCACCTCTAAGGCTGCCTTCTACCACCCGATCCGCCAAATCTCTGAAATTTCTCAAACTCAACTCATTTGCATACCTTCGTGTCCAGAATCTCACGCTCTTTCAAACGAGCCTAATTGGAGGCTCAAATATTGACTGAAGGCGGAGTTACAAGCCTGCAAAGCGGTACAAGTCAGTGGTGAGGTGCAGGTGGGGTCATGTGCAAGCACTGTCAAGGGCCATTTTAGCAAAGAAACTCATCAGCACACGTCCGATGCATAGAGGATGGCAAAGAGCATCTGTTTTATCCAGACGGCTTTGTTGGGATGTCTTGAAGAGGTTTCCGTGTGAAGAAATTTGGCTTGATAAAGGAAGTTAGAAGTTGTTTTTTGAAAAAAGTAAAATAAAACTCAAGCTTGCGTTTTTTGGGGAAGCAACCATAGCCAGTGTGTAGCCCTTGACGAGCTCTGTATAGTAGTATGCTTATCCGTCCGGATAACTTGTGTTTCCGCTTTAAAATAGGACTTAAAAGAACATTTTTGCGTTCGAAGAATTATTGTCCGTGACATGGGTGACGCGGCCATTTTCGGGCTTTTTTTAGAAAAAGATTTTTAAAATTTTTAGAACACATCTTTCTCAAAAAACTCAAAGTGTAGATTGTAGATCTTGAAGAGCTCTATCACCTCATGCAATAATTACATTTTTTCTTCCTTGTTTTCTCTCTGAAAAAGAGCGATGAAAAAGAGAGGGAGGCTTGTCCGCAACTTTTTGGCGGTCACTGTATATATTAGGTTGGTTCATAATTAATGCACGTTTTGAATTTCAACCGCAATAAGTCATACACTTTTCATTCTTATATAGGCTTCAAAGTACCGTTGGATAGAGCAAAGCAAGCTCTACAAGATGGCACTCATTTCTTTGCGCCATGCTCGATCCACGGAGAGTTCGAACTCAAAATCTAAAGATTTCCAAATGCCCAAAAAATCGAAAAAAATCAGATCTTCGTCCAAATAATTTCTACGGACCTCCCACTCGCTCACATCAATACTATCGATATCTGATATCCATATGTGCGATTGCCGTATTTTTTCCTTGACTAGAAATTGAGAAAACGAAAATTTCCCTGATTTTTTCAAAGCAATGCTGAGCCGTTTTTGCATATGTAGTTCTATACTACAAACCTAGGTAAGCATAACTGTAGGTTTGCAGCCCATTTCGAGCAGTACTTTTCGAGAAATGTCGATTTTAGCTCTGAAACTGGAACGAAAAAATCCGAATTTGTTATTTTTCGAAAACTACCGCTTGGAATGGGCTGAAAATCTACAGTTATACTTACCTAGGCTTGTAGTATAGAACTACATATGCAAAAACGGCTCAGCATTGCTTTGAGAAAATTAGGGAAATTTTCGTTATCTCATTTTCTAGTCAAGGGAAAAATACGACAATCGCACATATGGTATCAGATATCGATAGTACTGATGTGAGCGAGTGGGAGGTCCGTAGAAATTATTTGGACGAAGATCTGATTTTTTCGATTTTTCGGGCATTTGGAAATCTTTAGATTTTGAGTTCGAACTCTCCGTGGATCGAGCATGGCGCAAAGACATGAGTGCCATCTTGTAGAGCTTGCTTTGCTCTATCCAATGGTTCTTTGAAGCCTTTATAAGAATGAAAAGTGTATGACTTATTGCGGTTGAAATTCAAAACGTGCATTAATTATGAACCAACCTAATATTAGGTTGTCCCCAAAGTTTTGTCTGTTTCTTCAAATCACTATAAAACCGCGCACATTAAAGACCTGAGTGACTTTCAACCTGCATTCAATGCAGCTTCTTCTTCTCTTTCTTAAGGATACATTTTCGCCCCACAATCTTGTACGCTTTTTTCGATAATCGCCAAAATTCTCCACCCGTCAATTTTACCTGCTCAAAGTTAGGCTAATTTTCAAAAATTTTATTCTAAAGTTTCGAAGAGGACTGAGTATGTACCAAATAAAGCATTTTCGGACTACAAGGTACTATTTTTAGATTCTCCTAATCTGCTGACTTTAGCTTCAAAAAATTATTTCTCCGGAGGTTTCGATTTTTGGCAAGGTCATGAAACACGCAACTGCATTGAACACATGAAAGCTTCTGAAGTTTTTGCGTATTGAAACGTATTTCTTACTAAACATCATTTATGCAACATAACAGCTTTGATTCGCTTTGAAAAAGCAGCTTTTTGGAATTTTTAGTACTTTTACGTGTTGAACTTAATCAAAAAGCCGCGATTTTTATTGAATAAACTAGTTGGCAAACCCGGCTCCACCCGGGCCTGTCAATAATATATTTGTAATCAGCATGCTCGATTACCCCCCCCCCCCCCCTGTGCCAACTCCCAGCTCTGTAGCTCAAATTTTGCAAAAAATCGATAAAATCGATTTCGATCGATAACGAAAAGTAGCCTATGACACGCTCCCTGCCCCGAAGTATATGTGTGCCAAGTTTGGTCCAACTCGGTTCAGAAATAAAAATTTCTATTCCGCACATACGTACAGACAGACATACAGACAGACAGACATTCAGCTTTATATATAAGATAATTATAACGACTTGGTAAACATGGCTTATGTAATCTAAATTAGGTGCAATGTAGGCAAGGGTTTGCTTTATACAATAGTTATCAGCACTTTTTGGAAACATCAGAACAAAAATTTTTGAAATTCAGGAAAGATTTGGCGTTATTGTTGAGCTGCTCAAAAACCCATCGCTAAGATAGAGCAGATTAGAGAGCAAGTATAACTGTAAGAAAGAGGATAAAAAACTGAATCAAATGGCGCATAGCCGTTCCGTAAGTTGGTGTTTTGTGAGTTTTAGTGAGCGATGGAAGAAACTGACAAAACTTTCAGATAACCTAATATTAAGTTGGTGCAAAAGTTCTGTCGCTTTATTCAAAAATTTGTAACTTCGCAAGATTTCAACGGATTTGCCTGTTTGTAATTCTATTAGAAAGAATAGGTCTTCCGCTTTCAATCATTGTTTTGAAGAGCTTCTGTTTCACTCTGAGTGCAGAGATAAAAATGGAAAACTAAGACCATGTAAACTTTGACCATTTTATGTTAGGTATCAAAAATCTGGAATACTGCAGAAAAATCTGAAATCGTCAGTACATATGTTTTTTGACCTACCCTTTGCAACTGTTGAAGAAATGTGCTGTTTGGGCGTCTCTGTGAGAAGTTATGAATATCGAGTTTACTATGAAAAACGCCAAAATTAGTTAATTTGTCAATTTTCGCGAAAATTATAACTTCTCACAGGGACGTCCAAACGCACAATTTATTCAAAGTTGCAAAGAGTAGGTCAAAAAACATATGTACTAACGATTTCAGTTTTTCTGCAGCGAACAACGAATGTTCCCATTATGATTCTCAAGCAGCTAACGCACTACTAGGTATCTTATGCTGTGCATGGCGAAGGCGCAATATCTTTGGGTGCGAACGCGGCTTTATTAGCCGCAGAGCGCATAAGGCGCAGGATTTACAAGGGTGTAGATACGCTCGCGCCGCGCTCGCGCCCGCTCAGTTGATAGTGCTTCTGCGCCTTCGTCATGCAGCAGCCTTTACTAGTGTATTGCTAGACTTTTACAACTTAGAGGCAACTTGAGGGCAAAATCAATATCTAAGATATTGCAGCTACGTAGGATCCCCTAAACTCAAATCCGCCTAGAAAAGTCTTCTAAAGCCTCAAATACGGCCTTCCCCTAATCCTTTTTCCTAACACCTGTGCGGGTAAGCTCGCAGGTTTCGCGCGCCACTGTCGCGTCTCAACAGCAAACCGTATACTTTTTATGATATTTTTGCACCACTTTTAGAAATAGGGTTGCCAAAACGACTATCTTGGGTTTTATGCACTTTTCTTGTTAGATTTGGAATCAGGGCCATGAAAAGACAAGAGTATGGCAAAATGATCGAAGTCGAGAACCTGCCCGAAAGGTGCCTCTAAGTGAGGCTGATGTACGAATAAAAATTAGGCAATCCCAGAACCAAAAGCTTGACCAAGTTTGAAAGTTTCCATCTCAAGATTTTTGAATGCACGAGCATGGGTTAAGCGGCACAAGATTCAGTGAATAGTTTTCAGATTTTTCTCCTTTGCTCCTTTTTGCTTTTCCTGTGCCGCATCTTGGTGAGCTCATTCTACTTTTTCAGCAATCTAGCAGACTCAAGAAACCGCAAGTATTCAGGTCTAACCCTTTAGTTCTAAGACTTGCAAAAATTTCGAAAAAGCTTTAACAACCTGCCTTCAGGAACGTTTTGTCTTATTAAAGACTAGCTGGCTTACCCGGCTCCGCCGTATGTTCCGAATAGAAAATTCCATTTCTCAACCGATCCGGACCAAACTTGGCACACTTACACTTCGGGCCCCGGCGGGTGTCACAGTCCACTTTTCGTTATCGATCGTTGTCGAAAAGTAGCCTATGACACCCTCCGGGGCCCGAAGTGTATGTGTGCTAAGGTTGGTCCCGATCGGTTCAGAAATGGAATTTTCTATTCGGAACATACCTGCACACATACAGACATACAGACAGACATACAGACAGACAGACAAACAGACATTCAGCTTTATATATAAGATGAAACCGCTATAGAAACCTGTCTTCCAAACCTTAATGAGGTTTTTTTCTTGTTCCATATCTCTGAGTTTATTTGGGTGCACAGAGTACACCCTTACGCACCCGTTCTGCTATATACTGGCTTAACCCTATGCTGCTTGTGAAAATCATCTAGTACCGCAAACACTAATCGTGTCTGATAGATAACAGATTACAAAAGTTTACTTTTGGAGTCGATTTGTTAGATGGGCCCGGATCAGAGTAAATCGAATCATTGCAAATTTGATGAGAGCGCTGAAAAAATTTTCCACATATGGCTCGTCCAATCTTCGGTATCGAAAAAGTGAAGGAGATCTCAGCGACATGCACTTTGAGAAATGATCGTAGTGCTTTTTTTTGCAAAAAAAACGAAGAAAAGTCAAAAACTCAGAAAGTTTAGGGGAAGAATGACGAAGAGAAACGCTTATAGAGAAGTGCGCTCAATCAGTGAAGTGAATTATTTTGTTTATGAAGGTTATCCCACTAAGATTCGCCGCCTCAAGTGGCGTGGAGCGGCTGCGTGTGTCCAACTGCAACGTGCACTCAAGTGTATTCTCTGGCAAGATCTCCCAGGTTGGGATTTCGAAGTTTTCGGTTTGGCCGGAAACCTAGCTAAGAGCGGAACCATTTCCCTCGAAACTGGCTGGGCAAGGATCGCTGACGGTCCCCAACTCGCATCCTTGGATTGGCGATCGCTAATGAAAGGCAAGATACGCTCTATCAAGCCAGCCTCGTGGAGGAGGACTTTTACGACAACAAGAAGAATTTGCTTCTTTGTGGCTTGTTGAGCTGTAGATCGAGGTTGGTCTCTATTCGACTAACGTTTCGGCTATGTCGCCCTCTTCAGAGTTTGAAATTGTCGAATGCCTATCCTGTCAAAGACCGAACCATTGAGGAGGCGCGGCGAGGGGGCGGTCCCTTCTTGTGACGTCACGTGACGTCACAAGAAGGCGGATGGCACCCCTCCCCAAGGCTTGCAAATCTCTGCTCCGGAGGTGCGCTAGATTTGGAAGAGCCCCGGAGCACAAAATAGGAGGGCTCCGGAGCACAAAATGGAAGAGCCACGGCGCATAAAATGGGAGGGCTCCGGAGCATAAAATGGGAGCGCTCCGAAGCACAAAATGGGAGGGCTTCGGAGCACGAGTGGCAAACCTCCGCTGGGCAGACCCCACGACCTTCCCACTTTCGCTCTGGAGGTATGCCGTTGATTGTCTTTGTCAGAACACTGAATGAGCGTAGATTCTGAGACTAAGAGCCGCGAACAAATTTCGCAGAGGAGTAAATTTTTTTTCGCACAGCCTTCCAATAGTGAAGAAAGTCTCACTTCCTCTTACTTTTTTACATAAACGAAATCGTTATTATTATGAAGTAACTCAAACATTCATTTGATTAAACGGCCATTTTAGGAGGTCATATCTTGCTGGTCGACAGTGTTCGTTGGCTCATCTCTAAGCTCATGTCAAGCTAAATTCTTAGGTCGTCTGAAGCTACTACAACTGCGGGTAAGCTTGTATGAAGCTTGGAGGCTCGCGTTAACGTGTTACAGCTTGCTACTGTTTTCTTATGACAAAATAATACAGCCTCCAAATTTTTTGTGAACTTAGTGTCGGTTGCCAATTATGAGTTTCGTTAAAGTTTGTTTATTCCTCTCCTGTCGCTTCTAGACATTTAGGGAACTAAGTTCAGCACTTACGGGTACTACTCAAGCAATATCAGAATAGTTGAGCTAGTGTTCAACTTTTTGGCTTATCATAGTTACGCTAAACTTGGTTGCCTCAAAAGAGTTTGAGCAATGTGCGCTAGAGAGGCTGAAAAGAAGGAGCTCCCCAGTAACAAATGGGTTCTGGAACGCGGCTGCAAAACTGATTAAGAAAAAACTTTAAAGAAACGAGAGTGTAATGGTGAAGAACGCGTTCCAGCTTCTATTTATGTGAGGAACTCCAGTAAAATCGCCGCATATTTTGATTTTTGATATAGGAAATCGGTAATTGCGTCGATGTATCGGCGAGATGGACGTTCTGAAGCATCACTAAACCTTGGGAAAAAGATAAGGGCTTTCGAGCGTCAATTCGAAAAGCCAAAATATCCAGCAATAAAAGTGGCAAAAGCGTCAATAATTCCAAGAAACATTCGGAGATGGCATATCAATAAAATTCTATCAGGCTAAACGAAAAATAATGGAACAGCTTGATTTTTATCACATTTCGGAATTTTTTTTGTTCCGAACAGCAATAAGCGGTTGCAACTCAGACGTCATTTACATACGCAGCCTTGCCTACCATTCGTAACGCGCTACGGTTCCTCTTCCATAACCTTGACATGGCCCCTCGAAAAACTCGGACAGGTTGGCATGGACTGGACTGAGGACTAAGCCAGAATTGTCACCTCATTTATTTTTTATAGCATCAAGATTCGAAAATTTGGACTTTTTTAATTTACTGCGTACTGAAGAGTTAAACGTCTGGATGAACTAATCAGCGTAGGCCTACCCGCACGCTTACAGAAACAAGTAACAGTAAAGCTTTAATGGTTCATTCTTTGAAAGAGATTTATGGGTGGGCCACAAAATGGCCAAAACGACTATCATAACGAGATGACGATTTTTCAGTTTGAATGATTTCTAAATAAATAGTAAACTGTGCTATAGACAATTTCTGTTACAAATAATAACTAAATTTTCGAAAGATTTGCGTCTAGTTCTATACTTTTTTCTCATTTTGTACCCTTTTGTCATTATGAGATCCTACATTCCCGAAACCAGAGCTTTGATGTGGCTCGCAAAATGCCTGAGGAACATTATTGTAGCGTATATATTGTACACTATAGTATAAAGGATATTCGGTTGTAACTTCACCTTTGCGGACTGCAGTTCAGGTGTAAAGGCACCTGTCTGTTATTGATGTCCTCGCAATCCCTCCCTTTTCCCATTTTTATCGAAACAGTGGGCTATAGACTATGAAAATGAGTCCTCAGAACATGTTACTATCTGTTCAAGGTGCTACAGTGTGAAGTGCTGGATGTGAAGGAGAGGAACGAGGGCTGGGATAAGTGTATAAGGGAACGTTACTGACGAAGAGTACCTGCCTAACTTTGGCTTTGAGAGTTTCGTAATCAGGGGTATAGTAATCTACCTATCTGCTGGCAAGTCTTGCTCTCGGATCGTCGCGATTTATCCCCACCCCCACTTCATAAAAACTGCTAACCCCCGGTAAGTTTCCCAAAGCGATCATGCCTAGCATTAATGTGCTTTTCGGAGGTGCAGCCTGTTTACAGCGCTGCAACCTGCTTCAAACATGTCGTTGTCATGAGGTTCATGGCATTGCTTTGACTTCCTGCCGGATTTCCTAGCGATTTTTTTATTTTTATTATTTTTTCCTCGTAGGCATACTTATGACCAAACAGATGATAAATATCAAAAACTGCTGGAATGGTGAGCTTTTCAACTCTTATGTAGAGTAAAACCACCGTTTGCATAGTCGTGGTCACTGTCGTTTTTCCTTTTATTAGAGGTTTCATCTTCTTATGTGTATTTTGCTGGTGATTACATGGGGGGGGGGGGAGGGCTGTTTGCATTCCTAACCACTGTCACCAATTGTGCAATTCATAGTTTTTGACAACTATTCATTCAGCGAAAGGATTCAGTGGGGAATTCAGCGCGAGGGGCATTTTGGCCTATTACAGAAACCAGTACAGCTCATTCAATTTTTCGCCATATTCATGCAACTATGTTCATGAAATGTCCAACTTTGGCTCCTTTGTTTGTTTGAGCAGGCGTCCCACTATGGGATTGCATGTTGCTGCTTTGCAACTTGCCATTGACACTGCAATTTTAGAGTTGGGGAAACTTTGATTAGGACCTCCAAGATAGTCTTTCCTTCGTGAAAGCTTTTTCAGTTTCTATTATACTTGAGTATTTATTTGTTGCCAAGTTTCATGTTCCGATCTTCTATTATTGCAACTCTGCACTCAACTGATGAATACACTACTGAATCATAGATTTCGACTTTTGGTATACTATAATGTACTATGTATACACTACAATAATGTTCCTCAGGCATTTTGCGAGCCACATCAAAGCTGTGGCTCCAAAAATGTAGGATTTCATAAGGCAAAAGGGAACAAAGTAAGAAGAAAAGTGTAGAATTAGATGAAAATCTTTTGAAAATTTAATTACTACAATACCGCTCTCAGAACGTGCAAAATTTCCGTGAATGTCGCGGAAACCCCGGAATTCCGCGAAGGACCGCGAAATTTTCGGAATTTCGCGACATTCCGGGAATGTCGCGAAATTTTCGGAATATCGCGACATTTCCGGAATTTCGCGACATTCCGAGGATTTCGCGGAATTTTCGGAACCTTGCCTTACCGTAATTCTCTGGGCACGATTGGTGCACGGTCTGAGATGAATTTTGCATTTTGGGAGAGGGGAGGTGAACACAATATTCGTGTCCTGTACTCGAACCCACCCCTTCTAGTAATAAATAGGTGCTTGAAGCCACTAAACAAACAGAAGAGGGGAAAAACAACATCGATGGCATCATCACGGCATGTTCGCATATTTGAACTAACCACACCCAATAACACTGATTACTCTCCCCCCCCCCCTAGAATTTCAGAAAAATCGCAAAAGGATTCACTTGCTGCCGTACACCCACGTCCTTTCTCCCAAAATGCAAAATTCATCTCAGATCGTGCACCAATCGTGCCCCAAGAATTACGGTAAGGCAAGGTAGCAAAAGATTCGCCTTAATGAGCTGAGTATAACCCTTGTTTCAGATCCAGAATTTATGCCTTCCGAAGTAAGTTATGGCGATATTCCGAAAATTCCGCGAAATTTCCGGAATGTCGCGAAATTCCGGAAATGTCGCGGAATTGCGGGAATGTCGCGAAATTTTCGTAATATCGCGACATTTCCGGAATTTCGCGACATTCCGGGAATTTCTCGGAATTTTCGGAATATCGCCATAACTTCCTTCGGAATGCACAAATTCTGGATCTGAAGCAAGGGTTATACTCAGCTCATTAAGGCGAATCTTTTGGTACCTTGCCTTACGGTAATTCTCGGGGCACGATTGGTGCGCGGTCTGAGATGAATTTTGCATTTTGGGAGAGAGGACGTGGGTGTACGGCAGCAAGTGAATCCTTTTGCGATTTTTCTGAAATTCTAGGGAGGGGGGGGGAGGAGTAATTAGTGTTATTGGGTGTGGTTAGTTCTGAAATATGCGAACATGCCGTGATGATGCCGTCGATGTTGTTTTTCCCCTCTTCTGTTTGTTTAGTGGCTTCAATCACCTATTTATTACTAGAAGGGGTGGGTTCGAGTACAGGACACGAATATTGTGTTCACCTCCCCTCTCCCAAAATGCAAAATTCATCTCAGACCGTGCACCAATCGTGCCCCGAGAATTGCGGTAAGGCAAGGTACCAAAAGATTCGCCTTAATGAGCTGAGTATAACTCTTGTTTCAGATCCAGAATTTATGCATTCCGAAGGAAGTTATGGCGATATTCCGAAAATTCCGCGAAATTCCCGGAATGTCGCGAAATTCCGGAAATGTCGCGATATTACGAAAATTTCGCGACATTCCCGCAATTCCGCGACATTTCCGGAATTTCGCGACATTCCGGAAATTTCGCGGAATTTTCGGAATATCGCCATAACTTACTTCGGAAGGCATAAATTCTGGATCTGAAACAAGGGTTATACTCAGCTCATTAAGGCGAATCTTTTGGTACCTTGCCTTACCGTAATTCTCGGGGCACGATTGGTGCACGATCTGAGATGAATTTTGCATTTTGGGAGAGAGGACGTGGGTGTACGGCAGCAAGAATTACGGTAAGGCAAGGTACCAAAAGATTCGCCTTAATGAGCTGAGTATAACTCTTGTTTCAGATCCAGAATTTATGCATTCCGAAGGAAGTTATGGCGATATTACGAAAATTCCGCAAAATTCCCGGAATGTCGCGAAATTCCGGAAATGTCGCGATATTCCGAAAATTTCGCGGTCCTTCGCGGAATTCCGGGGTTTCCGCGACATTCACGTTCTGAGAGCGGTATTGTATTTGTAATAGAAATTGTCTATAGCACAGTTTACTATTTATTTAGGCCCGTATGCACGTACATCCCCGCTGGGAAGGGGAGGGGAGCTGGATCGCCAGGGTAACGATCCCCTCCACTGAACACCGCTATGCCAGAAGGGAGGGGAGCAATCCCCTCCCTGCACCTACAGCGGGGATGGGTCATTGCGGTAGTCGCATCTAGCTCCCGGCTACCTGAAGACCTCTCCAAAAAGCTGTTTTCAGCCATTTTTTATGTACTGAATGGTTTTTGGGATAAAATGTACAAGAATAGTGGTTTCCAGTGCTATCTTTTCTCCGTCTTCTCTTCTTTCTCCTCTCATCCCTCCCATTGTATCTCTCTCCGTCGCTGTCTGCTTCTTTTCCCTATTACTGGTTTGTTGTACTTGTTACGTGCTGTCTAGTGCTAATGTTGATTTCCGAAGTGGTGCGATTCTATTTAGCAGATCTCAAGGCTTTTCCGCATTTATGTTATGGCTTACTTCTCCCACAGAAGAGTTCATGAGTGTGCAGTTTTGCAGTTTCTGTGGTTTTTTCCGACGCTTGCTAGCCGTTTCTTTGCGGTACTCTTTCGCTGTCACAAATTCGGTATTCAATTCCAGGGATATCGATCGAGCGAACCCCAGCGGGAATCCCTTCCCTTCCCCTTCTCGTATGCACAAATGTAGCTCAACAATGCGGGGGAGGGGATCAACATTCCTTGCAACGGAGTAGGGATTCGATGATGTAGATCATGCCAGAGAAGGGAATATTCTGGTTTTAATCAATTATTACCAAGCATTTCGTTTGATTTGATGAGAGATTTTTTTGAAAGCCGGGTTCTTCTCTCAGCGACCTGTATACCGGCAATCTTGCCTCTATCTTCTAGACGGCTCTCGAGAGGAAGCCCAAGCAGTAATAGCTGCCCAGCTTCGAATATTTGTAGGAGTTCTTGATCAATCAAGAAATTTGCGCATTTTTCTTATGAATAATAGTTTTGACCAAATAGGCTGATTTAACACATTGTAGTTGACGTATTATATGTTGTATTGCCCTTATCTTATTATCCCAACATAAGGCGTTGAAAAAATCTGGAAAATAGCAGATTTGCTTGATTCCGAGCAGAGATTCCCTGAAGAGTGATCCCCTCCCCAGCGTTCCCCTCGTGCATAGCAGGGATGCACGAGGGGAACGCTGGGGATAATTCCCTTGGGGGGAATGGACGGTATGTCGCAGATGGCTACAGCTTTCATGAAAAGCTGGCGCGATTTCATGTGTGGAAATTCTGGTTTGAGTGCCGGGACACCCCCCCCCTCCACTTTTTTTGGCAACGTAATGTCTTTCACCTATTCACTGCAGAGACATCTTGACTTTTATTGTTAAACAACTTTACGCTGGAATGGGCACATGGGGAAGAGTGAGCAACATTCATGAAAACGAATTTAATGTGCAGGAAATATTATTTCCGGTGCGCCGAGCGCGATCACAGCAGACACGCATACGGTAACGATTAAACAATTGCCGACGACAAAATAAAGACACTAGCTCTCAAAAGATGAGAACGGAGGGAAATTATCACAGAAAAACGGAACGGAAGTGATTTCCCCGCTCATCCCCTTTGTGCATAAGGGGGTTCACTTCCCCTCCCCACAGGGGATCCCTTCTCCGATATTGTCTTTGTGCATAAGGGGGTTCGCGTGGGGAGGGTAGGAGATCCCCAGCGGGGATTTTCAATGTTAAAACGCACATCCCCTCCACGCGGGGATGTACGTGCATACGGGACATAGAAATCATTGAACTGAAAGATCGTCGCCTCGTTGTGATAGTCGTTTTGGCCATTCTGTGGCCCATACATCCCTTTCAAAGAAGCAATCATTGAAGCTTTACTACTACTCGTTTCTGAAGCGTACGGCTAGGACTGCGCTGATTAGTTCATCCAGACGTTTAGCTCTTCATTACGTAGTAAATCAAAAAACTCTATTATTTGGGACTTCAAGGCTTATGAAAATGTTTACATAAGCTGACAATACTCCTAAGTCCAGTCCAGTGCCCTGTCTCAGTTCTTTGAGGCGCTAGAGGTTGTGGAAGAGGAATGGTAGCGCCTTTCGAATGAAAGGCGAAGTTAGAGTATGTAAGTGAGTTGTTGTTGAGTGTTTGAGTTGCAGCCCGCCTCTCGTTGTTCGAAACAAAAATTTCGAAATGTAATAAAAATCAAGCTGTCCCATTAATTTCCGTTCAACCTGATAAAATTTCACTGGCATGCCACCTCCGAATGTTTCTTGGAATTATTGATGCTTCTGCCACTTTACTACTCGTTTCTATAAGCGTACGGGTGGGATTACGCTGACTAGTTCATCCAGACGTTTAGCTCTTCAGTACGCAGTAAATCAAAAAAGTCCAATATTTGGGATTTTGATGCCATAAAAAATAAATGAGGTGACAATTTTGGCTTAGTCCTAAGTCCAGTCCATGCCAACCTGTCCGAGTTTATTGAGGCGCCACGCCAAGGTTATGGAAGAGGAACCGTAGCGCGTTACGAATGGTAGGCAAGGCTGCGTATGTAAATGACGTCTGAGTTGCAGCCGCTTATTGTTGTTCGGAACAAAAAATTCCGAAATGTGATAAAAATCAAGCTGTTTCATTATTTTCCGTTTAGCCTGATAGAATTTTATTGATATGCCATCTCCGAATGTTTCTTGAAATTATTGATGCTTCTGCCACTTTTATTGCTGGATATTTTGGCTTTTCGAATTGATGCTTAAAAGCCCTTATCTCTTTCCCAAGGTTTAGTGATGATGCTTCAAAACGTCCATCTCGCCGATACATCGATGGAATTACCGACTTCCTAGATCAAAAATCAATATGCTGCGATTTTATTGGAGTCTCACATAAATGAAGCTGGAATCGTTCTGCAGCATTACACTCTCATTTTTTTAAAATTTGTGGTTTAATCAATTTTGCAACCTCGTTTCGAAAACCGTTTGTTATTGGAGAGTTTCTTTGTTTAATCGCTTTACCCAAACTCTGCAACCAAGTTTAGCATAATCACGATCAGCCGGAAGTTGAAAATTAGTTCAACTATACTGATACTGATATACTATACTTCAAAGTAGCTTGTATTATTTTGTCATAAAACAGTCAGCCATCAAGTTTTCTAGTCATTGGTAACTGCTTACAGCCCTCCAACTGTTAATAACACGTTAGCGCGAGCCTCCAAGCTTCACACAATGTTACTCAGCTTCAGACGACCTAATAATTTAAAGGCTGATGCAGAACGAAGGCGCAGAAGAAGTACTGGTTGAGAGAGGGCCAACGTGACGCGCGCGTATCTTCACCGTAGATCCTGCACCTTATGCGCTCCGCAGCCAATAAAGCCGCGTTCGCGGCCGAAGATATTGCGCCTTCGTCTTGCAGCAGCCTATAGCTCAATATGAGGCTGGGCCTCAACAACCACTGTCGACCAGCAAGATGCGATCAAAGGCAGTAACAAAATTTAAGACTATTCGTTAAAAAGAAAATAGCCGTTTAACTATACGAATGTTTGAGTTTTTCTATATTAGGTTGTCCCATAAGTTTTTTCATATTCGGACCTTCGATTCGATTTTTCTCAGGAACTACAGCACCTAGTAGGCTGCAAATTTTTGGCAGTAATTCTAAGCGAATAAGCTATATAATCACCTACTTGCGGGGAATATAGAGGTGATACAGGCAAAGTTTGAAAATTGAGCGCATTATTTTTTTCTTGGTTTCTAGCCATCAGAAAAATGCAGCAAGTGCATTTATAAATATCCGATGAGGAAAGTATATGCTTGAAAAACTAGGAAATTTGCAGAGCTGTTTTGAACTGAGATATGATGATTTTCGTTTTTTCGGAAAATCGGGAAAATTTTTTATTTTGGCTTGGAGCACGTTGCGGATTGGACTTAGTGCGAACTTTTTAACGCCATCTTGTAGAGCTTACTTTGATCTGTCGAATGGTACCCTGCAATTTATCAGGAGTTCAAGAAAAACTGATTTATGTCGTTGAAAAGTCAGGTATGAAAAGACTTATGGGACAACCTAATAATAACAATGTTTTCGTTCATGTAAAAAAATAAGAGCAGGTAAGCCACATTTTTTACCATTGCAAGGCTGTGCGAAAAAACGTTAATCCTCTGCGAAATTTGTTCGCGGCTCTTAGGCTTAGAGTCTATGCTCATTCAGTGGTCTGATAGGCAATCAAGGATAACCTTCGCGAAAAGTCAGCCCATTCGGCATAGTACCGTGATGCTATCTGTCCAGTGGGAATAACGGGCGACGGCATGGGCGCTGATTGAGGAAAAGGTTGATGCAAAAGCTTTCCGCGATACAATCCAATTATGTTGAATATAACTGGTGTTCTGACTTCATCTTCATTCAGCAGTCTTGCCAGACCGTATGTGATATGCACGTCACTCCGACACTTCTAAAAAACTTTTTTCTTGGCTGCTTCTAGCCTCTTGACTTGGCTGCTTTCGAAAATCCTGCTGACAGGCTGTTCTGCAACTGGCGTTGGCTATTCAATCGCGTAAGGTAGTTTCTGGACCTGCGCCTTTAACATCTTTTTCCGAGCAACTCAGCGTTCTCCAAAATATCAAGTTTTTAAAATCATTGAGGGTTCTTCCCCGCAGACACGCAATCTTGACAGTCATAAACGACTCCTCTTCTTCTTGGTGCATTATGGCAAACGTTCTTATTCAGCATTCGACTAAATGGCCACCTTCGCTTGATGGTGGCGGTAATCAGGGCCGTTGCTGAAGCATGAAACTACTGAGAAATCGAGCAAGCTACGGTTGGTTTGAATGCGCTTGACCTTTGCGCAAGTCGTTCCGCTAGCTGATTTCCGTGTCCGTCTGGTTTATTCTTTCTTCATTAAGATGAAGTCGAAGGCCCAACGAAACGATTATCGTTTCCGTTACAACCTACATCCAACTTCTTCGATCTTATACTTCTTTTCTGGTGACATCCGGATTTTTGCTTCACTTCTGCCTTCAACAAACGTGTAGAATGGTGAGAACGACTTTTTCCACTTCTCCAAAGAAAGTTTTGACAGCGTTGATGTTGTGAAGTAGCAGTTCATAGTGCTGATGAGGCTCTGGAGGCCGTACATTTAAGATGGGTCAATCGAGGCAATAGGATTCAAGCGAATCAGTAAATAAACCACAGATGACTCGTCAAGGCCAAGCATTCGTTGTACGAAACTCACACGACACATTTCGAAGGTTCTACCACCCTCTTTCCTGCAAAGCTATGACGTGGTTCTGCAACGTCGAGGCGCGGGGAGGAGGGGGGGGGGGGAGACGTCGCGTTTGTTTAGACTGTACTTCGTAGCATAACATGAGGCACTCTCCATGATGAGTCGTCGCGGTATTGTTTAGTACGATTTAAATGGTGTTTCGAGCACCTGACATCGATCTTATTACCACCCGGCGCCGTAGGTGAAATACAATGTACACGGTTGATTTTGGTCTGTTTTAGTGGTTTTCTTTTCTTCATGCCAAGAGCTCAGTCAGGTATAGATATTGAGTCCCGCGTTTTTCCAGTCTTTCTTCTCTACGCTTATTCAGTTTAGCGAAATGTAATTCATTCAGTAATTCAGTAAGCGTAATTTAACGACTGCCCAATTCGCGCCCTCCACGAGCTTTATCTCTGTAGTGCTGTCAAACTGTCTGTCAGCGACAAAGGAGGGGTACATGTTGTGTTATCAAGTAAAATGGATATGGCTATCACAGGGGATATCGCTTGGCTGACAACACAGTATACGAGTCATCGGAAAGTGAATTCAAGAGAGACTGTACCGTTGCTTAAACAAAGTCTAGGTGGAAGTTGCTCAATCTGAGATTCTAAATAAAAGTATTATGACACGTCTCAAGTGCTATTGCCTATATATCTGGTATTATACGCTCTAGTACTAACCTACAAGCTAACTTCTGAAGCTAACTTCTGCCGGTTTCGTCTCCAATAATCCTGAGGTTTATAAGGCCAGATCAATTACCAGCAATGTGGGTGAGCCAACGGACAGGATCTCCTGGTTTTCTCAGCTGCTGAAGTTCGTACCTTGGCACCTCTCTAGTACAAATATGCTTCTAAATCGTTTAGGTGGAACGCGCAGTGACCAATGGTGCGTGGTAGAGTCTTTCGACGTAACTGCTCTTTACACCACGTTTCCAACAGCGACGCCATGCAAGCCACTCAAGCTTTTCCTAGAACAGCAGACTTTCTTGAATCTTTATGATTTCAGCATTTGAGGGATCAGTTATTTTTGAAGGAGTGCCTCCAATGTACAGTCTTTCGCTGGTGTGCTCACTATTACAGACAAATTAGGGGTCTCGATGGGACAGCGTTTGGCACCAACATTGGCCATCGTTTTCACGTCTGAGATAGAATCTCCGGTATTTGCGTGAAAATCACTCTTGTACTGCCTCTACGTGGACGACTGTCATACAGTTTGCTCCACCCAAGGAGGTTTTAGCATCCTTGACAAGCAGTCTCGTCACTCGTGACGAAGGAGAGGCCCACTGACAACTGGCCGCCATCCTTGCATGTCGAGATGCAGACCTAAATAATGGTGATTACGATGTGGTATCCAAGCCCAGCAGCAAGGACCTCCTCAATTATTGCATTTCAGCTCACATCACGCAAGTTAAAAAATCTGTCGTCAGATTGTATAGTGGCCGTATTCATCAACGAACCCTGAGGGTTAACTGACCCTCAAGAGTAGGTCAAGCCTAAGGATTCATTGGCCGTATTCATCAATGAACCCTTGAGGATTTTCCCCGGAACGTAATCAACCCGTATTGATCAATGAACCTTGAAGGTAAATTCTATTCTTGAAGTTAGAAATAACCCTCAGGGGTAGAATTTACTCCAGAGAGCGATTAACCCGTATTTACGAACGTGGGTTATCAAGGTATATTTGATCCTAGAACAAGGCAGGATTATACTCACTCGCTAAGCAACTTGACATCGATTCTGTCTCCACCCGGCGCGTTAGGTGGCAACGAATGTGCAGGGTTTTTTTCACTTCTTCTTGCCGTCGGGTAAAAAGTCTTCTTTTACAAAGCAGACTACTGAGGCGTGCCTTGCCTTCGATTAGCGATCCAGGGATGCGGAGTGGGGACCGTCAGCGATACTCACCTAGAACTAGTTTCGAGGAAATTGGTTTGATCTGCTCTTAGCTAGGAATCAGGTTGAAATCCGGAAACTTCGAATTTCTTTACAGTTTGAGAGATGCTGCCAGAAAATACACGGCTGTACGTTGCGATTCAACACACGGGTCCGCTCCACGCCACATTGAGGCGGCGAACCTTAGCGGGGTAATATCTGTTGCATGACGAAGGCGGTCGCCCAAATAGGTTGAAGGCTGTTGCGCACGCGGCGCGCGGGCAATTGTCAGCCACGGGACGAGCGCACGCTCCAGTGGATGACCGTTGACCGAGCGTGCGCGCGCTCGGTGGTTGACAATTGCCGGTGCATAGCGTGCGCAACAGTCTTTAACCTATTTGGCGACCGCCTTTGTCGTGCAGCAGATATTACACCACCATAAGCAAAGAAGTCCACTTTACACTTGAGCGCATTTCTCAGGTGTCAAGGTTAATTTTCTACGTTTTCGTCTTTTCCCTAAACCCTTTAAACACTACCCTAAGTAAAAATTCAGTACTTTCACATTATCCCGACTTTTTTTTCAAAGAGGTACCAATGAGAAACGCACTTTCATTTAAAAGCAAATTTTCATAGATTCTACAAGGACCTCCTTAACACGTGTAAGGGAAAATCAACACGTTAGGCTCAATTTGACAAATTCTTTTTATACAGGGTGTCCCAAAAAAATGTGAACACTGTTTGATTGTTAATAACTTCCTTGCTTTTATGTCTTTCGCCGAGCATTAGGCACCATTCTTTAGAGCGAGGTTTAACTTAGATCTGCAGTATGGCATGAATCGTCGATCGCTCATCATTACTGTAGGATTACGGTAGGAACTTCGACAAGGATTTTAAGTTATTGGAGGCCATATTCAGCCTCGGAGCAAAACCAAACGAGCCAAAAACTCTTATACTATGGTAATGGCAGCCGCTGATTTCGAATATGAAGTTTCCACTTTACTGCGATGCTTCTTTCCAAGGTTATCCCATGTAAACCGTATTAACCGAATTTCCAGCATTTGTCAGAAATGTGATTACACCGTAAAAAAAGCTAAAAACACTTGTAAAAAGTTATGCAGCAGAACCAGCGTGCCCGAAAACCCTAGTATACGATTCTACAGATTTTTTGGAAAAATTTTTGTCAAATGGCATATTTTACAATGGATCCACATGCTGAAAGTTCATACCGTAATCCTACAGTAACGAAGAGCGATCGATGATTCGCTCCATGCTATAAATCTAAGTTGAATCTCGCCCTACAGAATGGTGCCTTAAGCTCGGCAAAAGACTTGAAAGCAACGGAATTATTAACGATCAAACAGTGTTCACATTTTTTTGGGACACCCTGTATGTTTCCCAATGAGATACAAGGGCATTCGAGATAACTCGAAAGCCGTTCAGCTGTTTTCATGAAACGCAAGACATTTCAAAATTTTTATTATGTATTGATCGCAACAACTCAGAAGTATCTTCTTCTTGAAAATCGTTCCGCTGTGGGATCCTCTATTCTGAGCAAACTTAACATTTTCCTTAAAAACACTATCCGATTTTTTATGTTAATGTCAGTTGGCGAATGGTAGAGGAAGGCTGTAATGTTTATATACTTGTAAAGATAAGCAATGAATACTTGTAAATGTCACCACTTACTAGTAATACCACTAGGTGCGACTAGAGACTGGATGTTCGCGGATGTTCTCTGGAATGTCATCTGCTCGGTACTTGGTAACCTAAGTTCAGTATTCTAAAATATAGTCTGTACGTATTAGGATGTCTAAATAGTTTATGAAATTCTTTATAAGAATTACTTCAACAAGTATCCAATGCTGAGTTTCTTCCTCCCTTCAGCAATAATTAGGTGCGCTCTTCTGACGAGCGATGTGATTTCTGGAGTTCAAGACCCTTCGTTTTTTGTCCACTCCTATAGAATTTACCATAGAATTTTTCTATAAGATTTTGGGAGAACTTTGTTGACCAACAGAAGATCAAGCCGCTTATAATCAAAGTGAATTCGCTTAATAAACTTTTAGTTCCAAAAAAGCTTTAGTCCCAAAAAATAAGCATATAAGACAAGAAAATCTTAACAAAAATCGCTAACAAAAAAAAATCTTCAAGATTTTACGGCTTAAGAACTCGATTATCACTCTCACTACATTACAAAGAATTGAACGGTTCTAGCTTTGAAATATCGAGACCTTGAAATTTAGAACACAACAATGCGCATTTGCAAAACTGAATAACGCGCCGATTTTTTATGCAACTTTCGCAGGTATCGCAAGGGGAAGATGATAGTTAGAAAGGGAATGAGATGCATCAATTAGTATTAGGTTGTAACAGAATCAATGCAGGTTTTGAATTCCAACTGCAATAAGTCATACACTTCTCATTTCTAAGTAGGCTGCAAAATACCATTCGATAGAGCAAAGCAATCTCTACAAGGTGGCAATCTTGCTTTAGCAACAATTCTGATCCACCGCAAGTTTCGAGCCAAAAACTAAAAAGATTCAACTCTCCGAAAAATTGAGAAAAATAGTAACTCAGTTCATAAAAAACCTACAAAAATTCTAACTTGCTCACGTAAACACTATTCACATAAGACGTCTATATATGCCTTTGCCGTATTTTTTCTCTTTTAGAAATCAAGAAAATGGAAATTTTCGTGCGTTTGCCAAAGTGATGCTGTGCCGTTCCCACATAAGTAGTTGTATACTACGAAAATGTGGAAGTATAAACGTGAATTTCCAGCTCTCTACAAGCTTTAGTTCTCGAAAAATATCGAATACAGTTTTCGCTAGTCATGTGGTCCAAGCTAAAATTCAAATTTCTCGAGAATTAAAGCTTGTAAAGAGTTGAAAGTTTACGTTTGTACTTCTACAGATTTGTAGTATACAACTACTTATGTGGGAACGGCACAGCAACACTTTGGCAAATGCACGAAAATTTCCGTTTACTTGATTTCTAACATAGAAAAAAAATACGGCAACGGCGTGTATAGATGCCCTATGTGGATTGTGTTTAGGTGAGCAAGTTAGAATTTTCGTAGAATTTTTATGAACTGAGTTACGATTTTTTTCGATTTTTCGGGCTGCTGAGTCTTTTTACTTTTCGGCTCGAAACTCGTGGTGGATCAGAGTTGTTGCTAAAGCAAGATTGCCACCTCGTAGAGCTTGCTTTGCTCTATCGAATGGTGTTTTGCAACCTACTTAGAAATGAGAAGTGTATGACTTATTGCGGTTGGAATTCAAAACCTGCATTAATTTTGTTACAACCTAATACTTAAACCATTTGGTTGGCTAGTAATTATTTTCGTTCGCTTTTGCGGCTCCTACAAATGCTGCAGACAATTTTTTTTCAATGTCTGGTATTTCTGGAGACCACACTTCAGTGAGAATCCAAATGACAATACTGTTTGGATAGCATTTATTTCCCCATGAAAAAAATGCGCAAAAACCTAAAAAGCCTCAACTTTCCCGTTATGACGAATTGGGAAAACTTCGTGCTTTTGATCATAAAAATACCAAAGTTCAAATCGCGAATTTTATTGTTATTCGCTAACATGGAAACTTTGAATGTAAGCAAATACCAAATCACTCACCTTTACATCTACCACAGAATGAAAACGAAGCTTAGAAAGTCAAGAACTACGCTTTTTGGAAATTTGGCCGTATTGAGGAATAACTGCCTCTAAGCGACAGTAGAAAATTGTGATATGAGTAGAAGATATGTGATAGTACAAGCTTTGAGCAACTTTCTCTCAAAAAATCATGAGAGAAAACAACAAGAAATATTTCTATGAAGATTTGCTTGAAAAAAACGAAAGTCTTTTCCAACCAACTTATCGTTAGTGTTTACACCATTTCAAGTTTCACCAAATCTGAGTGCCAAATGCGGAACTTGGTCGCTTCGAAAAAAGATTCAAAAAATACGAAACAAACCTCGGTCACTTCAAAGCTTGTGGGGTGAGCCGCCACTCTCATCGGTGACATAGGACCGCATGCACTAACATCTCCGCTGGGGACGGGATTGCAGCTCAAAAGAAAGCTTCATATTCTGAAGCTCCAGATATCTGGATTTCACGCTGTCAACCTGTCCGTGAGTATTCCTACTAACCTTCACTATGAACATGTTGAACAGGAGCGAGAAGCTGTACGAACCGCATTTTCCAGCTTTTGCATGATTCTGATGATCCCCGACGCTTTTCTATAAAGTCATTTTTCTTTCTCCGAAGTCAACGAAAACCTTCCAGAGTTGTACTGAACAACTGACACAACAGTGCTAAGCATGTTGCTGATGAGAACAAATGATTTTTTGGGAAATCGAATTTTTCGGTAAATCCCAAATTTCGACCTGTGGATCATCGAAAATTTCATGATTCTAAAACATCCTTTGTTCTTATCAGCAACATGCTTAGCACTGTTGGGTTAGATAATCTTCACAACTTTGGAAGTTTTTCGTTAACTTCGGAGAAAGAGAAATGACTTTAAAAAAAGCGCCGGTGATCATCAGGGATCATACAAAAGCTAGAAAATGCGGTTTGTACAACTTCTCGCTCCTGTTCAGTATGTTCATAGTGAAGGATAGTAGGAATACTTACGGATAGGAACGTGAAATCCAGGTATCTGGAGTATATCGAAATATGAAGCTTTCTTCTAAGCTGCGATCCCCTCCCCGCGGCGAGGTTAGTGCATGCGGCCTATAGCCGCTGAAGAGCGCCAAATCAATACTCAAGATAGGATCTCATTGTCAGTCGAAAAATCCTAAAAAACCCCACTTGCTCACCTAATTTCTTAGAATATCAAGCAATCATGTATATGAATGTAGCGATACCTTCCTGAAGAAAAACCCATGATAGGAAGCTTCTGTCAAAGCAGTCATATGATTCTCACACATGTCTAACTTCTATAGTAATTCCCTGGAAGCACAGCCATATAAACCTTCTTAAGCATTAGTTTTCAAGAAAAACACTTTTTGCGTTGAAAACAAAAACAAAACAAAAATAAAGTGACGTCTTTGTTCCTTTCCTACTTTTCTCCGGTCTCTAGCCTCGCAGAAATCTTGCATGCGTTTCCACCTTTGGGGTTATCGGAATACCACAACTTGATTGAGCTGAAAACCAAGCAAAATTTATTTGAAAAAATGCAAAATAACAAAGATTCGTGCAGTTTGATGCTTTTTTTTACAAAAGTTGCTTGAATGTAATGCCTATGGTTAAAAAATACCGAATTTGCTAAAGTTTATCTACGTAAATTGGGGCCGGACCTCATGGTGGTCAGCCTTGCTGCTTCGTAGCTCCAGTCACAATTTTGTCAATCAAACAAAGGATAGCCAAGCAAAAGGCACTAACTACAATACGTTCTTGAATCTCATATCGGTAAATCTCAATTCGTTGTTATGATATCGAGAATTAGACGAGCCATGTCTAAGAAACAACACTTCTATCAAAACATTGATTTAATTCACTTCAATCAAGGCCCATTTCGCAAATGGCTCAAAAAACACTAGTCAATCTATTAGTCCAGGTGCAGAGAGGTGCCCAGTGTGCTCAATCAATTCAGATCGAATGGAGCAGAAAAAGATTTCATCAGATTCAAACGAAAAATTTCTAGGACGGTTTCTTCTGTACTAAACACAAAAATTTCCTGAGGAGCTGTATGAGGAGCCTTGCCCGTAATCCTTTGTTTGATCGACTTTCGGAATTTTCCAACTTTTAGGCCCGTATTCATGTGCATCCCCGCGGGGAGAGGATGTACTTTTTACCATTGAAATGCTCCCCGCTGGGGATCCCCTCACCTTCCCGCGCGAACCCTCGTATGCACAAAGACAATATCGGACAAGGGATTCCCTGTGGGGAGGGGAAGTGAAGTCCCCCATGCACAAGAGGGGATCAAGCGGAGAGATCACCTTGCTTCCAAATTTTCTATGAAAAACTCTTTTTATTCGATATTCTGACTGCAATTCATCTTCACCTCCTCAATTCCAATAATTTAGGATTGCGGAATGCGCGTATGCAGTGACTGCGCTGGCAACAAAAATGATTTTTTTCTTTTCCCATTATGTTCCTGCGTTCATGAATGCTGCCCACTTTCGCTCATGCTGCCCCATTTCAGCGTAAACATGGAATTATAGAAGTTGAGATGTCTCTGCAGGGGAATGGGTAGCAGACGTTATGCTGCCAAAAAAAGGGGGAAGAGGTTCCGCGCGGACACTCAAAGCAATATTTTAACACATAACAGAGGCTGCAAATCGTACCAGCTTTCCATAAAGGCTGCGGTTGTTAGCGTTATTAGTTACAATGCGTTCGACTAGTCTACATGGATAAAACTATCTTGTAATATGAAAACAGCGAAGATCTTGGAAATGACCAGAGACTCCTCCAGACGTTCGAAATTGGCAGATAATTGCTCAAATCTTTACGCGAGAGCCGAAACAGAAGAGAGAGATAAAATGACAAGCTACAAGTCGCTGGAAGAGGAACCCGGCTTTAAAAGAAAATTTTTCATCAAATTAAAGAAATGCTTTGTAACAATCGATTATAACCAGAATGTTCGCGTCTCTGGCATGACTTACACCATCGAATCCCTACTTCGTTGTAGGGGATGTCGATCCCCTCCTCAGCTTTTTTGAGTTACATTCGTGCATACGGGGAGGGGAGGAGAAGGGATCCCCACTGGGGTTTGTTCGATCAATACCTCCAAAACCAAATGCTAAATCTGATGTATTGAAACAGTACCGCGAACTTTCAAACGCTGGAAATCACGGAAACCACAAATGCTGCTAAGCACATCGCCACAACATAATTGCAAGAAAATCCTAACATGAACTGCTAAATAGACTCACCCTGCTCAAAAATCAACATTATTACTATTGACAGCACGTAGCGAGTATAACAAAGTTTTAGAGGGAGTAATAATAAGAGAACAAAAGAGCGAAGGAGGGAGAGATTAGTGGAAAGGGCCGGAAGGAGAAGAGTGAGAAAAAGTCGAAAGTACGCGAATACTATTTCTGTACATTTTGTTCCAAAGGTGTAGTAGTGTGAGGTAAGAGCGACTACCGCAATCACACATCCCCGTTGTAAGTGCAGGGGAAGGGATTGCTCCCCTCCCCTCTATCATAGCGGGGTTCAGTGGAGAGGATCGTTTCCCTGGTGATCCAGCTCCCCTCCCCTCCCCAGCGGGAATGTACGTGCACACGGGCCATAGAGCTAATAAAGTAGATTGCTTTGAGCACCTACGATTTATTGAGTCTTGAACTACGTATACGGTCTCGGTGTTCTAGGTCTCGACACCATTCGGATCGTGCTGGAATCCTGTCCCCCAGATTAGCATGTTCTTCCGCTCTTTGCTTGCCTGACTACAGTAGAAATAAGTAGAAGTGTCACAGAAAGTTTTGAATCTTCAACTGAGTAAAGCTTTGATCTTCAGCTCTTAATATGACGTTTGAAGGTGGCTGATATAGACGTTTCGCAATTAAAAAGTAGAATGAGCCTCAATAACATTAAGATGCTGTACAGGGGAGTATAGTGTTTCTTTGTAAAAAAAAAGTAGCAGTCAGAACAGGTACAATGTAAACTGATGTTGGCTAGCTGGTATTCACTGATTGACAGAATTGTGAGCGCAGGTCAAATCAAACTCTTTTTATAGAGCAATGAGCTGATCACAATAGTGGCCATGCTCACATTTATACGCATAAATTTTTACAAGCTTGTTATAATTTCTTACAGTGGCATTACATCGACCGATTGTTCGATAAAAGCGAGCACAGGCTCCAAAAATTTTCAGCGTTCTGATTTACCAAAAAACACTCTTTTCCGTTTCAAGCTACCTGAGTATATAACATTGCAAAACACAATTAACATCTCAAAAACTATTCAGTAGATCTTTTCGCCTAGCGCACACTTGTGCATTTCAAAATCTTAATAAAAAGAACTTTCAAAGTTGTTTCAAGCTTTTAAAATTGCGATTGCACAATTTTTGTTCCATCGGCCTCATTCAATGTTTCAGAAGTCCCTAGTAGTGCATTAGCTGCTCTTAACGCAAACTTGAAAATTTTGAGTGGAGCACTTGTTTTGTTGTTTGATCTCCACATGTACGTTTTGCTACAAAAAGGGACCACTATTCTTGTCTCTGTCTTTGTTTCCACTAAACGAACGTCTGTCACAACATATGATGCTGTCAAGACTCATCGTAGCGATTGAATAGCGATTAATTTCACTCGGGATTTCGTTCGATGTAGTCAAACAGCCTGAGGCCGTATATCAATCTGCATCTCCCGTCCGGATAGGCTTTCTCAAACAGGTCGTAAACCAGTCAGCACCCAAGCCCGTGGTGCGCGAACGTGGGCGGCTGACCGTGCAAGAGCCCTGTCAGGTAGAATCGGGTAGGTTTGCAACGTCTGGTCATCTACCCAATCTCGCCTGACTACAAGTTCTTATAGCGGCCTCTATCATTGGGTGGCCAAAGACATTAGTACGTACAATTCATTTACTGACCAGCGAGCAAGATATGGAAATTGTTTTTATGCAAGAAATTTGTTTGATTTGAGGTTTGATTTGGTACGAGTTCAAGGGATGCAAAGCTCGGACTGGAAAGACCGTGAGGAAAGAGCGACTACTGCAATCACACCATCCCCGCTGTAAGTGCAGGGGAAGGGATTGCTCCCCTCCCTTCTGTCATAGCGGGGTTCAGTGGAGGCTGACTACAAATTATTATAGCGGCCTCTATCATTGAGTGGCCAGAGACATTAGTACGTACAATTCATTTACTGACCAGCGAACAAGATATGGGAATTGTTTTTATGCAAGAAATTTGTTTGATTTGAGGTTTGATTTGGTACGAGTTCAAGGGGTGCAAAGCTCGGACTGGAAAGACGGGCTCTGAAAATTATGTGAATTTCACAATGAATCATATAAATTTTCGAATCGGACAATCATATAAAATTTCGAATTGGACAAATCTCTTGCATAAGAATTTGAATTATTACTCGTTTATTAGTGAAGCTGTTCGATTTACTACCATTCTCGGCTATCTATTTTTAAAGACACAGCATTTTACACAGATTATAGTCAAGCAAGATCGGCTAAATGACCAGGGTTTGCAGACCTACCCGATTCTACCTGACCGGGCACTTGCACGGTCGGGCGCCCACGTTCCCGCATTATGGACGTGGGCGCTTGGACTTGTTCGGAAACACCTAACCGAATGAGATATTGATACATACCACCCCAGATGTAGGCAACCAAAATGAACTATTCGGAAGACTTGATAGGAAATGATCAGAACTCAACCTAGCCATTCCAAACGTGCTCTATATCATTCGACTTGCCTCAAAACGCTGATCTCAAATATGAGTTTATTAGCTGATATACTCGGCTTTTCCCGACAGTGTTTTTAACCGGCTCAACAATGAGCAAATTTGGTGCTCAACTCTTTAAACTCAATTTGCGTTTCCGTTTCCTTTTACGCCTGTAACGCAGGACAGATACCTCCTGAACCACATCGCTTTCACTGCCCTACCTCATCGTGGAGTGAAAGTGAGTTCCACCACTATTGTTCACAGGAAAGTTGGAAGCTATTTGATATTTAATATATAAAGAATCGTAACTGCAATACAAAAAACATAAGATAGCGTTAATCGCAATGTGGTTCCGAAATGGCGGATGTAAATCTGCCCCTTCAGGATTATTGGTTCACTAGTCAGTTGATAAAAAATCATTTTTTCCAAAATCGATAAAATAATAGAAAAGTGGGAATTTGCTGCAGAAAGTAGCCCATGGGATGGACCGGTGTCGAAAAATATGCCTGCAGATGGCGCCGATCGGCCCACACAGAATCTTTTGTAAAGAATACATTAACTAACAATTTGTCATTTCTTTTTTCTATATATCTATAGATTACCTACCGAATGACTACTTGAGAGGAGTTACGAGCGTTTGAACGTGCGTATTTTGTAATCCACGCTCCACGAGAAATATCTAAAAAACAACTTGAATTTTTAGTAAGTGTGCTCTTCCTCTGATTGGAATACTTATATTCACTGTGATTACGCGCTTTGGCTGCATTGCAACGAATTATTTCCGTTGGGAGTACGATAATTTTACATCTCTAGAAAGTCATTCAACAGATAATAAACATATATTTGAAATCAGCGTCTCAAGGCGAGCTGATGATATCAGGTTGCTGCATAAATTCTGTCCGAAATTTTCTTGCCTTATGTTTGAAGCAGCTGCTCTAAGAGGATTTCATCTTTGATTCGATGTTGTTAGTATCATTAGAAAGTGCTTTTCTTGCGCTTTCTAAAACATATTAAATTTCAATAAATTTCTTAGTGTAAGGAGATTTCAGGCCTAAATCTCCAAGTGTTTGAGGTATGCTCTCACCCTAGAAATATGTTCTTGCGAGGAAATCTCCACAATGCGCCCTTCAGGTCAAGTTTTTCAATCGGTTCCGGGATAAGGGTGTAACAGGCTAGCATACGCATAAGTTCAGTTTCATGAAGAAAACGTCTTGCTAGTAAAATTTATTGCCAAACAACAATTTTCTGTCTAGTTGTTTTACAAGCAGTAACTTTCTGTGAATAGAAGTAATCGACGGCTTCAAAGTTAGAGGTGCTAGTGAAAAGCAAGGGCTAGCAGAGACCATCCACCAATCTCTTTTCGGCGCTCACGTTAACTGTAAACTTTTCGTATCTCGTAAATGGGTATGCACACATGCACTGAGGCGAGGTCAAAAAGTGGCTTCTTTTTTGCGTCAAAAAAATCTCTCGGCAACGCAGACGCTATGGGCTATTTTATGTCCCAAAATAATCCACGGAAAATTCCCTATCTATGATTATTAGACAAGATGCCTATTAATTCTCATAAGGGAGCACTGCCATGTCAAAAAAGACAGGTCTGAAGAAAAACACTGTGAAGTTTTTGAGTTCTTGCTTCTTCCTTTACAAAAATTTTCGCAGGTTTCAAAATGTGTCTGATAGCCAAGGTGCTCAACAAATAGAATCTAAAAGCTTGGAAAAAAGTTGACTTTAACACATTCACAACAGGGCCGATTTTTCAATGACTGCCATTTCGGACCAGAGCATATTTCGCAAAATTGAGTTTGCGTAATATTTTCAGGTCACTGATGGACCCTGTGATCTGAAGTGTTAATCTTTTAGGAAGTACTCGAAAAGGTGTATGCAGAAGTTTACTCGGTTCGCCTAAAAAGTTTCACCTGAACTAACAAAACCGAAAACTTCGGAAAGCATACGACCCACCGGTGGGTCGTATTGTCGTGTATGTGTTAAAGAGAGTTATGACATTTTGAACTCAAAAATTTCAAATCGGACAGAACTCATGCAGCAACCTATATACAGCAGCCTGTTTGGAATGGCTGAGTTAATCTCTAACCACCCTACCATTTTAATCACCACCCTTCACAAGGACAGGCATCCTGACCTTCTGAAGGGTTTGTCTAACCCTATCGACTATCTCAGAAAACATTTTTTAGGTTCTACTTACTAGCGCCAATCTTACAGATCCTACATTAAGTGTTTTTGACTATTTTGCCCTGTTCCTGTTTTGTTCTGATCCAAATAATGAAAGCACTTTGAAGAACGCGATAGTCGCACTTTTGGCAGCACTTTCATGACAATCATTTGCCTGTGCTATAATTACGTTTAGAGTGCATAGACATTGTTATGCTGACTTTGAAAAGTGCACGATTTGGATGGTAGAGCCTCGGTCTTAGGGGTCCGGTAGGTATACGATGGTGTTTGAAAATTTTGAATTTGCTAAATCTTTGCATGGCGTTGCTCATTACCAAAATTGAGCAAGAGGTGTGGCACACAACCGCCGGATACGACTCCCCCTTCCCAAATTCTGCCTCAATACCCCCCTTTCGTTTTCGTTTGCCTGCCGTAGGCATGACATAAAGGCTTTACCTGAAATAATTAGTAACATATTTGTGATTATCAGGTCAGATAATCCCTGTGGGCCAAGTTTTAGCGAATTCTGAGGTTTCTCAATACTGGGCCACCCAAGTAAAGTGGCTATTTGCAAGCAAGACTATTTATATTTCAAAAGCGGATTAGCTACCTATTCTTGTACTCAGTACAGAGTACTACTCCCTATTTGCCTATGCCATGAATCCTGCTTCATATTACCATTAGACTATGGAATAAGGAGCCAGCCAAGCCAGAGCTCGTTTGTCCCATTTTTCGCTTGCAGTGGTTGTGCTCCCAGCAACTATTGCTTAAACGACAGAAGACGAATTCAGCTTCAATTACTTCTACAAAAACTGCATACTTTTGCTATTTATCTGTACCTAGTTTGTTTCCTAATATTCTCTTTGCATGTAAATGAACCTTGTGGCATAACCTTTGAAAAGCTGTGGCGGCAACAGCTTTTTAGGGGTTGTGCCACACCCTTAAAACTTACCTTCAAACCATTCAAACATCTTCATTTTTTGTGTCGTTGCTATGGCTCAACCTTCTTTTCTAATAGTAGGAAGTATTTGAAATCGTTTCTTCTAGGGAAAGATATAGTCGTTTTCTCTTACCTATGCAAATGGAAATGCTGCGAAAATATTGGGTTACGGCAGCATGCCTAGTCTGCGTTATTACGTAAATCGCGAAAGAAGGCGACTAAGGATAAATATATTTGATGGACTAAGTGTCACAACTTACATAAAAGTGATTTGAGCCTGACTGGTCCCCTCCAACCGAGATATTGAAAGGCGAAGATGAGATTTTGGCTCGCATATAATTCCACAGTTTAGATGTTATTCGAAGTGAGATTCCTAATGTGAGCAAAGAAGTAGTAGTTCTTTGTATTGATTGCAGAAAGAGGCAGTCAGCTCACCTTTGGAACAAAGTTGATTTGTTCGAAAACGAACATCTTACAGTCTGCCCCAATCGGGATCAGGCCGAACCGTCGGCTGAATTTGCGCGCTCGCAGCGCTAGGGGTTTGCGCTGCATACGCGCGCTGTCGCAGAGAGCGAAGAGATTGAGGAGAGAGCAGACTAGCTAGACGCAGAAGTGGCGCGAAACCCTCGCGACGCGCACTCCCGCCAAGCCAATTTTGGCCTGGTTAGGATTGGGGCAGACTGTACTTGGGTGACCCATTATTTGAAAACCTCGATTCGCTGAAAGTTGGCCCACAGGAGCTACTTGACGTTTTGGTTACAAAGATAATACTCTTATGATTATAGTGCTCTTATTACGCTTACTGTACACCTATGATGGTAGGGTAGAACATCAATGTGCTAATACTTTACACAGTGTCTATGTGACATTGTTAAGGAATACCATGTTATCGCTAATATCAGCTCACCTTGATAACTACTCCCCTCCCCCCTCCCCGACCCCTCAATACAACCCCTTCTCCCAGGTGTGGCATGCCAAACCCCACGCTTGGCATTGCTCGTTATTGGGGGAATGATGTCGATATCTTAATTTAAAATAAGGCGCAGATTCTTTTGGAAGGATGTGGAAATACCATGGCGAAAACTTAAGAAATATCATCCTTCCGAAAGAATCTGCATCTTGCTCTTGATTAAGATATCGACATCATTAACCCACTCCCAATATGACCCCGAGTAGAGCTGTTGACCCCACCTGGTGGAACCTCTGTTGTTGTATGAGTTGAGTTATGCAAAGAGAAAATAATGAGACTTTTATTTACATATTAGTTTTCTAACATGCATAAAGACAAATAGTTTTGGTCAGCGCCATATAAAGCGAGCTAACACGTGAGTTCTATGAGCACAGCATACTTTCTTTTAGGATTTCGTTGCATATGTGGCCAATCGCTTTCCTCTTACTTCTGCTAATTTTCAATACTATTGCTGGCCGTGGTAAAAGTCCTGGCCGTAGTCGAAGTCTTAGTGGTCGAAGTTAAAGTGAAGAGCCAAGACAAGCTTGGCTGAGGTACGAGCGTTGAGCTTTATCGCAGGAGAAGGATATCGACATACTCTCGCATTCTTTTCAGTGCACAGCTAGGTGCTGAGAAAGTTATCTGAAGCTGGAGGACATGTTGAAAGTAAAAGAATGTATCAAATTCTGCAGATCAAAGTATAATGTGAAAGATTACTGAAGATTGTGGATACTGATTTGCAGTGTCCCTTTAAAAAAAATCATGTTGTCGTGCATGCAGCGGGTTATGCCATGCAGTCGATACACTTGCTAACGCGCGTTTTTGGAATATGCATTAGTACCTCAGCTTTCGGTCTGTAAATGTTTACACAAACAAATCTGCGAAAAACCGCTACAAGTTTACAGTACAAAAACGATCAAATGAGAAAAAGGAAGTGTATGTGCACCAATTGACATGATGCATGCAAGGACAGAGTCTATACGTCTTTGCATAGGAATAGGAGCGCCCACATACAAGCTGTGGTTCTATGACATACTTGAATTGCTTTTCTGTAATCTTGCCTGCCAGAATGCGTTATTGCGTTAGGCTTGTATTAACCTTCTTCTACGAAGCCGTTTATGGCAATACAAATATGGTTTGTCACTAATTTGAATCTACCTCAATTTACAATCAGTTTGCGGAACGAGGTTTTTAATAAAGTCAGCATATTATCTAATGGCAAGCGCCATTTCGACATATCTAACAGGAAGAAATATTGGGTTATGAAGAAAAAGTTCCCGGGCACTTTTGGAAATTTCATTTTCAAACGCATTTTTTCGGCGCCCGGCCAGATTTTGACAACAAGTTTTTTAAACTGTTAAGTAGAGGGGAGCCCAAAGTTTTTAGTACGGCTTCTGATTTTTATCGATGCCAAGACGCGTTTGATCTGCACATCAAGGAGAAAAATCTTTCCAATTATAAAAATTTCACAATTTTTTTCCCAGAGCCGTTTTTGTGCGAATCAAAGAATTTCATCCAAACCATGAGTGATTTGATTAAGAAGCCTGTTAACTTCTGACCCGCAGCTGCACTCGAGTTTTGCGATTTGCGCTCAGAAATTACAAGCTGTCGAACATGCCTCTGACTGCAACTCTTCTCGCAGCTGAAGTCACATCTGCGAGGATCGCCGCGCCTGGATGTTGGGTCCAAAACATGTGCAAGACATTACCCCAATATTTTTGCAGTAATCAAAGATTTGGTCCATCCTGTGCAGAACGACAAGACTTCAAAGTTACTTGAATGGTGCATTTTTAGCAACAAAAAATGGTCGACTTTAAACTTTTTGGAAAAAAACTTTTAGCAGGTAGTCCTGCAAAAACACCAATGGTCCCCATAACAGCCTGGCAAGCTTCTATATAACTACAGCGTTTGAGCTCTCCAACTTTCATCGTGCCTGAGACAGTGCTGCACAAATAGGCCACTTATCGCGGCGACCTTTTTCTCTTCTGCGCATGCTGGTGGATCGAGTGAGCCGAAAAGCCAGCAAGACGAATGTATGTTGTAGACAAAATTTCCCTTGCAATGAAGTTTTTGGCTATAAAGAACCAATCTGCTTGAAGTTACAGCGATTTGAATAAAATTTTCGCAAGTGCCCAGGAACTATCTTTACGACCTAATAAAAGGAATTGCAATCGGAAGATTACTGTTCCACAGGTACTGAAGACTTGCTTTGATTGGTGAAGGATGAAAATTCCAACAACAAAGCAGTAGAAGCAGTACCAGCTTAGGAAGATCCCTCAAAGCAAAACGTTGTTCTTTGTGTTGACTAGGATTGGACATACTGCACTCAATCAAGGCTAAAATCCGTGTCTGAAGACTAGCTCACAAACAGTTCTATTCCTTCGAAAATTTCCTGCTGATTGCTGTCTCCATTTGCACTCCAAACTCTTCCTGGAGCCGAGGTACTGAAAATCAAACTTGAGATATGAAGCCCTTTCAGGCTCCGGAAATTGTTAAGGCTGGGTTCATACTGATTCCCATGTTCTGGAACTGTTCCCTCACAGTTCTCGCACTGTGCTGGAACTGTGCGGGAACTGTGCGGGAACAGTTCCAGAACTGTGCTGCATGCGCTGCAGCCGCCCCGCACCGTTCTGAACGGCGGGAGTTGGAGAATTTTGACCGTTCTCAACGGTTTTTCTTCCAGATTTCGCTCGTTTGGCCTTATTCCTCCACCCCGCTTCCCTTTTTGATCAGCAGAACTTCGAACTCGAATAGAGGTTGAAGAATGAGCGCTTTTCTACACCGTGTATTCGGAAAGATGGGCTATCGTGCGATTGTTCATTCTGTCTTCGTGTTTTTTGCTCAAAACTAGCTCATTTGTTCCAGAAAGTGGCTGCCTAGTTTCCACAGCCATCTGCCACGAATTAGGGAGTAGGAGAAATCCTGAAATTGCATGGGTTGGGACTTGTCTGCTGTTTTTCATGATTTTGGGCGTTCTCAGCCTTGTTCATTTTTCCATGTCGCTCTTCTCCGTTCTTTCTTCTACCCCGCTTTTCCTAGTGTTGAGAAAAGCTGTGAATTTGAAGCGGGGTTGAGAATTGAACGCTGTTCTGCTCCATGTATCCGGGAATAGGGGCCTTCGTGCACTAGTCCATTCTCTCATTGCTATTTTTGTTCAGACCTACTTCATGTGTACTGACAAGTCGCT
This sequence comes from Cylicocyclus nassatus, assembly GCA_958299035.1. NCBI lineage: Eukaryota > Metazoa > Nematoda > Chromadorea > Rhabditida > Strongylidae > Cylicocyclus > Cylicocyclus nassatus. The sequence goes on from CATQJL010000223.1 coordinate 23,597,625, forward strand.
GCGTAGTCTCGCATCTGTATTGAAATTGAAATAGACAAGTCTCTAGAACACATGAAGTAGACCTGAACAAAAATGGCAGAGAAGATGGACGAGCGCACGAAGTCCATCTTCCCGGATACATGAAGCAGAACAGCGTTCAATTCTCAACCCCGCTTCAAATTCACAGCTTTTCTCAACACAAGGAGAAGCGGGGTAGAAGAAAGAACGGAGAAGCAACGACATGGAAAAACGAACAAGGCTAAGAACGCCCAAAATCATGAAAAACAACAGGCAAGTCCCAACCCATGCAATTTCAGGATTTCTCCTACTCCCTAATTCGTGGCAGATGGCTATGGAAACTAGGCAGCCGCTTCCTGGAACAAATGAACTAGTTTTGAGCAAAAAACACGTTGACAGAATGAACAATTGCACGATAGCCATCTTTCCGAATACACGGCGCAGAAAAGCGCTCATTCTTCAACCCCTGTTCGAATTCGAAGTTCTGCTGAAAAAAGGGAAGCGGGGTGGAGGAATAAGGCCAAACGAGCGAAATCTGGAAGGAAAACCGTTGAGAACGGTCAAAATTCTCCAACTCCCGCCGTTCAGAACGGTGCGGGGCGGCTGCAGCGCATGCAGCACAGTTCTGGAACTGTTTCCGCACAGTTCCCACACAGTCCTAGCACAGTGCGAAAACTGTGCGGGAACAGTTCCAGAACATGGGAATCAGTATGAACCCAGCCTAAAAGCTTGATCTTACGGCGGTGTGAGATCTTTTAGACAAAAGAATCTTTTATATATACATACAAATCAGCTCATTCTCTGCTTTATTTTAACTGAATTTCAGTAGCGCGCTAGAGAAACCCTCAAGGCTGGCGGATCTTAAACTTTCTACATACACGTTTTCTACGCGGAGAAATTGACTTCTGACAAATTGCCAAATCGCGTGAACTGTGTCCGACCCTTTAGAGACCTAATGTACTCGTACAGGTTAAATACGCGAACTCGCCGCTTATGCCACACTATGCCAACTTATACCAACATGCCGAGAGGGTTACTACCACTCATGGCGGACGAGAATGGATTGCGAAATTTTTGAAACTTGCCTATATGGGTTATGTTTCAAGTTTCTACCGTAATCCTACAGTAATGAAGAGAAATCGGTAATTCGTTCTACAATGCAAATCTAAGTTGAAGCCAGCTCTACGGAACCTGAAGCAAGGCAAAAGACTTCTTGAGAAGAGAGATATTAACGATCAAACATTCGGTACATTTCTTGGGACACCCTGTATTAGGTCGTTCCGAAAGTTCTTGCGCACGATTTTCAAAAATTTGTAACTTTGTGTTGCTTCAACGGATTCGCTTGCCTGTAATTTTACTAGAAAGAATAAGTCTTTTGCTTTCAAATGCTTTTTTGCGGAGCTTCTGGTTTGCATTGGATGCGGAGATAAAAATGGAAAACTAAGACCATATGAGCTTTGACCACTTTAAGTTAGGTCGCCAAAAATCGGCAACGCTGCAGAAAAATCTGAAATCGTCAGTACTTATGTTTTTTGGCCTACTCTTTGCAGTTGTGAAAAGTATGGTTTCAGTTTCTAAACGGGGTAACCGCACTTTTTAGGAACATTGGAAAAATGGCCGCTACCTCTTACCTGGGCATAACTCTTCAATAAGACATCATAATAAGTTGGGAACTTTACAGTCAGAGTAAACAACTTCAATTAGCCTAGTGTAAAAGCCTTTAGGCTGTTTTGTTTCCTTTCTGAGGCAAAGTATGACCTTTCATTGCTTAAAACCCTCTTTGAAGTTTCTACCGTAATCCTACAGTAATGAAGAGAAATGAGTGATTCGTTCTATAATGCAAATCTAAGATGAAGCTAGCTCTACAGATTGGTACCTGAAGCAAGAGAAAAGACTTCTTTAGAAGAGAGACATTAACGATCAAACGTTCGATACATTTTTTGGGACACCCTGTATACAGGGTGTCCCAAAAGTAAGTACACGCTTTTCAATCGTCAATATCTCTCTTCCCAATGGGTCTTTTCTTGCCTATTAAGCACCATTCTGTAGTGGAGGCTTCAACTTAGATTCAGAGTATCGACAGTGTCACCGATCTCTCTTTGTTACTGTAGGATTACTGTAGGAACTTCGACAAGGATTTTAGGCCATTGAAAGCCATATTATGCCTCGGAACAAAACTGAACAGGCCAAAAACTCTTATACTATGGTAACGGAAGTCGCTGATTTTGAATATGAAATTTCCACTTACTTTGATGCCTATTTCCAAAGTTATCCCAACTAGACCGTATTAACCGAATTCCGAGTATTTGTCAAAAATGTGATTAAACCGTCAAAAAAGCTGAAAACACTGGTAAAAAGTTGTGTAGTGGAATCAGCGTGCGCGAAAACCCTAGTACACGATTTTTCAGATTTTTTGAAAAAAATTCTGCCAAATGGCATATTTCACAGTGGTTCCACATGCTTACCGTAATCCTACAGTAACGAAGAGAGATCGCTAATTTGATCGATACTGTAAATCTAAGTTGAAGCCTCCTCTACAGCATGGTGCTCAAATGGCAAGGAAAGACCCATTGGGAAGAGAGATATTGACGATTGAAAAGTGTGTTCTTACTTTTGGGACACCCTGTATAATATATTAGGTTGTTCCTAAAAGTTCTTGCGCCCGATATTCAAAAAATCACAACTTCCTTTCTTCTCAACGATTTTTCTCACTATTATTTTTATGTGAAAGAAGAAACTTTTTTCTGTATAGCAGTTCCTTTGCCATGAATTAGCATTGGTAAGTTCGAGAGTTAAAAGCAATTGAAGGAAATTAGTCAAGATCGACATTTTTCAAGCTGGATCACGAAAAATTCTTCAAGTATTTTTTTTGATAGAGAAAATTTTGCGCATTACAGTGGTACCTTTTTCATAATTTAAAACGAAGTAGATCGAGAGTTAGAAGTAAATAAAGAGAATTTCTTCACTTCTGCAATTCTTGAGCATGCTCAAAAAAGCTTGAAAACGTCATAGAAAAGGCGAAAAAGTCATAAACATGGGTTTTGTGACCTCTCCCTTCTAGATTAGCGAAAATCGCGCCAATTGGGAGAGTTTTGATTTTCGTGATTTATTCGGATTTTCGGGTCTGCGTCTTTCACGAAAATCAAAATTGCTCTTGATTAGCTCGAAGCTCACTCAGCTAGAGGAAGGTCACAAAACCCATGTTTATGACTTCTCCGCCTTTTCTGTTACTGTGATAGTAAAGCCAAAGATGGTAGTTACCGAAAGGAGATGCAGGGAGAGTAGGAGAGAAACGAGATTTCAAGTCTTATCAGCATAAAGTATAAATCTATCGGTGACATGCTCACACTTTCTAGAGGGAGTCAAACGATACTGCGGAAACATAATTCTAGCGACGACATGGTGGGCGGCGATAAATGGAGGTTGAAGCGTAGAATGATGCAGGCATAAAGTAGGAGGAAGGAGGGCGGATGAGGGGGATATGCTACACAATTTGCGAAGAGAGAAACACAAAAGTTAATCATGATGTAGCACAACTTTGTACATCTAAGCCTTTCAGGTATGACAACGAGTGAATGGCGAAAATGATTTTTCGCTTCTGATGTTGAGAGATTGGAAGGACAGCGCATTGCATGGCGAGGAGATGCAGGCATAAAGGAGGAATAAGAAAAGGAAGGAAATTTTTTTTGCAACTCATAGCACACGCTAAGCTTAGAGTTATCCGACTTGAGCAGTACATATGCAACTTGATTATGTACTATTGCTATCACTTAGATTATCATTATAAATCTTATACTTTTGATTCTGATGTCTTGTCAATATCATCTGAAACGGTGCATGTTTACTTATAAAGAAATGAATCGCTTGTAATTGGAAATGCTAAACTCGGATAATCGAGCAGACGGCCATGCGATTCAAGGGCAAGCGGGCGCCGGAAAAAAGTTCATTAATTTCTTGCGGTCCGCTTGCAGATATTTGGAAAAATTTTCGAGAAATTTTAGACGAATGCTTGGAGAGCATTCGCGGCTTTTTTATGGATTAGTTGCGGTGCAGTGGCCGCATTCTCGCGGATTTTCCGCAAAAACATGCAAATTATTGGGGTCCGCACGGTCGTTTAAGAGACCGCACAGCCGCTCCTTCCGTAGAAAAAAAGCCCAACACAGATAATTAAACACCATCAATGACACCTCTACCATATAGAGTCTTGCGTACGCACGAAACTGCGCGAAAAAGGCGAGCACTAGCTGAAAATTTGCCCTACGCTGGCGCTGAAAGAAATCATCTGACCAGTCGAGAAAATTCTGTGTTGCTGCCCGCTGGCTTAACATGCGACACTAAAGTATACGGCTTGCTGAAGGTTCGGCCACGCCCTAAAATTACGCCGACGGCCTACAAGAAAGCGCGAGTTAGCGGTCGCGGTTATCTGAGCAATTGGGCCTCTTTCAAAAAAACAAAGTCGCAAAAGATTTCTCATTCTAGTAAGAAAGGGCTCTAGTGGCAAACCACATGTTTCGGATAGGTAATTAGAATTGCTTGGGGAATCAAAGAGACGGTTAGTGAAACACTGCAAATTTCAAAAAAAAGGAAGAAGCCAACAAAATTGTAACAAGGGGCTGTTCAGTGCGTTGAGATTGCTTGCACCGCACTGGAGACCTTCTGGCTAACATCGATGGTGTCAACCTGAAATAGATCTTGGAGAAGATTAAGAATCAAGAAAGCAATCAAAAGACCAAAAGATTTATTGAAGGAAGGCCGCGCTAAACAAGAAGATCCACGTGCTGGTGAATGCACGTGTTTCTCCCTTCGTTAACCTACATGTTATGGCGCGATAGCTTTTGCGTTCATATATTGCAAAGGCTTGCCAACAAATCGGTTGGTATAGCGTAGTGGCTGTGCTCGCTGTTCGCAATCAAAATGTCAAAAATCTAATGTCCGTGTGCTCGCAAATTTTGTGGAGACAATTGGGAGGCTCGCGCTAGGTTTGCGCTAAGTTCGTAAATTGCAATGAGTGTCGTGAACAATTATATAACTTGTTCATGTTGTGACGTTCTCGGGTAGATCACTACAGGCTCTGATCTTGACTTTGAAAAACGATATCTAGGTGTTTTCGTCACTGAAACGTAGTGCAAGTTGCATCTCGTTCATGATGCTGTTCTTACAAGGAGAGGATACTTAGTCGAAAGCACCAATCCAGATGAGGCATATATCATCTTAAAGCGCTTGAAACGCTGATTCCAAATCAGCAGTTTCTAGCTGCGGAGCGGTGTGTAGAGGGAGTTATGAGGGGTGTTTCCCCTGGGATTGAGGCGCCCTCCACCAAGTCTCCCCCTACGTATAAGCACTGTAGAGGTGTAGCAACTGGTGGCAACTGACCTAGGGGTAAGTGACGTGCTTGATAAAGAGAGTGTCAAGGTTTTAATCCCCTCCGCATGCTAAATCGAACTTCTAAATGGCTTTAGAGCCCTAAAGCATGAAATTTCTGATGATATTGATACCAATCGAAGTTAGAAGTGTTAAAAAAAACCAAAGTATTAGGTTGGAAACTAAGTTTTGCAACTGGTCTCATAACTTCCCTTTCACTCAACATGGCGCACTCAAATTTTGGCATTATGTAGAGAGCAATGTGTGCTACAAGTGCGCACAAACCGTTTGAATTTTGAAAACGAAATAGAAAAGTTTTGGGCATTTTTCGAAAACTAGTGAAATTTGAGAATTTTTGGGAATCCAAGCTAAAATCAAGCCTTTAGCAGCCTGGACCACGCGCAGTAATCCGGATTCGTCTACAAATTATTGCTGGAGGTTGAGTCCTTTGGCCTAGTAAGAAAGAAACAGAATTTAGGAGCATGTCGAGATTTGGCGTCCTCACAAAGTTGAACGAGTCATTGTACGCAAGAGTTGCTGGAACGACCGTCAATGACTAAAGAGTCGAATCAAATTCCGCCGAGACTTTACACAATAAGGTTATTTGACCTGCCGAGCGCGAATATCATATTCATTTGTTGAATCAACGCCTGATTCCTTGTTTAGGGTGAGACCCCATATCGTACACCTACATTATGCTACAAAAAAGCCCTTATCACACAATTTCACTATCTTTTCGTGATCAGCATGTCGGATAACACCCCTACGCCAAGTTTCAGCCAAATCCGTCAAACTCTGAGTTTTTCGCCTTTATACAATACACCTACCGTAACCCTCACTGCGACGTCAGAATTTGGTAGGATAGCAGCTGCGCTTGTAGCTTACGTAATAACCAACAAAGTGGCAAAATTTGAGTGCGCCATGTTGAGTGAGAGGGAAGTTATGAGACCAGTTGCAAAACTTAGTTTCCAACCTAATAATATGAGTATTAAAATCTTTACTGTAATCTTCATTCAAGTTACTTACCCTTAGGTCAGTTGCCATCAGCTGATACTCCTCTACAGTGTTTATAAATAAGGAGAAACCGCTGGAGGGCGCCTAAACCCCAGAAGGGAACACTCTTCATAACTCCTTCTACAAAACTGCTCCGCATCTAAAAACTGCAGATTTTTGGAATCAGCGTTTCAAGCGCTTTTCAAGATGATATATGTCTCATCTAGATTGGTGCTTTCGACTAATATCCTCTCCTTGTTAGTAGTAAAGGGGTATATTCTGTTTACCGTTGTGATAAGAATGGTCACCGTCTTGGTGGAGGGGTAGCTGCACTTTATCATGCAACTTTGAAACATCCGCTTATAGATGCAAGAAACTTCAGTGAATTCTGTCAGTAATTTATTACACAAATATATGTGAAAACCAAGACCCTTACCTCATTGTTGTTTGCCGCACCCTCTCTGCAGTTTAGCTGCATGAACCTACTCCAGTTTTTCGATAATTTTTCAAGTGAGCACAACTTTGGTTTTATTTTTATGGAGATTTTAACTTTGCGCTAATTGACTGGGTTAGTATGACCGTTAGGGGGGCAAACTCGATTTTTTTGAGTGCCTTGAATTTTGTCTGTCACATGATTTTTTACAGCTCGTCACTGCTCCCACTAATGGTTTGAATCCCTTGACTTGATTCTGGTCAACAATACTTCCTTGATTCATGACGTCTGCCTGCTGCCGCCATTCAGTACTTCGGACCACAATGTAATCACCTTCGAACTTGTTGAGGCCGGTCTGAAAAGCAGTATGACATAGTTATTAGGTTTGGCGCAAAATTAATGCACGTTTTCGAAGTTTTCATTTTGACCTGCCATAACTTTCTTGAGAATCCAAATTTTTTATGTGATTAAGACCTTTCGGAATACAGCGTACATCCTCCTGAGATCATACCACATATGGCCAAAAAATTATCGACAGGATAAGCAAAAAATTGTTCTCTGCTAAGACCTCCTTTTTAATCTGTCTTAACTCCCTACAAAGTTTTTCAATATGAATGTTAAGTGGCCTGTCTTGTAGCCGCCAGTTGGACAAAAGAAGATGGAAAGGGTTTAAATGAAGAGGATTTGCGGAAAAAAAATCGAGATTCAAAATTGTCATTTTTCTAACATTTTTTCGTAGACTTCAAGGTTTCGAAACATGGGGTTTTTTGAATTTTTGCGTACTAAAGAGCTAAACTTTTTTTTACAGAAATCCAACAGAAGACCTAACCTTGTAATAGAAATGAGCAAAGCTTTGGCGATTGCGTTCTTCAAAAGAAATATCTGGGCCGCAGAATGAGCAAACCGACGACACATGTTGAGGAGCTGATATCTCAGTTTAAGTAATTTCTTGAAAAATTATGAAGCAGTCATAATGTAGATTTATATCACATACAGCAGCTGGATTTTCAGAAGAATGCCGCCATTCGCGCTTGATTTCCGGCCAGAAAAGTGAATGAAATGGATTTCTGATTTCGAGCGCGGCTGTATGAAGCTCTGCAAATACTTAACGAATGAGCTAAAAGCTTGTTCCAACAACCTTTGGATAGAGCATGAAAAGGGCTTCCTGATAGTATGCTGATCCTTTTCTTAAGAAGGAAGTTTGATGGAAAAAAGTTATCTAAATCAGGGACTAAGAAACACGCATTCTTTTGCACTTCAACCTAACACATTCGATGATAATAAAGCAAATTACATGGAAATAATACAACGTGTTAAAATGGTTCATCATACTTGGATGTGAAAGTCCAAAAAGATGCCATTTACGTTTTACTGATATTTGCCGGCATCTAACTGATAGGTTTGTAACATTTCGAAAAAAATGTGGTTCCGCTGAAATTGTGCTCGAAGAATTATATAAGTTAATGTAAAAGTAGCATGTTTTTATCAACATCGTTTCTTGTTAAACCCACACTTCTCTGGAAAAATGAAGCGAGAAATATCGCGATGGAAAAGTGCTTGCGAGAGCAAGGTTTTTCGCTCAAAAATAGTAGAATTTTATAGATAGCATAAAAGGAAACTCGAACAGATCAAGTGCATACCTGATTTGAAAGAAAACGAGCACATCTCCCAAAATGATCAAGAGAAAGCCAATTTATTTGCTAATTGTTGGGAGAGCTTTATTGTTGTCATACGTCTACTAATGCCTTTTTGGATTATAGAACCAGACTCGACTAGGGTTGAAATTATAATATTCTCTGTCTATTGAATGCTTCATCGACTTCCAAAAAGATATTCAGCGCTCCCAGATTCATACCATGCATATTTTGAAAAACGCCGCTCGAGGACTTGCTTACCCTCTTACAATAATGTTCAATAGGTTTCTTTTGAGAGGGGAAGTTACCGAATTTTAGAAACTTGGTCTAGTTAAATCAATATACAAAAAAGGACTTAGGTCAACTGTCAAAAACTACCGTCCTATTTGCTTTACATGTTCATGTAAGATGGTGGAAAGATTGGTTTGTCAGAGATTCTTTAATACCTTTCCCAAAACAATCTTTGTTTGCGGCGCAATTCTTAACAAAAGATCAACCGCACCTGCCTTAATGTCTACGGTCCCTTTATGGCATAGAGAGGTGGACAGAGGTAGATATGTTTCGGTCTGCTTTGTTGACTATAGTAAAGCATTTGACTCACTTAATATCCTTGCTGCTTCTCAAGCTTCAAGATTATGGTAATCGCGGGTATCACTCTACAATTTTTGCCTTCTTTCCTTAATGGTAGGCGGCACTCGGTAGCCATCAACAACGTTCGTTCTCATGTATACTCAACAACTAGGTGTACCTCAAACATCTGTTCGTGGCCCTCTCTTATCCTCATTTACGCAATGACCTCCCGGCACTTCCTGCAGATATATTTTGTTCGATATATACCGATGATTCTAAAATATGTACCACTGATATTGTCCCCTTGCCACAAAGTGCCATAGATTCTCTTGCCCTTTGGTCAACTGCCTGGAAACTAACTTCAAAAAAAAACTTCCTTCATGGGTCTTGGAAAAACCCAACTTGGATGTAATTTCATGCTTGAGGCTCGGTTTTGCACTGCGTTCATATAATTCGGGGCATAAGCGTTAGAAACTCAAGTACACTTGATGTCCATATATACATACACGAGATTATACCAAAGGCAAGGTGTTAATGTAATTCGGGGCATAAGCGTTAGATACTCAAGTACACTTGATGTCCATATATACATACACGAGATTACATCAAAGGCAAGGTGTTCATGTAATTCGGGGCATAAGCGTTAGATACTCAAGTACATTGATGTCCATATATACATACACGAGATTACATCAAGCAAGGTGTCAGTCTAACTACCTATTAAAAGCATTTGGAAGCCGAATTCTTTGCTTTTATGCAGACAATTATAGCGAGCACCCGCCGGCCACTCACGGGCGACGCCACGCCCATCCCGAGGGCGCGCCGATAAGTGCCCGGTAAGCGCCCGACATAGCCCGCGGATGACCCAATAAGCGCCCGAACAACGGCAGCGGATGGTCCGAAAAGCACCCGATAAATGCGCAATATGCACCCGCGGGTGCCTCAATATATCCCGACAAAGAAATAAAGTTTATAAATATCATTTTCAAGTTTCAAATCTATTCGAACACCTGTTCATATTCTTTGGCCTTACATGAAAGCCACGAGTACTATACCAAAGTTTCCGACAGCCCACCTTGTCCCAGGATCATACCCTCGATACATAGAGCCACGTACTCTGGTAGCCTTCACCTTGAGGGCTATGAGGGGACACAACCTTCACCTGGAAAAAGACAGAAGTCATCCGGGGCGCAGCCCCGGATGTTATCATCCTGACTATTTCGGAACGAATGCTAATGAAGCAAATATAGGGAATAAGATAAGATCATTAGTCTATCTGAGCGAAATCGAGAATTTGCGTTTTATAGCCTTTTTTACGTTAAAAGGAAGGTTGCTGTGAAATTTTCGCCAGAATTCAAGACGAAATTTCTCTGTTAACCTCTCATTTGACCAAAATTGAGTATCATAAGTTTAGGAAAGCTGTTGGAGTTATAATAAAAGAGAAACAGCGCTTAAATCTTTCGCAGAGGGTCGCGCATGAGAACGCTGGTCTATCCCGCTAATGAGTGGCTTTCAAAGCTTGGGATGTTGTCAGTTCTCCTTGTCGTGTCATGGCGATCAGAATGATATATAATTATGTAGGGTTTCGTTGAGACCCCGCGGAGATCCACGACCAGAGCCAAACGCCCCGTCGGTTCTAGTCTGTCTCCGCTACTCGTCTGCGTCTCCGCGCGCTGCGCGCTACCTCGCTACCCCAAACGCGGGGCGCGGGGCATTTTGCTCTGGTACCCTTTTCTTGTCTGTTTCGAACCCAATTTCGGGAAGCTATATATCATTTTGAAGCTCTTGATCTCTATTTTCACGCTGACAACGTCCCAGAACCACATTTTTCGATTTGGTGGAGAAATTCGGCAAAACCTTGTTTTCGAAAATCTCTTGTTTTTCTCTTAGTTTAGCTATTTTCACGCGGTTTTTTCATGCATTCCATAGGTCTTGTTTCTGTTCATAATGCAGACAACCATCCAGCCCTTATTTCTTCGATTATGGCAGGATTTTTTGCGAAAAATCGTAAAAAGTGCGTTTTTCTTTACCTTGTTCTGTTTCAGTGCTTTCGCAGCGATTTTTTACAGCTTGGGCGATTGTTGCTCAGAACAATAAGCGCAACAATCCAGACAACGTCCCAGGAAACAGGAACGTCATTGCGGGGGTAAAAATTCAAAGGACGCATCAAAAATCAAAACCCCGTGTTGCGAATTGCTGGTCCTGGAGAGAAAACTTGCACCTTGAAAAGCCGCCAATTGAAAGATTTCAAACCTCTCGCAGCGTTTTTATCCGATTTTCAGCCATTTCTTTTGCTTTTTATATCCGTTTTACGTCATTTTCTCATCTCTGATCTTCTTTGGACAACCTTCACTATTTATGACGTCAGATGTTCAAACAACCTTCACTTTTGACGCCCTGTCTCTAGACTATCGAAGGTATGCCCAGGATCAAAGGCACCTTTCACCCAAATTCTCGACTTCCACGTTCTTATCGCTTCCAGGCCTCCTAAAGGCCCTGATTCCGAAGAAAATCTGACGAAGATAGAGTCGAGAATCCGCGAAACCCTTGGAAATCCCCGTTTGAGAAGGGTGCAATGCAGGTCGCGGGGCGGCGGCGCGGATATACGCCGGGGGCATCATTTGCAAACCTGCAAAGAGAGGGGGGTGACCAGGTGAGCGGAGTGACCAGCACCGGATTATGTCCTTTTCGGAGCGGAATTCTTGCTCTGAAAGCAATGCGGCGGAATTTGGAGACTAGCCTAGTGTGGGGGCACACATAGGTATGCCATCGAATCATGTGAACCCCCACTTTGGGTGGACGGTGCCTTCAAGTAGTCCTATAAAGCGCATCTGAGACATCACTGATGACCAACCTGACGCTACTTGACTTTTGCCAAACGACGCATATGTTGAGCGTAGCCCTGTCACCGCGGCGTATCCCGCGCGAGTAGCGTTCTCTCCTACAGCATAAATTAATTGTGCGTACTATAATTAGAACCGAATATTCGTGTTCGAATAATTTATTCGAAATATTCGACTCTTCGAATATTCGACTATTCGAATATTCGAGACAGTCCAATTATTCAGTTATTCGAATAGTCGAATAAATGAAAAAGACCTGTATTCGAATAATTCGTTCATTCGATGATTTGGAAAAATGAGTTATTCGAATATTTGTTTACTCGAGGAATTTTAAAAGACGGTTATTCGAATATTCGGATATTCGAGCCAACTCGAAAGACAGTCATTCGAATATTCGAATATTTAAGAGCATCATTCGAACATTCGATGTCAAAAGAAAACTTTGGCTGTTCTACATTGAGTACAAGTATGTCCCCGATTGGTCAATCACACAAATGAATCATCAAATGACAGAATGGCTAGCAAGCTTCCCTTTTTAAAACATGAGTCGCGAGTCATGCCAGAGCATAGTGATGACAAGCCTTAAGCATAATTTATTTGGAGTGGTGAACTATCTTTTGGAAGTCGCGTCTGAGAAGTTGATACACGTAATCACGCGCAGATCCAAGCTCTAAATTGGGTGAAGAAGCAAAGCCATCATTAGGCGCCCTTTAGCGCACCACTGGTCCTCAAACAGCTTGCGTAAGCATGTGAAGGACCAGCAGTCCTTTAAGGCAGCAGGTATAAGCAACATTCTATCCTTCATCTCGAGGTCTTCATTTGCCTTGCCAGCCTAATCACCGCTCGCGTGTCAAAATACTTTGAAGATACGTTACAACGCAAGGCCAGAGCAAGGCGGTTGTGAGGACCTGAGCCGCTTGATCTGTGGCGGCAGCTTATATGTCAGTCAGTATACTCAAATCAGCTGCCCTTATAGTCAGGAGGCGTAGAAAACTAATGTTAGAATTACACGCCTACACGAAGTACGCGTATTGGCGCGTGTAGCCGTGTAATGTTACACGCCTACTCGAAGTATTATTCCTCTACGAACTTTGCATTATTGCAAAGTTCGTAGAGGAATAATACTCCGAGTAGGCGTGTAGGTTGAACAATAATTATTTTGAACTTGAGTAAAAGATATGGAAGATCCCTTACAACAAAAGTACAAAACTCAAAAATAAAACTAAAACAGCTTTGTGAGAATTCAATCCTACAGCAGAAACCGTGAAACTCGGGGATTGATAATCCCCGACAAGTATTAGATTATCAGCTAATATACAGATGTTATCACGAGTTTCCTTTTTCAGATTTAGATGAGCACAAAAGTATTAGGCTGTCCTGGAAGTTTTGTCCGTTTTTTATCGTCGCTCACTAGAACTCAGAGAACACCGATCCATGATCAGTTCAGGTACGATTTAATATCTTCTTTCTTACAGCTGTATTTGCTGTCTAATCTACTCTGTCTTTGCAATGTTAATACCAGCTTCCTGAGCAGCTCAGAAGTAACGCCAAATTTTTACTGAGTTTCAAAAATGATGTTATCCTGATGTTTTCAAAAGGCGCTGATGAATGTCGTGTAGAGCAAGCCTTTGGCTACATTGTACCCATTTTAGATTGCAAGGGCCATGTTTACCAAGTTCCTTATAAGTATTTGTTTGATAAAAACTGCGCCTTTTTGATTACGTTTACCACGTGAAAGTACCGAAAATTCCAAGAAGCTGCTTTTTCAAAGCAAATCAAATTTGGTTATGTAGCATAAATAATGTTTGATAAGATATTTTAATTCGCAAAAGTTTCAAAAGCTTTCGTGTATCTGCTGCAATTGTGTGTTTCATGACTTTGCCAGAAATCGAGACTTCCGAAGATATAATGTTTTTGAAGCTAAAAACAGCAAATTAAGAGAATCCAAAATATTACCTTGTGTTTATAATTGCTCTGTTTGATCCATACTTAGTCCTTTCCGAAACTTTGGAATGAAATTCAGAAAAAATAGCCTAACTTTGAGCAGCTAAAATTGACGGATGGAGAATTTTGGCAATTATTAAAGAAAGCATACAAGATTGTGGTTCGAAAATGTATTCTCAAAAAAGAGAAGGAAAAGCTGCATCGAATGCTGAAATCCATTCAGGTCTTTACTGTGCGTGGTTTCATACTGGTTTGAAAAAAAGGACAAAACTTTCGGGACAATAGCAGAGGTTCATTGAGTTTCATTGGTTCATTCATTTCATTCTATCAATGTAGGCCTTCCTCGTGCCCCTCCAGTGCTATTCTTAGAACTCACGCAATGCTGACCATTACGATTAAATTACAAAGGACTACCTAATCTAAAATGTTTTCCATGCTAAATCTTCAGCTTTGGGAAGAAGTTCTGTGTAGCTTCGGAAGAAAGTTCTGTGGGAAAGATAAATGCGGACTTGAAACGATTACTAAGTAAGGCTTAGTAGCCATCTTAAAAGGCCATGAACACCTCGAACTGCATGTTTGAGTGAAGTTCCTTCTGCTAACCAACGACAATAACCCAGTCATCCTACCACTTGCTGCACATATAATTATCAGCTACAAAGATATAGCGATAAATTTTTTTGCAGAAAACCGCAACAAAGAAAAAAACCAGCATTGTTTGAGGTGTCAGGTTATTCGAATTATTCGAATAGTCGAATATTCGATCATATGTAATTATTCGATTATTCGAATAGCCGAATATTCGACTGTATGTAATTATTCGATTATTCCAATAGTCGAATGTTCGACCAACCCCATTTACTCGAATATTCGTTCATTCGAATTTGAAATGTAGCATTATTCGAATATTCGAACTCGAATAATCTGAAAATTACAGATCGAATGATATTCGTTCGTTCGAATATTTTTCAAAAAGCCGATTATTCGAAATTCATTCGTTCGACGAAATTTTTTGGTCGTTTCAACTATAGTGCGTACCAGCAAGACCCGGGGCTCGCCGGATTGATATTGCCGGGCAGTCGCCTAAAGGGCCGCGGCTTGCCCGAGAACTAAATACACAGTGCGCCCAATAAGACCCGGGGCTTGCCCGAGTGTTTTTTCTTGGGCCGCGGGTATTCCGAAGAAACTTTGGAGGCCCGCGGCCTGTCCCTAGAAATAACATTAAGCCGCGGATGGCTAAGAAAACCAATATAGGGCCGCGGACGTTCAGTCCAAAAATTAAACGCCCGCGCACCGCCGAAAAGGACCGTTAGGGGCAGCGGGTGCTCGCAATAATTGTCTGAGTATTTAGATTATTTTTCACTTACGTCAGACCCTTTTTTGAATATTGGTCACCGCTTTGCTTTCTCCCTCCCCCCCCCCCCTCCTCCCCCCAAAGTAAGACCTTTATAGTAGAAATAGAAAAAATCCCGAAATCTTTCACTTAGGAATTTTTGCTCAGATGAATTTTTTTGGGTAATCATACCTCACCAGGCTGAAGAAACTCAAAGCGATTAGTTCAAAAGTTAGAAGACTTCTTGTTGACTTAGCATTTATGCATGAAACTACAACAAATGAACTGGATCTCAATTTATACAGTATCTGCGAGCCAGCGGCGTACCGAAGGGAGAGGAAACGGGGGAGCCCCCCTACCCCTAGAATGGGTCTCGAAATTTTTGAAAGTTACTTACATGAGTTATAAGAATGTGCGAGTGACTTGTTTATACTTGTATAATTAATTAAATTAATTTTTAGAAATTTTCAAAAATTTATTTTAGCCTTACAAAAAATTTTTCGGGGGCAATGCTTCATCTGCCGCGTGTAGATGCTCTGGATTTCCTAGATTTTCAACTATTCAGTACCCACCCTAGCTTCTACCCTCAACTTATAGAATACTTGAATCGCATAATCTAGGTATTTTATACAAAGTGAGATGGCTTTATCGTCAAACAGGATTTCCATTCTTTTTTGTTTTTGATTTCGGATCCATGTTTGTTTTGTTCTTTTTATTTTTATGTGTCATTGGTCCGTTTTTCTTTTCTGGAACTCAGTCTAGTTCGCAAAAAAGTGTCCAGGTGAGCAAGTGATATTTGGCTGAAATAAAGAATAAAAATAAGAGGCATATGGATCCCAAATCGCCACCGGCCCATCCAGTAATGCCCCTCCCTCCCCCTCCCCCCCCCCCCCCATCCGTGGGCACACATTCGTCATCGTTCCAGATTACCGGACTTTGGGTTCTCTAGAACGGAGATTGTCGGGTTTCGCGGAAAACTTCATATTCGGAACCAGGGACATACTAAGGTCCCGGGACGGCCAAAACATGAAATTATGGGTGGACTGTGCCTTTAACGACTCGACAGTGATTATGTAAACATGCTGGAACCTTTTATATGCTAAACATCTAGACTTCAACTTGTATAATTCATTGCGCAATGTTGACCACAATCTTTACATCTTTGCAAAAATCACGGAAAGGTAAAAATCTAAAAAAATATCCAACTAACGATCTCACCATTTTCCTATAACATAGTAAGTATGGCAGGAGAAGTTTAATAAATGCAGAGGAACGATTCGTTGCTTGAAACGTTTGAATGAGGCAAAGTGCAAGAAATGAAGGAGCAGCATAGTCAAGAGTTCGCTGACATGCAGCATTTTTGTGGAGAAGAAAAAAATTAATCAAAATTGCAGAGTTAAGCGAAATTCTCTTGAATAGGCGGAGCTCGAAAAGGCGTCGATGAACCCCGATGATAAGCAGTAGGCAATATGAATGGGTGAGAATATGTGTGAGTAAAGTGAACAAAAATGGCACCCGAATGAGTTTCGTCAATGGGTGAGAAGGGTCATGACGGTGTCGTCTAAAGCATCGAATATACGTACAAACCAAGATCATCGAGAAGACGATCAACTAGGACTAGACAAAGAAAATCTACTCGCTCAGCAGGGTGATTTGTCATTACAAATTATTACAGGACACAAAGCCATCTGAATCGAAAGTTAAACAGAACTGGGATAAGTCAGCGAGACGATGATCGTCGATTGTGCTCATTGCAGACATCCTGAAAAAACAAACTGATTAGAGGTCTAAACGTGCATTCAAAAATAATCAGTGTAAAAATAAACATATAGATAATTCTGCAAACTTCATTATAAGATGTCATATGTCTTCTTGCCTTAAAATTCGGGCATTTTTTGGCGATTAACTCCAAGATTTTTTTCTTGCGTTAATAAATTTTGATCTTATTGAGAAAGCACCACCAGAGTAAAAAGGGCTACTGATTTTAACATGAAGGTATGTTTGTTTATTAAGATAAACACTTCCTTATCTACTTTAAAATGACTAAATTCAAAATTTTATGCAAAACCTCAACTCTATTTGTATTATTCTCGCAATTGTGACTGATGTACACGTACATAAATTCAAATACGATTATTTTCAAACGAACACAGTTGCTTGGATTGGAGTGAGTGACTCACTAAAACTGACAATGACAGTTTCAAAAAAATCTATTCATGGCAGGATTCGCAAGCCATACCTTCCCAAAACCTTTCGGAAAGCTAACCATATTTGTTGCACGCCTAAAATGTCAGAATTCAAAAAAAGCGACGCACTGCCTGCAAAAAATCTTCCATGAACCTAATGAGTTTTTGAAACTGAGAAAAACTTAGATAAGGCTCACAGGTTTTTTTGCAGTCCGTGATTCGGTCTTTTTTTTGTTTTGTTTTTTGACATTAAAGCCTGCAAAAATATGGCCAACTTTTTGAAAAGGTATAGCATTGCGAATCCAGCCATGATGGAAATTCATTTCTAACTGCCAATTTAAAGCTTGCGAAAGATCCTCATCATTAGGAAAAAATAATAAATACTGTGGTATTTGCATAACGCATGTATACTACTCTCAATAATTATGGTACTCCTCGGTGCCCTTCATCGCCATCAATTTTAAGGGCAAAAAAATTACAAAAAAAGGAAAAAGACAATGACAAAAAAGAACTTAAAGGAAATTTAGTAATTTGACTGATTGTCAGACCTCAAATTGAGCATAAACGTTTGCATACCTGACACTGAAGTTATTGCATCCGTCTTCTCCTATCGTCCACTTCCAATCTACATCGATCTTCAATGGTGCTATCAACTTCACATCTAGAAGCTTCTTATCGTATCCATCAAGGGCTAAGCGAAGATGTTCGTCTTTCTGCAAATGATAGGGGCTGGAGCTTTTCTGCTGGCATAGCAATGCTTACATGTTCAGAATCAGGCAATTGAGCATAAGTGAAGGCATTTCGCCATCGAGGTAACTCTTTGTAACTTTGTGGATCTTGAGCCAATTCGGCATTCGTGCCGCCATTGCAGTGACGTCGGCCATGGCGAAGGCCGCATGTGGAGAGATGCCATCTGAAAGGGTTACAAGAAAACTCTAGGTACTTCCAGATCTCCTCAAAAATAGTGGAGAAAGAAATGTGAAAAGGACTTACCGGACAGCCACTTTGTCCCAGTGCTTACACCTCAGCGCTTCCGGACCATGCCATTTATATGTTCGACTACCGATCAGCTCCCACTGCTCCTCTCCACTCTAAATAGAAATTAACAGTTACTAAAGTAATCACACAAACTGTATTAAGCAATAAGCATGGAAAAGCCAGCCAAGTTGACGCAGACGTGCATGCGCCCGGCTATTGATGCGGTGCGGTTCTAGCTGTCTGCAAATCTTCTGTCCACGTTGTCTGCACTCATGACAGATCTTCGCGCCACAAACGCAAAAGACAGGAAATCATATACTCAGTTTCATTGCCAGTTGACAGAACTTATACAGGGTGTCCCAAAAGTAAGTACACACTTTCCAATCGTCAATATCTCTCTTTTCTATGGGTCTTTTGTTGTGAATCAAGTACCATTAGAGGAAGCTCCAACTTAGATTTGCAGTATCGATCGAATCACCGATTGCTCTTCATTATTGTAGGATTACTGTAGAAACTTCGACAAAGATTTTAGGCCTTTGGAAGCCATATCCTGCCTCGAAAAAGACCAAACAAGCCAAAAACTTTTATGCTATAGTATTGGGAGCCGCTGATTTCGAATATGAAACTTTTACTTCACTTTGATGCTTTTTTTAAAAGTTATCCCAGCAAACCGTAATAACCGAATTCACAGCATTTGTCAGAAATAAGATTATACCGTCAAAAGAGCTGAAAACACTCGTAAAAAGTTGTGTAGTGGAATCAGCGTGCGCGAAATCCTTAGTACACGATTTTTCAATTTTTTTGGAAAAATTTTGTCAGGTGGGATATTTCACAATGATTGCACGTGCTGCAAGTTCTTACCGTAATCCTACAGTAAACGAAGAGCAATCGGTGGTTCGAACAATACCGTAAATCTAAGTTGAAGCCTCCTCTACTGAATGGTACTTGACTCATTACAAAAGACCCATTGGGAAGAGAGATATTGACTGTTGAAAAGTGTGTACTTACTTTTGGGACACCCTGTATATTAGGTCAAACCCAAAGTAATGTCGCTTTTTTGAAATGAACGCCACATTTCGTGGAATCAAAATTTTCAAAAGATCCTAGGAGCATTCAATGCAGCATTTCATTCTCTTTTTAATGGTTGTAATGCCAGCGACCCATGCTTTTTGCCATGGCCAAGTTCGGCTATTTTTCTAAACTTTCGTACCTATTCTCCGAAGAAGTAAAAGCGACATTCAGATAGAGCAAACCTTATAGGACACAGAATAATTTTTTCTTTCCCTTAGCTTGCTTCCCAGAATTTCTACAATCAGTTTCTCAATGCCATAAAATTCCATATTTGGTCAACTCAAACCTCACAGAACAACAACCGGCAAGCAACTCAGGTGTCATTCGATGCAGCTTTTTTCCTATTTCTATCGGTTGTTTTATGTTTCCAGTTCATCAAGTTTTCCGGGATAAAACCATCATAATTCAGGTTTTCCAGAGCGCCCCAGGCTGTACTCGGGATTTTCGAAAGTTGCTAATCTGAAGCGGTAAATGCTCGTTTGGTTTGTAAAATTGTTGTCAAACCATAATCCATCTTTGTAAGTTTCAAAATCCGAGAACTTGTTGGTGTCTGATGCATTTGTGTCTGAGACCAGCCTGCTAAAATTCGGTGGTTCCATCAAAAAATTTGTATGAAAATTATGACGAGCGCTGGAAAATAGAAAAAAGTTATGCTGTTTCCTGTAGGGTTTGCTCTATGCACCCATTACTTGGGCTACTTCCAAGATTTGTTATAAAAATCTAGAAAAATTGCGAAACTTGGCCTTCACAAAAAGCATGGCTCGCAAATTTTGGTAATTTTTCGAGGGCTCATTGAATGTTATGCAGTGATATTACAACCATTAGAAAGAGAATGAAATGCTGCATCGAACGTTACCAGAATCTCTTGCATATCTTTGTTTCACGAGATGTGGCGTACGTCTGAAAAAAGCGACATACTGGCACTTACTTTTGCCTCTACTACTCCTCTGCCTCCAGCTACTTGACTTGTATTTCACTTATTCCAAGAACAAGCTATCGCAAAGGTGCTTGCAGGCGCGCTCGCTTCAGGACCACCTCGGTTGCCCGTTATCTAACGTTTTTTGATTTGCGCTTATGATTCTTTATACAGGGTGTCCCAAAAGTAAGTATCGAACGTTTGATCGTTAATAACTTCCCTATATGAAGAGCTTTCGCGGATCTTTGAGTGCCATTCTGTAAAGCGAGGTTCAACTTAGATTTGTGGTGTGGAACGAATCAGCGATCGCTCTTCATTACTGTAGGATTACGGTATGAACTTCTGGCATGTGGATCTACTATGAAATATGCCATTTGACAAAATTTTTCCCAAAAAATCAGTAAAATCGTGTACTAGGGTTTTCGTGCACGCTGATTCCATAATACAACTTTTTGCGAGTGTTTTTAGCTTTTTTGAAGGTGTAATCACATTTTTGACAAATGCTGGAAATTCGATCATTTAGGTTTACCTGGGATAACCTTGGAAAGAAGCGTCACAGTGAAGTGGAAATTTCATATTTGAACTCAGCGGCTTCCATTACCCATGTATAAAAGTTTTTGGCTTGTTTAGTTTTGTTCCGAGGCAGAATATGGCTTTCAATGGTTTAAAATCTTCGTCAAAATTCCTACCGTAATCCTACAGTAATGAAGAGAGATCGGCGATTCGCTCCATACTACAGATCTAAGTTAGACCTCGTTCTATAGAATGATGCCTCAACCTCGGCGAAAGACATAAAAGCAAGGGAGTTATTAACGATCAAACGTTCGATACTTACTTTTGGGACACCCTGTATATTAGATTTGCAAATAATTTGACCTTCATTCCACCTGCAAATGAACGGCAACAGTTCAAAATTGCATTACAACGTAGCATGTGGCTTTCGGAGGGGGAAGGTGTAACCTCAGCCAGGAGAACAACTGCGTCGTCGCCGTCACACTGACGCTTATTCACTGCCTCAGGGCAATTACAAGCCCACTCTGCTTTCATATTTATAATTTTGAGATCATAGTAAGCTTCTAAAGAGCGTATTGAATGGTTGGCTTACAGCCAAAACTCATAAAAATTTCTAAAATTTTGAATATTTGCGGTTTTGGTTATATCACAATTTTTCAGGACAAATGAGAAACTATTTTCCTTCTCTGGTCCTTGTTTATTTCCGTAAAATCTATGTGCCCTAGCAGAAAAATGCTTATTTTCAAGGATTGCTTGGATCCTTGCAACAATGTTAACACAGATACTTCATCTTTAGCCCACGCAGCACTTTTTTGTCCGAGTTTTCTCCTTGCAGACTGTATGCCAAGCAAATGTGCTATTTAAACAATCTAAAAGTGTTTGGACCAGTTCTTTCCCAAATATCAGTCAACTGTCAGCATCGCTTAGCGCACATATGAACCTCATTCCGATCTAATGAACTGCGCATCTGCGATCGACTGAGATTCGAATTTTTCGGGGATGCCAGCGAATTTTTTTTGCCTCGATGGGCCAATGTTGAACGTGCCCTCACACATTCTTTTCCATCTAATTTTTTATAGCCCTATGTCCAAAAATAAAAAAGCTTACTCATCAAAGTCATCGTTGCCTTGAATCGCACGTTCCGCTGTTTTTTGATATTTCATTATTTTATACCATTTAGATGTCCGAATACCTCGGATGGACAGAAAGGCGACCGCCATTTGGAGTACAAAAACCTCCAAGGGACGATATCTTACCAGGAGGACCTGTAACCCAAAGCTATGAAAACTACGTCAAAAACGTCTTTCACCCAATGAATCGAACCAAGCATGTAGGTGTCCGTTTGCCCTCACAGATTTCCCCAAGAAAATCTCCTAAGCCCCTAATTTCAGGATAGCGCTCAAATGGCAGCCGATCATGGAGTGTCTGCTTCAAATATGCTAAAAATGGAGCGAACTCTCGGAAAACATGCTCTTGACGATACAATGGATTCTTATTCATTCGATGACAATGGGTTGTTTTTGAAAACGCCACTTGAAGCCCTATATTCCGAATTAGGATTGAATAAATCGGAGGTGAGATCTATCTCATTCGAAAAGTTCTCAACTATTCTAAGGCATCAAGTATACCTTACAATACTTACAACTCTGATGCAAGGTTTTCTTTCCTTAAACCTAACTAGCGATTGTGACTTGCTGATTTTGAAACAAATATAATTCATCCTATATCCTAAATTCTTCTATAAT
Organism: Cylicocyclus nassatus; assembly: GCA_958299035.1. NCBI lineage: Eukaryota > Metazoa > Nematoda > Chromadorea > Rhabditida > Strongylidae > Cylicocyclus > Cylicocyclus nassatus. The sequence continues at coordinate 23,620,139 of CATQJL010000223.1, forward strand.
GAATTGAAGGACAATTTATAGTTAGATGAAATAAAATTAAATTTGCATGAAAGCTTAACCAAAAAAATAGCTATATTCTGATCCTAACATAATATTTCATTTCCGGATTCTAGGCATTTCGCTAATCCTTAACCACTTTTATGCGAGCTATTTATAACTTAGTGTGTGTTTCCACAGAGCGCAGCATCTCACGACTCTTTAAAAAAATTAGAAGCCGGTACTAATGACGCAAGTAGAAACATTTGTCGCCTTTCGATCTTACAGTAAGGTAAGAAAATTATTTAGAAATTTTTTTTGAGCTAGTAAGTCGTGGCACACCGCGGTCAGTGTGCAGTACACACATAAACTTAAGAATGACGCATCTGTAGGATGGGATTACTATATTCGGCTCAAGACTCAGCATGTCATACTGTGAAAATACAAAGGTAATTTGATTGTTTGGTGAGCCTTAAGCACGAAAATCGAAATTTTTGACTCCACAGTCCGATTGCGTTCAGGGCCCGGCACAAGTCCATTTCTAGAATTCTTGAAAACTAAGCTCTCCCCCCCCTCCCCCTAATTCTCGCAAAATTTTACGAAGTCTCATTTGATCCAAAATCGTTTCTGGTTCCATAAAAACAACATTTCTCGCTTTTTCGCCCCGAAAAAGAAGTCTTGCCTAACCCGAGACGATCTGTGCCGGGCTCTAATTGCGCTTGTTCCAAAACCAAGAAAACATCGATCTTCACTTCTCCCCAGAAACTTCTATTTAACACTTTTAATAATTTAAATAACTGCTTCTATTAGCATGCCCTCTACCGTCAATTTCCTGTATACACGCCGAAGCAGTCGAGCGAATACTTTGCCATCTCACATGGGGCCGATCGACGGCATGACCGCCATCCAGTACGCCTTGCCCTTTTGGGACAGCTTCGAATTATTCATACTAGGCTTCAAAAGCAATTATTAATTCAATTTCCATATGCAGGCTCCACTTTATTCATCGTATCGCGAACAAGACGATGACGAGTATGCAAAGAACAATCGCAAGACATTGATCGACTACAAAGACTTTGATCGGTAAACGTTCTTACGTTGTTTTTTTTTGCAAATTCCCTAAAAATCAAACAGAATTCAATTTTACCACCCCTCATGTAAAATAAGCTGATTAATCGGCATCTTCAGAGAGAAGTCACAAAGGTACGCCTATGACGGCTACATGTAGTAAGTTTGTATAACCTGATTACGATATGAGTAGTAACCTTAACCTTAGTATGACCTTTGTTGTCGCTTTAAGCTGTCGTTCACGCCTTTGCCTCTAACCTTTTGAGTAGTAATTTGATGCTGGTAAACTAATGATCAGGGTAGAACTGTAAGTTCTGTAAAATTACAGATGTAAAGAAAGCCAAAATTCAATTCTTACAACTTACACGTCGAGTCATCCATAACTTAATGTGAGTACTGCAGAATGCGCGCTACATCACACGCCTTATATTCCTTGCAAATCGCGATTTTGGGGATTTGCCGCTCTTTCTCTCAGGTTTTGTGCTGAAGTAGATTCAAACAGACATAAGTGCACATTCTATTCTTGATTTGCCACATCAAAATCTTTGCATCAAGAATCTGAGATTTTGGAGCCGTGAGGTTGTGCGCTTTGTCTGCAACTTCACACATTAAATTACGCATGACTCGCGGATAAGAGCAAAGGGAAGAAAGTTGTCGTCAATTCTTCTTGAACCTAACACTTGACTAAAATTATCACTTTTATCCACACTTGCATCGAAATTTTCCAATTTTTCGTGGTCCTTTGTAGTTTCCAAAATTCTGTTGTTACAAAAAAAGAAAGTTGATGCGCTTTCTAGTGCTGAAGCGAAAACAGCAGCACTATCGTCGGCATATCGTGGGTTTGCATTTTCTTCTCCTGTAGCTCGATTAAAATTGTTGGAATCCAACAAAATGTGGATATATTATAGTTTTACTAATTTTACAGACCCAGCATTTTTTATTAAGGGGAGATTTGTGAAAATTGATTTTTAATAAAAGCCTTCATATTTTTTTTGAGTATGATCAATGATTTACCACTTAAGTGACGGAATTATACATATTGAAAACCGTCTGAGAATTTTCGGATAATTTTTGAGGATGTTTTGCAGGAATGCTTTTGAGAAGGCCTCTGTCTCAATTGGGAAAATATTCGATTTTTCATGTTCTCGTTCAAACTCACTCTTTCCAACGATTTGCATTGCTGATAAATTTTTCGGTTTCAGCAAGACGATAATTATACGAAAGGATCGGGTGGTTGTTGGTTCATTTATAGAAGTGTAATAGGCAACAATATAGCTAGTTATAATTAGAGATACAGTACCATTTGCCTGGAAATCTTGATTCAAAACAAACTCAGATTGAATCAGAACTGTTTTTGTTTTCAGCTTTTTCTAATTTTGAACCCTTGTTGTACAAAGTCCAACTGATCAGTATTTTCGCCCACAGTAAGAATAAAATTTTCCAGTTCACCTCTATCCCCGTATCTGTACAAAGAGCATCCTTACATTCGAGACCAAGACACGCGAATTGTTGGATCAAATTTCGTTCAAGTAAGTCCCATTGTCACTTACTTATCCCATCAATCGATAAGTTCCAGGTGACATCTCGTCCAAAAGATCGATTTCTCGAGAAAATCGACCAGACATTGGCAGAAGTGAGGGCAATGCCGAGATACACTTAAGAACACATGCTCAGCGACGAGGATTCTCCAATCCATCTGTTGGCTCGAAAAAAATGTAAAAATCAGCTTGCGAGCTTGCGGAAGTTGTAGTCAGCTGCGATGCATACTTGTATTCCACACGGGAGCTCGCACAAATAAAAATTATTGTATTTGTTGAACAGAGTAGCATTGCTATTCTATCAATAGATTTTTCCTTCACCAATATTCAATATCGAATATTTTTTGGTAAGGATACTATTAATTTGATGAAAACAAAAAAAAACTCGTTTTGTTGAATAAAGTTGAGAACAAATGCCAAGAAATAAAGCAAACCTATGGTATAAGAGTCCGCGCAGGAAAATACAAATAAGATTTGATTCAACTGGCGTGGCTTCGGGAAGGCGGGGCTTCGTGACCTAATTGGGTTAGGTAATGATCAGAGAGCACTAGAGAGACGCAGGTGCGTCGCGGGTGCTAGCGGCCTTAATTAGGCCACAAAGCCCCACCTTCCCGAAGCCAAGCCAGTCGAATAGGTTAACTATCGTCGCGTCACCTGTGATTTGATATGTGGGCTTGCACAATACACACGGCAACCGACGTCAACTCTGCTAAAAGCTCTTCAGTGAGACTTTTCCCACCGTAACTAATTATAGAAATGTGCACTACTAGCCAATTCATATCCAGCCAGACCAAAAGGGACAAGGAAACGAGGAGAAATTGCTGGAAATAAACAGGTCCTTATCTTAAAAGCCGTCAAGTGGCGCGCATGTTGTGTAAAACGCATATTTACATAATGGCTCGAGACTACACGGCAATTTTCACTTTCGTTTGTGGAATTAGGAATTCTTTTTATGCGCTAGTCATACAAGTGGCGCATATAAAGATAAAGTCAAAATGGGTTTATATGTAGAAAAAGTGAAAATTTCGCGAACTTGTTCGATACTGCGATTTTGACAGGATTGTCTGCGGTAATCCAGGTTAGAAACAATTTTCTGTTGATTTTTCTGTGAAATTTACAACCTCTTTCAAACTCGATAAATTTCAGTTTATTTCAATTCGTCAAAAAGCAGAAATCAACCTTTTTTACTTGCTCCACGATAGGGACTACGTTAAAAATCGAAAACGAAGAAGGGTACAACTGGTCCATTTACAATTTTTTGTTAACTCCAAAGATCTATATCTAATCTAATCTAATGTATGAAGAATCGTAACGCCAATTCAAAAAACATCAAATAGCGGGAAATCGCGGTGGGGTCCCGAAGCGCGCGGATGCAATCTAGCACCTTTAAAGGCAGTGTCCCGGCAGATTCGGGTCCTGGGGGATATACGTGTGGTGGGGTTCCTGGTCACCCCATCGACCTCCAGGCGCACTCCGGCTGGGTGATGTTCCCCCTGGGCCGAGAAAATGGCCCTTGAACCGGCGCGCGCAACCCCAACTGGCGCGCGCTTGGACGGCCTTCCCCGCCTGTTCGGCGCGGGACCCCACGAGCGCTCTCCCCCATGATGCATGCTATCCAAAGCAAGAATTACAGGCGGCAGGATCTTCGTCTGAGGACCTCCCCTTTTCCATTAAAAATCTCGTCCAAGCTGCTTTTCTGGAATTAGAAAAAGGCCCCAAAATCGGCCTTTTCAGCCCGTTCAAAGCTCAAATTCGGATTCTACGTGGCGAAAAGGCCTAAAACATGCAAAAAGGTGGAGGTGCAAAATCTGCCGGGACACTGGCTTTAATGCTGGTTCACTAGTCTAATGTACAAAGAATCGTGGAGCTAATTCAAAAAACATCAGAGAGCGTGAACCGGTGCGGTCCCGAAGCGCGCGGATTTCAAATTCTGGTGCACTATGTAGTCGCAGTAAAATTCGGGACCATTTACATATATCAAAGTGAGTGACGTTCGCATCGTGTGCAATTCCATAAGAAAATGCATGAATATAAAAAGATTAGAATAATGTTCGCAATAACACGGATTCTCACAGACAAAAACGAGAATTCTCCTAAATGAAAAATGACATAAACTCGTCGATAGAATATGGTACATAAGTTAGCAAAGTAGAGCGCATGCTTCTCTTTCCAAATGGATCTCGAAAAGATATTTATTGAGGCAGAAAGCTTACGCAATTCAAAATCACATTCAAACAAGTTTCATTGTGTGTTTGAAAAAATCCAAACTAATCACAAAAAATCCTTTCAAAGCGATACTTTCATACCCAAGTACATATCCTACGGCTGATGGCTTTCGCATTATTATGATCCCTTCTCAGATCATTCGTATAATGTTTACCAGAGCACATAAGTGTCATAAAATCTGCACAACTCACGATTTTCGACTTTGTTGACGCGAAGGTGACCGGCAATAGCAGTAGTGTCAACAACAGCATGATATTTTCCTGAAAATACTTATTTAAGCTGCTGAGTAAGGATTTGAGACTGCATTAACGGATTAGAGGGAGAGAGGGAAGTCTGAAATGTCACAGCAGAAAAACCATCGTAGTGATAGATACGTGAGCTATGAACTCAGCTGAAGAAATGATATTGGTTTTTGGGAAGTAAGAGATTATCACGGCCTAACACAAACCGACATACTGTCAATTCGAAAACAAATTCTCTTTTGAATTCCCAAATTTTCCTGAATTCCTCCCTAGCTACTGCGAATTTTAAGCTCCTTTGTCCCGCAAACAAGTTCCAATCGATAAATCGATTTTCTGGCAGCATCGTAACCTATCCAAACTTTAGGCCAGGGCTCAGCACAGCTGGCACCGGGTCAAGCTAAATATCGTTTTTAGGGCGGAAAGCAAAGGGGATATCGTTTGAACAGCGCCGAGGCGGAGAACTGCCGCAAAAATGCCGCCGGCATGCCACCGGCATGCCATTGGCAAGCTGTCCATCAACAAACAAAGGCGTTGTTTTCAGCCAAAACGCAATAGTATGACACCAAATTTGGTGTGTGCATGCGCGTTGGTGGGCCGGAACTACGGGCCAAAAATTCATGAAAACTTATGCGAATGAAAGCTGTGCCGAACTTTTTTCCTGAATTAGCTGGCACCGTGCCAGCTGGGTGCCAGCTGAGCTGGCACCGACAATTTGCTCACATAAGTTTTCATACTTTTTTACATAAAATGTATCTACACTGTAAAAGATTACAGACGGAGAAGAAACAGTTTCATAATGTTCTCTTTTCAACGTTTTATAGCATTTTAAAAATCACTCGGTCTCCTCCGCAGTCGAAAAACCGGCTTTTTCTGTTCCTCAAGATGTGATTTGTCCACTTAAAAAGCTCAGAAAGCTGTGAAAAGTTTTTTCATGAAATCAGAAATGCATGAAAACACTACTACAATTTTTTACAATAATATAAAAATGATGACGGGTTTTCAAAACAGGTCAAAAGGGACTTCGTGCAAAATATTCAATATCAAACGGGACTTCGTTTTGAAATTTCCCTGGTGCCAGCTCGTGCCGAGCCCTGCTTTAGGCTCTTCAAAAATGCTTTGAATTTGTAGGAATAAAGAAATCACCTTTCAAATCATCCCAACTGGGTCTCCTCAATTTTTCTACTTCTTCTCCCCCCCCCCCCCCGCCCTTTCTTCCTCTCCCTCACGCCAGTATCCCTGGCATGAAATTTGAAACCTTAGTATCTGCGTTCATTAGACTTCAGAGAGAATTTCAAGATTGAGTGATATAAATAGTCTCAGTAAAATTGCTATCCAAGTACAAAATACGTGAGCACCCATATAAAATAGTTATAAAAGCTTTGAGAACTGCTTGAGCTTGACACCGGGATTAGTAATTGCTTTATTCGACTGACGTTTCGGCAAAATCGCCTTCTTCAGAGTCTAAAACAGCTGATGACCGTATACGGTCTGCTGCCAAGCAGTCATCAGCTGTTTTAGACTCTGAAGAAGGCGATTTTGCCGAAACGTCAGTCGAATAAAGCAATTACTAATCCCGGTGTCAAGCTCAAGCAGTTCTCAAAGCAATTTCCACAATGCCGAGATTGAGCGACGGTCGTACTTGGAGTTATAAAAGCCTTTCTAATATCTCTTTGGAATGTGAAGCAGTCATCCTGAGATCAAGTAAGATGATTTTTGAAAATATTTTACGCCGTAATTCGACAGTTGTTCAGATCTAACATAAACTCCATAAAACTATGGCAGAAGGCGGAGCAAATCGGGATTTGAATCATTTTTTGTAGTATTCAGAGGAAATAGATTGTAAGACGAGCAAAGCAGTATAATCAAAAAGAATGATATCTAATTCAGAATGATGTACGGATGTCAGTCTTTACCAACCTCCCTTTTTTGAATTTAATGGCTTTCATTTGTTTGAATCTAGCTCAGAACTGATGTTTTTGTAATGTTTCTACAAAAGAATCTGCACAGATTTAGGTTTGAGTTTGGTGGAATAAACCATGCCTTCAGACAAATTCGATTTGGATTTTTGCCTACATTTTCGTGAGTTTCAAAAATTAGTAAGGCAACAGCGGAATACATAATGATGGTGGTCGTTTTCTGAGCAGATGTTTAGGAATCGATTCAAACCTTTTAAAACTTACAAATTTTCATATAATCAGAAAAAAGGAAAAGTCGGGAGCAGCTCCTCGGAGAGAGAAGTTTTATATCAACATGAAACGAATGTACGGAAAAAAACCAGTACCTTCATCGACTGGCAAAGGACGAGTATTCCTAAGAAATTACTGTTACTCTTAGGTAAACATGGGTGAAGTGGAAGCAATCAATGACTTTTGTATGCACAGTGCTACAAAATTCAAAATAACAATTTTTGACAAGAGGTAGAAGAAAGAATAATAGAACGACAAAAAAAAGAACATCAGGAAAAATAGCACAAAAAAGATGTCTGTAATGCTGAAATTAGGCTGGAACGAGTAAATTTCAAATTGCAAGAATCTGCACTTGGTCGAAATGTTCAATTATTCTCTACTTACTTGGAACATTGCCAGTTTGGCCTTGCAGACTGGCCTGCGAAATACCGAGAGAAAAGGGTTAGGGTTAGATGCCTCTAGGCAAGGAACTAAGTCACCTATAAGCTGTCTTTTCCTCGTCCATGGGAGAGTGCATTAACAGAAAGGGCAAATTGCTTACCCCTTTGGCATTTTAGTGAATTCTGCATTTTGGAGTGGGAATAGAAAAATGAGCAGGATTTAAAGAAAAAGAAGATCGTAAATGCAAAAAAATGCAATAGCCATGTATGAGCTCCAACTTGCCAATAATAAATTTTGCAATTTCAGAATTGCATGACTGCTATTCAATCATGCAAAACTAGACGCACAAAACGGACTGGTTAGCAAAATAGTGGAGCAGTGGAACGTTGACAAGAAGTCGCTCAAGTAGATTTATGGGTACTTAGCGAAGAGTCGGTTAGAAATGCACATCGTTGCCACGACTCAGTATATGTGAAAACACCGGAAACGACGACAATTGACGGAACACAATAAAAGCATAAATGCTATGGAGTCTGGGTTAAAAGGAGTAGTTTGGGCAAATCTGGGTAACTGGGCAGGTAAGATCGCTGCCCCAAGCGGCAGCTCATATGCTTCATTTGTATGCGAGAAATTAACTTTGAACCTTAGTCCCGGACAGTAGAGCCAGCGGTCAGCAAATATGAACGTAGAGAGTACGGTCTGGGCTAGAGATCAGAGGTAGATTTCTCGGCCGTAAACGGCCGAGAAATCTACCTCTGATATATGATAAGCTGCTTGCGCAATAGCTTAGTCTTCCAAAAACCATCCCTATAAGAAATCGAGCCACCCCAACTTTAGGTCAATTAGTCGAATATATTGAAGTTAAACATTAAATTAAAGTTACATATTCTATATTGAAGTATATTCTTTTAGAGCTAAGTAATTCTATTACTATCACAGTTTTGATATAATGACTTAACAATTTTTTGAACACTTACATTTTTAGAAAATTCATGTACATACTTTGCACTACTTAATAAATTTACTTCTTATTATTGAAAATAAGTTTTACAGACCTTCCTTCCTTACTGAGGAGTTCCGGGGAAGGTCTGTAAATACTTTTACTCCGTCTAAGGGCAGGCGAAACGGAGTTTTGGTTATTTACACATTATATTAAAAAGCTTTATTTCTCATTATAGTTTGGGCCGTAAGCCGTGCACCAAAAAAGTTAAAATATAAAATCTTCAAAAATGCCTTAACATTTTATAGGTTTTGCCAAAAAATGTCATATTTCGCTGTGCAAATGGTTTCATAAGAACAGATCGAACTGTTGACCAGAAACCTCGAAAAATTTTAACTCACGAAAACTTCTAAACAGCCCGAATTCTCTCACTTAAAGTAAGTCGCACCAAGTAAAATATTCTAGCATTTATGGCAAAATTTAGAAAATATCAAAATGTTTCGACTCAGCTTGTATGTTAACAACCAAAATGCATTTTCACCCTGAACCATTGATTGCATTATGTTCACTGCTAAGCTATAGTAAATCAGACGAACCCCGTTAAACAAGAAAAATTGCAATTTCTCGAAATTTCTGGTGCATGAGTTATGAACCTCATAGACGAAACTGATATGTATACTGCTGGCCTCAACAATTTTGCGGAAATATTCATTCTTGTTTTGCGCAAAGGCTATAAACCAGATTTCAAAATCGAAAACCACAATTAGTTATATTACACAGCGTCTCCTCAAATTATACTCATTTCATAAAAATTGCAGATTAAGCCTTTGATATCGATGCATGTTCAATCTTTCAAGACAACCAAAAATTACAAAAGTTCCCGAAAAATTTTACCTTCATTGAATAAGAAGTGACTAAGATGTGTCCACAACCCACCCAAAGATGTTGAACAAAGAACTTCGCTCGCAACAGGCCGAACTCTATCCTTTCATCCCATTTATAGCTCAGCAAGTGATTAGGAAGATTAGAAGAGCTTATTTTGTGTTTGGCAGCAGGCAGTCATCGATTCTCATCCATGCATGTGACAGCCCCCGGGAGTCTATCTAATTTTCATTTATGAAAGGTTTTCTGAATTATGCGCATACGAATGCAATGAACTGGAAATTGAGTTTTAGAGTTGATGGGCAAAAATTGGCATGGCATTTTCGCGTTAAACAGTGATAAATCAAAAATTATGACATGGAAAATGACGCAGAAGGGAATAGGATGGTGAAATGGAATGTCAGATAAAGCCTAGAGCATGATTTGAAAAAATTATGAATAAAAGCTCATAAACTATGCACAATGCCTCAAAGCAGCATTCTCAATGTAGTCAGAAAAAAAGACGAAGGAAAAAGAAAATATTTGAGTCATATGTCATATGAAGAATATTTACTTACGCCTGCGATATGACTTGCCAACCGTAAGGCATAAAAATGACCAGCAAATTTATGAAAAAATCGAGAAAAATGAAAGTGCCTAGAAATAGAGATAAAGGAATAGATATGATAATTTTTTGTGAAATTGCATCAATATGTGGTGAAAATAGAAATACAGGAATAGATATAATAATTTTTGTGAAATTGCATCAAAATGTAGTGAAGATTAATTAGTAACATTACTTTTAATTTTGCAAATTTTGTGAATGTTCAGCGAAAAATCAATTATATAAGATTTACAACTGACAATACTAAATGATTTTTACATCTTCAAAAAATAATAAAAGCAAAGTTCTCACAATGGGGGATATATAGAGCTTCTTCGTCCAAAAAATAATTTGAGAAAATAAAATAGCAAAATCAATTTTTGCAATTTTTGAAACACTGTTTATCATTTTAGATCAAAAACTACCAAACTGTAAATCAAACTATCATTACCTTATTTGGCATTTCAACAAAGATAAATGTTGTGTAGGCAGCGAGCACATGTCATTATTTTACAATACGAGAATATTACAGAAAATGTCAAGGACAGACACTTTGACCTTACGAAAGGAAGTTCTCATATATTGTGAAATGACTTGTCTCCAACAAATACATTTCCATAAAAAATGGTAACAGAAAACTTCACAGAACACTGTTACAGCAAAGCAATGCGAATGAAATTGATAAATCTCAGCTGAGAGAAAAATTGTCTGTACAGCTATCACGAAACGGACAAATCGAAAGAGACAGCTGGCTAAGGAAAGGGAAAAAAGGTTATTGAAAGGCAATTGTTAATGAAGTGACAGTGATATGGAGCGATAGGAACGAATTTCAATCAAATGACATTCCATCTAAATGTTTGGTGTGGGCGCAGAAGTGATGACTGGAGTAATACGTCAGTCTATAAGTCTTGTAGCAAAATTTTTATGGAATCGTGCTCCAAGAATCTTGTCGAATATGCTTAGAAAAAGAATCGGCAACATGTGCTTGAGCGGAAATCCAAATTGATCGCTAAAATACTCTGATATAGGAAAAGTCAGATGGTAGTTTCCCAAATAGCGAAAATGCTAAAAAGCAAAGCTCAAAAAAATTCATTGGTTGTGGTTCTACGATCACATTTTTATAAATTGAAGATATGCTGAACTAAAAATATGTTCCATGCTACAACATCACCAACACATTGACCTAAAAATATTTGCGATTTTCAAGGGTTTGTTGGTAATTATATAGTCTTAATTTTAATGTGCTTAGGCGAAAACATCATCTGCTGTATGCTGAAAATTTGTGACATAAATCAATTTTTGAGCGTTTAAAAACGAATTTTTCGTGCTTTTTGTGAATTACAGATCAGCTTAATATACAGGGTGTGCCAAAAGTAAGTACACACTTTTCAATCGCCAATATCTCTTTTCCCAATGGGTCTTTTTTTGCCAGTCAGGTACCATTCTGTAGAGGAGGCTTCAGCTTAGATTTACGGTATCGATCGAATCACCGATCGCTCTTCGTTACTGTAGGATTACGAAAACTTCCAGCATGTGCTACCACTGTGAAATATGCCACCTGACAAGAATTTTCCAAAAAATCGGACAAATCGTGTACTAGGGTTTTCTCGCACGCTGATTCCACTACACAACTTCTTACGAGTGTTTTCAGCTTTTTTGACGGTGTAATCACATTTCTGACAAATGCTGGGAATTGAGTTGTTAAGATTTACCGGGGATAACTAAGGAAAGAAACATCACAGTAAAGTGAAATTTCATATTCGAAATTAGCGGCTTCCATTATCATAATGTAAGTGTTTTTGGCTTGTTTGGTTTTGTTCCGAGGCAGAACATGGGTTCCAATGGCCTGAAATCCTTGTCGAAGTTCCTACAGTAATCCTACGATAATGAAGTGCGATCGGTCATTCGCTCGATACTGTAAATCTAAGTTGAAACATTCTCTACAGAATGATACTTGAATGGCGGAAAAAGACACAACGGGAAGAGAGATATTAACGATTGAAAAGTGTGTACTTACCTTTTGGACATCCTGTATTACACGTAAAATATTATAGAAAGAAGAGTTTTTGTGTGCAGTGATACAATAGTGAAGACAAAGCTTGCTTAATGTGATATATCACAAGAAAAGATATTTTTATTTTTGATCCGGTTCAACAAACTGAGAAGATTTAACAAGAAAAAATTCAGACGCCGTGGAAATCAGCGGAAATGGACAGAAAAAGGAAAACACATTTTCTTTGAATATTTCTAGGCAAACATTGCTTTTTTGAACTCTGTGAATATAGAAATTCTGATTAAATAAAGTCAAGAAAGATTCTACTCCCTCATAGATGAGTCTGCTAAGCAGGGAAGGAACTGAAAATGTCAAGAAGGGATCAAGAAGATCATGGTAAATGAAATGGCTAAGATGAAGCGATGTTTTGACCTTTACCAGACCTAAGCCCTAAGAACGTAAGACTTCAGCTCAGCGGTGCTGGACCCAGAACTGACTTTAAAAAGTAGAACATCTGTGAAAACTTCGTTAGAAATTATGCAAACGCAAGCCAAACTAGGCATAATGGTGGGCAAGCTCTAAAACAGAAAAAGGCATTTTTTTACCATGGAAAGCAACGAGAACATATGCTTGGAAAAAAAGTACATAGGTATGAAGGAAGAAAAAAATGTTTGTTTGCCGTGATGTTGCATGATGAATAAATTGCCAAGCTCAGCGATGTTGTTAAAAATATCACCACTCTAGGATGGGAATTAATTACAGCATGGAAAACACTTGGAAACCTATCAATATTCTATATAAAGGAAACCGTTGCGCCTATTCAAAAAAGTGAACTTTCGGGAAACCGAGCGGCTCTCGCAGCGAACGCTCCTGCAGATCTAGCATCTTCAGATTAGTGTTTCACTAATTCATCAGAAAATTCGCGTATGCAATAACTAACAAGGTTTAGACACTGCCAAAAAAGAATTATTTTTAAGCTTTCATGAGCGGGTTACAAAAATTCGTGCCATAAAAAGAGATTAACAGCAGTTCACGCAGGCTTCAAACGATACATACGATGACAGAATTATCATTCAAATTGACTAGAAAGAATTTTTTTCAACAAAAAAGCTCAGGTACTGCTAGTAAACACATTCATGAGAAATTTAAAGAAAGAAATGGCTTCTTCACGTGTTTCAACTGTAAAAAGGCTTCCGAGAGTAATTTTCAAAAGAAGTAGTGCAAAAAACTGGTAGGCAGGCTTTAATTTCGTAAGTTCTAGGTTTAGAATTGTTTAGGCATTGATTGTAGAGACTAGTTTGACTAGACACAAGTGAAATTATACTGTTGATGTTGTTCTTATTTGTAGCGGAAATTGAGAGGTGACATCATACACATAAAAAGTATGGAAATTTTGACGCAAAATATAAAGTTTTCGCAAGAAAAAATGAAAAAGGTCAGACAGTGAGCCTCCGAGTTTCTTTTCCCTAAGCGTAATTGCTTTAATTTCAATGCGACAAAGTTAGAGTATAGGGTTTCATAAAAGACCTGAAAATGTTTGAAAAATCATAATTAGGAAACACTTCTTGGAAAATTGTAAATTTTCCAAGAAGTGTTGCAGATAAGAAAAATTGCAGATAAGAAAAATTCAGAAGGTAAATTTACGTGCTCTGATATGCAAGCATTAGTACAAATTTTGAACAGCGGATGCGAGTCGTCAGTTTCCGATGCTTAAAAAGTTGTGCAAAATTCCGTAGTCGTTAGTGGCTAGGTTAAGGGTCGTACGAAATGGCACGAGAGATGCGTTTTAGCTGTTTTGCAAAAGCTTTGAAAAGATGTCAAAAATTTTGCATCGTCGACCCACAGCAAGAAAAACAGCCCCGCTCGCGGCTGAGACGATGTTGGCGCAAATCTCGAGAAAACAAGGGCTTGCGTGAGTGGCGTGAAATGAATTCCAGGCTGCGATGTCCAAGCCAAGCTTCGGCAAACACTCGAAGGCTGATTGTCGACGAGTGCTCGTCTCTGTGAAAAAGACGAGAGCGAGCAATCGAGCCACTCGTCTGAGTATCAAATACGAATACGATGTGAATGAATTGTGACCAACGGCGCTACGACGCACTCGAGAGACACTGCAAACATCCGAGTAGAATGAGCTGGACTAACACAACAGCCCCGCTGATTCTCCGCTGACTCACTGAAATCTTGAAGGCACCATACATACAATTCTAAATTTGGTGTGAATTTGATGCAATACAATAGGGAGGCCCCTGGCTAAATAAATATTCAATTCCCGCTGCAAAAAGTGCACTAGAAAGCGAGAAAATCGCTCCAGAATGTCCACGCTGCTGGGGTAGCCACGCCCATTAACGTTGGCGTTCTGAGTAATGAACCCGGAACTGGACTCCATACCAAAAAATGCTGAGAATGTGCTGTTCGCAATCAAAGGAGAATCTCCAACATTTTTAAGTTCCACTGCTAGAAAAGGCATATCATTTTGGACCACATGGGCGTGGCGACCCCGGCAGCATGCATATTCTAGAGCGATTTTCTCGCTTCAGGACACACTTTTTGCAGCGGGACTTAGATAATTATGTATTTAATTATCTTGGCAATTATATACTTAGCATCCCGTCACTGTACTGCATCAAAATCTTACAATCTTTGGATGGACGGTGCCTCTAAACCCTAGAATGATTCAGCTCTGCAATGAGCTACATAACGATCGCTTGCATGATTCACTATTGCGTCTCTCTGCGCATTACGTAGGAGGAAAATTCCATATTTGACTCATAGCTATGCACATTTGAAAATGCAAAGTACGCCCACGATGTTATACATGCATGAAATAAGAGGATTCCCATCAATCTTTCCATATAAGAAGCCAGAATTTCATTTGAAAAAAGGATGGCAGTCAAGGGCTTTCAGCTTGCAGGAGCGCAGCATACTTGTCAATCAGAAAGTGACAAAGTTCAAAAGGATAGAGAATTTCAATGAAAAGAATAGGGGGGGGGGTATTAGAGGAACTTACTGGCAACTATGACAAACTCGTCAAACAAAAAACTATTCATGGACAAAGTATGAAGGTTTCCCTGCATATCCCAATGTCAAATCCCCAAGCACCCATCTAGAGCAACCGATACGACTATGTACTCACTTGACCAAAAAGGGCAAATTGCCGAGACACCCCTACTCACAAGCAATTATGCGTAGTCCTAGTGCAATATCCTTCTCTTCAAGGAATGAAGTGAGTAAAAATACAGTGAGATGTTGTAAATGTGAACAAATATAGGAAAAGTCACCTTCTCAGCAATCTGGATCAAATTATAAGTGTATTAGTCGAAGGCCAGTATTTTGTAAGTCTCCTATTCTACGGGCTTCAATAGGAGAATAAGGACCACATTAGTTACGAGTCCGAAATAATGAGCATCCCAATTTCATGGACTCCCTAAGATATTAGAATAAAAGTTAGTTTTGGATGAGTAAAATAATATTTTCTGTATCAGTTTTATGCTACCTCTTTTAACAAGATTAGCTTCATTATACAAGCAAAGTCAAGAAGATTGGAAATTAGGCCTGCTCAGTCCGTCATCATTGCCAATTTCAATTTTGTAAAAACCATGACTGCAAAAGCTACTTGCTATCGTAGCTTGTAGAACTCTCACAGAACCTTACGTCTAAATATATTTAGACCGTTTTTTGAAAAATTTATGTAGGCATTGAGAGCAGTGCTCGGCACGAGGTGGCTTTCTGAAAGTGAAAAAAAAACCAAGTCCTCTTGATTTTCGCATAATTTTAAGAATTCTCCTTTGATCCTAAACCTTAAAAGTAAAAAACCTGAAAAACGAAGAATCGATTAAAAAACTAACTTAAGCTATGTTTTTTCGGCCACAAAAATATCCCCTTTGATTTTTGCTTCAAAAACGATATCCCCTACAAAGCACCTGTGCCAAATCCCGATTGAGAGATAGCAAACTTTCTAAATTAGTGAGTCAGGATGGAAGAGGCAATTTTTTTCATAGCTGTTTATCTTGTCGAACTGATCTGAATTTGTTAGCAGACTGTCACATTATTGACTTTTGTTTTTTAGTGCCAAATTGCTAAATTTTCAGAATTGAAGATCAACAATTGACGAAGTGGACCCATAAAAAAAACGAGAATAGAGGATGCGATTTACAAAAGAACGATTTCGATAACCTCCATAATAATGTTTTAGTGAATTCGTGAGGTTTTCGTGTAGGGAATCGTTTGGCAATCAAACAATTCTGTTTCGTTAAGGTAAAGAAATAGATTTACTCATCGAGGTTTGATGGAAGCTGAAGCTGAGCAAGGTGACAATTATGTATTGCGTAGTCTACGGTCACTATTTTTTCAAACACGTCATCACTGACGCAATAAGGGACACATTTAGAAAATAAACCACTGTAGGTGAAAGTTGGAAGAAAGACGGCTCCCACATTGTTTTTAGAGCGAAAAAAAAAAACACTGAAAATTTGTGAAAAAAAACCTGGTAAATGCATTACGGAAGCGTTCCTATGCTAGCGATTATCACAACTGATGCGTGTCGGTGATAAAACTGGCCGAACACTTGGTTGCACATATATGAGATTGAAAACTGGTAAGGGGCTAGGCAGAACCGAGACGATAGAAATGAGTGCGAGCAATAATTGACGAGCCTGACACCCAATGTGACACGTCTGCGAAAACAATTAGCGCTCGCCTTCAAATCGCTCTTCATAGTCTTTGGACATAAAAATATCCGATTATCCAAAAAAGAAAATTAATTTTAAAAAATCTTGTCAGGTTCAAGGGGGCACATACATGCAGTTCTCAAAACTTTCCAACACAAACGAGTTTTTTGCACACACAATTAGCCCGTAAGCAAAAAAAAAATCTCTCATATATGCGCGATCGAGAAAGAATGAGCAATTCACGATTTAGGCTCTACCAACATGTAGAAAAGTTCCCTGAATAAAAAAACATAGTTATACAAATTTTGATAATGTTACCTGCTTTTACAAAGTGCAGAGAAACCGCTCCCTTGAATTTACTTCTCAAAAGTTTTGGCAAAAGAACAAAAAGAGAAAGGATAATATAAAGAAAGACAAAAATAAAAGGAACTCTAGTAATAGCATAGTATGTACATAGTTCACGAGGTGGATTTTTTGTGAGGTACTAGAATATTTTTCAGCATTCGAGTTGACTTTGAGGTAAAAATCAGTAGTTTATTTTCTTGTTTCGGAGAAATTTTACTACTTTGCTTAACCTTTCTGAAGTAACTACTTCTACATCTACAGCTCCAGAATCTCAATCAGAGTTGCAAATCTTGCGAAATTCATAAAGTTAATAGCTACGTTAGTTGGAAACCATCATAATATCATCTTTACGTCTCAAACGTTCTACGTTATCTATCTTGCTATACGTCACGATAAAAAAAAGAAATCAAAGTGCTGTCCGTCCAAGGACGACAATTTTTCGGCAGAGCAACCTAAACAATAATGATTTTCCGCAGTGTTGATTATTTTTCTCTTCATTCTATGAGTAGACGAATTCACAGAACTGCGAAACAACGATTGTTTTGAGTGACTTCGAAATTATCACCTGTCCCTAAGACAATAAAAAACAGGAATTTAGTGGACTGGAATAAAACAATAAAAAGATTTAGTATCGATGACGAAGCGATAAAACGAAAGTTAACGAGAAGGTGTTGAAAAAAGATGTTGCGAAAGAATCTTGCAACCATCGAAAGTTTATGTAAATCTTCGCACATGCGTCAGCATCTTGGCACTTTGCCAAAGGTGCATATTCCAAGTAGATTTCTACCACGTTCCTTTTTCCAGTAGCGCAAAGCGTCAGCAGTATTTGGTAAGCACGTTTCTAATTTTTGTTGATTTGTTAGTTTATCGAATGAAGCATGTGGGGGTGGGGTATTTACTAAATTTGAAGAACACCTGATACAAATATTGATAGAATTGTGACACAAGAAAAGCAAAAAAAGGAAAAGAGCAATTTTAAGTTGCTTCCCTTCTGATTTCGACAGACTGCTTTACATTTAGAACAGCTGAAGATGGGCGAATGGTATGATTTTCCGCAAGATATGTATGAAAGAAACAAAACGATAATTAGCATAGAATAGTATAGAGATATTGAGTGACATTGAAAAACAAAAAAAGTGAAAAATCGAAAAAAAGCTGCGTCATTTTTCCCTTTAATTTCAGCCGCAGTCGCAGAAGAATAAAAAAACTAGGCCAATATAGCAACGGTATCATTTCATGACGTTTGAAAGCATCTCTAGAATAAATTAGTTGGGAACGCAACGTGTCGTGTCTAAAAGTAGCGATGGGGCGTATTCAGGTTTAGAAAAAATGTATGAGCTCAGCCCACGTACTAGACGGAGGAAAAACAACCACTCAGAAAGTCATTGAGAGAAGCAGACTAGGCAGAGACCGATTCTAAAAGAATAGACGAGTGTGGGCACGATGCCAAAAACAGACTCTGTCCAGTGCCAAGTAGAAGAGTACAATTGTCACAACAAAGGGATTGCGTTCCGTGGAGGGGCGGGTGTACCATGAAGGTACGGGCCGCGGCAGGTACACACAATTTGCAAAAATAAAAAACATATAGGAAAAGGATGTGGTGACCGATCGCCAAATAACATCTAAAAAGGCTGCTCACGAGACAGATGCAAGATTGCGCAACCCAAAAAGCTCGCCGAAAAAAAAAACAGGAGACTTTCGAAATTTTTGTCGTACAGGAAGTCGAGGACACCGCTCGCACATAGCGAAGATGACTCTTGCTGAAGCGCTCTGTGTCAACACAGTTCGCATCGATTATTGGCGAGGCGATTTTTGGCACACACGAAGAGATTACGGGGGGAGGAAAACGAGGAACGGGGGACGGGGGCTTCGAGTCACTAAAGTCACTGAAAATTATTCCTTTACTGAATATTTACTGGCTCCAACTGCAGCGTTAAGAGGGTTCGGCAGAAACGCACCTTACCGCTTTTCTTTTGGAACCTCGCTTACAAAATAGACTTCGAATTATCCGAAATCAGAGTTAATTTGCTTCATTATATTATAACAGCTTTTGGAGAATTCTTCCTTGTGCCTGAGAAGCAAGCACATAGTTGCAATTGATGAAAGAAAGCAGAAAACGTAAATGCTGCCTATTTCATCAGTATCTATAAAAAGTATTTGCTACTTAGCAAGAACGTGGGCAAAGAGAGTGTGCTCTTGAAATCAGAAGATTTTTACTTTCGTTCTATTTTTAAAAGTATTCATAATATTTTATCACAGAAGGACACTAAGCCTGAAAACGTGAAATCTGTTAATGCCTTGAAGCTGATGAATGCAAAAATAGAGGTAAACTTTTTGCTAAAGGTTGATAAGCCCTAGTAGGGGGAAAAACGAAATTTTCTAGAGCAATTTGATTATAAAAATTTCCGAGGGCAATAAGACTCATAAAACTGAGCAAGTACTTTTTCCTAATGTGATAAAAGAGTGTCTTTCCTGATTCTTTGAAGAATCAAATTCAACAAAAACACAATTTTGAAGTCTGAAAACCTGCTTATTCGGAATCATTTGTTTGCACCTCCCCCTCCTCTCTCCGAAAATTTCTTCAAGCACACGTTTCTTTATATCTTGTCTGAGTACGTCGTTTGGCCGATTACTGTAAAAAATCACTTCTTAAGAAAATATTACAGTAAGACCATATCAACATGTTGCAATATTATCTTGTGATGAAAAATGGAGTTCTTTGGACCTTCATGGTCAAAAATGTAGACCCAAACAAAGCTGTTTTTATTGCGTCTTTTTTCTGCCGCTTTCTTGCTTCTTCTTTTTTTTGCATCTAAAAGAATGCTACAAACCAGCCCAGTGTTCGTGTTGCGAATTCCCTCCGTGCAAATTCACGTCCCTGTGATTCATGATCGTGGCTAAAGTGCCGAGAAGACACGCATGAAACTCGAGTCATTGCATGTCGTAGACTAATTAAGGGTAGTTTTAGCCAGCACAGCTGCATTCAAGGAGAATATGTGAGGAGTTTGCGAATGAAACTGCAAGGCCGGGACTTGTGCAGTAGCTCATGGAAATTCCAAAAAATGAGAAATAGGGCTACCAAAGTTATTCCAAAAAAATTTCACCTTTTAGCATGGTATAAAAGTTCAATCTTAAGTATGTTTATAGCTCCATTCTCTGCAATTTTGAATTTTATTTCAAAAATTTCTGCTTGTTCATTTGGGAATGTGTTTAGGTTATTTAGTGCAGATTATATACATAACTATCAAAGTTGATAACATACCAGTTGATTTTATAAAAAAGTCGAATCATCAATTGTTTTCTAAATCTTATTAGTCACAAACGGGATCCTACATTTCAAAGCGCATTTGGAGCTAAAGCTCGCTGATTATAATTCTGAATATTTCATGCCAATTTTCAATCTTGTCCCAATAAGGAAGCCTTGAAAGTTATGTGCCTTATTATTTTTTCAGATTTTGTACTTGCAATTCAATATTGTCAGATTAATTCCAATGCGATATCTTATGTATACAATAATAGAATTTAGATTAGATTTTTCCATACAACATTTCGGAAATATGGGAGTATTAAAATTGAGGAAATAGAGCGTATTGCTCGAGAAACAACAATCAGAGGAAGTTAGAGTGATTCTAGGAATTTAATGCAAGACTTCCTCACAAAGCAGTGAGATGTTGAAGAATTTAAAAAAAGTGGCTCAAGTCATAACCTGATATTCAGCAAATAGAAATAAGGCAGCGCAAGATTGCTTGTTTAGAATTTTTCTTCCTAGAGGAATAGAGAATTAACACCTGTCGAGAATGACCATTTCGCCCTAAAAGAGTAATAAACACGACCTGTTTTGTAAGGCGTTGAAGAAGTAAAACTAAGAACTGGTTTATCGCTAGGGAAAAGGGGCAGTAATGAGCAATCCATCCACATCTACTCTCCAAACAAGCTCAGCTCAGCGCGAGGGGGGTACGGAGTAAAGATTAGCGTGAATGACTAAGTCGAGTGCGGCGGGGTGTCAGTCACTCATCGCCGCGAGTGTTCGCTCAAAAACGATGGGCGTCAAAATATCGCCGCAACCCCTATTTTCCTTCACGGTCATCAAAATGTAACCATTTCATTCCCAATATTACTAATTTTCATCCAATCAGACGACGCGGGAGGGGGGGGGGGGAGAGAGAGCGAGAAGAAGGTAACCTATTTGCAGATGTTCATTTTTGAAGATAGTATTCAGCTAAGTCTGGGTACTTGGGTTTCTACTGTCGAAAGTGATTGGGAGGTATTACTTAAAGGCAGCGGACAGGCAAAATGGACCCCTGTCAGATTTTGGTAGTTTCGGGTAGTGGACCCCCCAAGTACACCGTAGCCCCAACCCCACATTCCAATTCATGCGCTAAGTCCTGAAAAAAGCGCTTCAAAACTCCACCAGCCCCGCCCACTTCCATTGAGTGGGCGTTATTGGTGGAAGTTTGAAGCGCTTTTTTCAGGATTTAGCGCATCAACTGGAAGTTGGGGTTGGGGCTACGGTGTAATTGGGGGGGGGGTCCACTACCCGAAACTACCAAAATCTGACAGGGGTCCATTTTGCCTGTCTACTGCCTTTAAGCAGTTGCATGCACAAGCGGCCGTTCATTTGATTTATTTATGATAGAAAAATTCAACTCTAAACTTCTGCCCAGACCTTACCCTACCGTATTTGAGGACGCCAAGTGAACCATTCAGAAATTGTTTAGGAGAATTAGTTAATCAAGACAATTGTTTGCAACTTATGTGATTCACATTATAAGCGATAGATTTTAAACTCAAGCGCCGACCCAGACCGTACACTCTACCGTACTTAACGACTCTGATTGGTCCGCTCGCAAAAGATACGGTTTATGTTGGAGTATTTACTTTTTTCGACCACTACAATGATATGAGCAATTTTAAGGGTTGAAACTTTGAAATTCTATTTCTCGAACAAATTTCAGATACTCTAATTTCACGCGTATGCGCACTTTGAATTTTCAAGCGAGCCACTCAGCCGCTTCACCGTATTCTGAAAAGAAATCCTTACATCGCACGATTCTCTCAAGCAATATACAGCACTATAAGGTCCTTTGGTTGTAAAGTCCTTTGGCTTGTCTGGGCTGGTCAATTTTGGGAAAAAATCCCCCGCGCCTTATACGCGTGAAATTGGGGTAATTGAAATCCTAGAAAGAATCAAGGCATGAAGTTCCCTTTACATTTCTTTGAGAAATTCAGGGTAAATTGTGTCCTTGAGCTGCGGTAGCCAAAATATTCATTATTTGACTAATTGCATACTACGGTTTAATTCGCTCGAAACCCTGTTTTGTGCAGTGTAAAAAAAGATACGGAATAGAGCATATAGCAGTTCAAATAGATTAGAAATAATTGGGAATATTCCCAAAACAGTAGATATTTTCTAATTGACTCACGTATAAAATTATATCATAGAATAGGCAAAATTGTTCCTACTTGAACAGTAAATAAAATAATCATCAACCGTCCAAAATGAAGTAGCGTTGCCATTCTGGTGAAACAAAAGACAAAATCCTTGCCTGTCATTTAATTTTCTTGAGTACTCGTGCACGATTCTCATTTCGTTTACGAGCGGTAAGCTGATTCAATCAGCTCCAAACATGGGTGGAAATAGCACTCGTAACTTGGATTATAGCCAGCTTTGATCTAATTCCGCGGCAAATCTTCGGGCTAATCCGGGTGGAGGCGGTGGAAGAATTAAGATGGTAAATGTAAATTTCAAAAGGGTAATTTGCGTTGTTATGAAGAGACATGAATTTTCGAGAATTGGCAGTAAGAAGGCTATGAGATAGTAGTAAAGAGAAAATGAACTTGAAGACTACTTTTTAAGAATGTTCGAGAGCAGTTTGGTAATGTCCAACTTCCTAAACATAAATTGTCTGACACAGCCACAAAACTGCTGTCAAAAAAAGCTGGACAGCTGTCACTGACATCAACTCTTTGAAGGGTTAAATCGATGGAAATTTGAGAGCAAGCTTTTAGTTTCAAGTACGCATTGTGAAATAAGAAACTCTGCCTTTGAATTACACCTACGGAATAGCAAATAATGAAAACAGCACAAAAAGGTCTCGAAAAAAGTTGTTGCCTCATTTGATTGCAATCTGTTACAAGGGGTCCAAAAACTTTGTAGTTCCTTTACCAAACCCATAGAACCCTCATCTTTGCTATTAGGATTTTTGCAGTGCCAAGGGCACTTCACGGAGTGGAAAATCATAATGAATATCTTGTACCCACGACTTACGTTGACAAATTAGATTTTTAATTCTCTCATCACATCAAAATGATTTTCATTAAGGTATGGTACTATTTGAGATTTCTTTTCTTCCTCTACCACTCGACAATAACTTTCTGTTTATTATGCCCGACAATAACATCCTGTTGATTCTGCAAATCTGTTGGTTTTTTAAAGCAGCCGAGGGGGTATTTTTGTTGTATGATGAGGCATTTGTACCGTCGAACTTTGGCATAAATGAGATAAACAAAGCATATCGCTTTTAAAATATGTGTTAATAGCTAGTCTCCGATACAATTTTTTTTGAAAGCAGAGCACAAAATTTTCAATGATATTCATGGTCGTTGCAACCGTCATTTACAAAAGGGAAGGATTTTATTCTCGAATTTTGTGAGCCTTCAAAGATATTTTGCGTTCTTTTTTACTAGTGCTTTTACATGAAACCCACATGAATTGTATAGGTCAATTATAAAATCGTGACGACGGATCTGACTGCGGCCTTCGCGCCCACATGGGCATAAAACATTAATACAAAAACGCATCGCCTCAGTGCTCAAGCTCAGCCACTTCCAGTGTCTAAATACTATAATAAGTAAGTAGAAAAAAAATTCAAGTAGAGATGAAAACTATGCGGTTGCCGGAAGAGCGTGCGTGTCGCGCGCGATCGCGTCATCGTCACAATTTTTCGAATGCACTGCAAATATATTTTTAAAGGCAGAGAACTAGATGGTTCATGACCTTTCTATCGCTGGCGTTGGTGTTTTTACAAGAGTTACAGTCGTAAATTTGATTCGTCAAGGTAAATGGACAAGTGGTAGATGAATAAACAAATCAATTATCTAGTCAGCTAACAGATTAACAGGAAAAAAGCTATTGCTGAAGCTCACTTAATCTACACTTTAATTTTCCAGCATATTCTTACATTTACCCTTGCAAACGCTGGACGCTGAGACATGATACTATACTAGATTACGGACCAGTGCAGTTAGTTTACAGTGTAGGTTGCAAAGAATGTAAAAGGAAAAGATCATTTGATAAACAGACACACGGCTTGTTGGAGTTGGAATGAGTTTTAAGTTGATAAACGGACACACGGCTTAATGGAAATGGAGTAAGGTTCAAGTCCTATGTCTTGCATTGTCACAGCCTTAAACGGATTCAAAAGATGAATTATTGAGACAGCCTTCTAAATGCAAATTCTCAGAAAACTTTATTACTCAGTCCTGAATGTTAAGAGTCAGGGCTCGGCATAGGTGGCCTACGGGGCAAGCTGGATATCGTTGTGCAACAAAAGCAAGGGGGACACCGTTTGAGCGGAACCCCCCCCCCCTCCCAAACACTGTCGCCTTCTGCCTTTATGTCATCCATATTTTATAGAAGACGCAAATCGTCATTTCAGCCTTATCGATCTGCAAAAACCAAAAACCAAAAAAATGGGGGCGAGTGGCGTAGTGGTATGAGGCGCTGCTGTGACCAGATCGGACATAGGTTTGATCCCAGTCTCTGGGCCATCCGAGCAGGCTACCCTCCGGGACCTGCAAATTGCTACCAGAGTAATTCTGGGAGGATAAAAGCATTGACTTGGTAAACGACTGGCCCCGCAAGTCATGGTAATAGGCTCGCACGCATACAATTGCTTCTTCGACTATGGAGTAGTGTGCGTTCGGCGTATGCCCGCAAAGGGTGTCGAAGACGTCGAAACCTTTATCTTTCATAAAAACCAATAATTTCCTTTTTCAACATCAAACCTATTGCGAAAAAATAAAAGACTTCTTTACAGCAAAGAGAAAATAAAATGACACCCAAAGTGGTGTATAGACGGGAGGCAATAGGGATGGGCCGATAGGGAGGGAAAAACTCTTACAAGGCTAATTTTTGCCGTTTTATTGGATACAAACCGTCCTGCTCGCCAGCTTATTGTACTGATGGCGATTTTTTCAGTGCATTTGAGCCCTGTAATAGTGCAGGTATATTTCCTTCTAACTTGAATCCAGATTTATGTTGATCATGAAGTACAATTTCGAGCAGATATGTTCCAAGAAAGCAAAAAGTTTATAGTGCAAGACAAAAAAAAAGAGATCAAAGCTTAGAAGACATAGGAAAATAATGAAGAAGGACAGGATCATAATATTCGAAATCTCCATGGCTAGAAATATGAGCATACATATGCTCATTCGTTAGTATTGGGGGTTGTATTTGCC
The DNA here is from genome assembly GCA_958299035.1 of Cylicocyclus nassatus. Taxonomy (NCBI): domain Eukaryota; kingdom Metazoa; phylum Nematoda; class Chromadorea; order Rhabditida; family Strongylidae; genus Cylicocyclus; species Cylicocyclus nassatus. The sequence continues at coordinate 23,645,626 of CATQJL010000223.1, forward strand.
ATTATGGATTTGCTTGTCAATCAATCTGAGTATTATATGAAACTAGCTGAGCCTGCTATTGCATTAAGTTTGCAGACAATTGTTACATTTCTTTTGATTTTGGAAAATCTCAGAAGCCTCCAATTTGCCTGCCTTAAAAGCGGCCCAAAATTTTGCCTCCCATGTTTTAGTCATTCCGGGGCCTTTCTATGGCCCTGATTACAGTTATAAAGTTCAGATTTTCCAAAACCTCCAAAAACACGATTTCTGACCCGTCTTGAGGGCGCGGACGGCTTCCAGTAGACGTGTAGGCGGAGTCTGATAGGATCTGGGCGAGGTCTGATAGCTCTTTGACTGTTCCAGGCCCCTTATCTCCATTCAGAGACAACATTAGAGAACCGAACCAACGCAGATGCCCCTCTTGGGGGGGGGGGGCTACAATCAGGATCGATCCTAATCGGAGGGGTTAGATTTAGCCTAGACACTGCCTTTAGAAGTGGATAGACTCTATACTCGGGCATCCTTCCATGCCGCAAATGCACAATAGAGAGCGAGTTTACGTTAGCTATGTAATCATTTTGTACTCAAAATTTTTTTCTACTAATTTTTTCTATCCTTTGTGCTTTTTCTTTTTGATAACTCTTTTAGAACGTATCGGCAGTACTGCCTTTTTATGGCTGCAGCGTCACGTTTTTATCGTCTCGCAATGATGGAAAATTTCAAAACAATTCGAAAATCTCGAAAATTGGAAAATGTGGAACGTGTAACAGTCAGTACGGAAAGCTATAAATTATTAAATATTTTCAGAATATTTCCAGTAACATTTTTTTGTTATATTGGCAATAACATATAAAGGAGTGATAGAAATTATTAGCGAGCTAATTTTTCTAGGAATTTATTTTTCAGAATAAGAGAAGAAAATAAAGGAAGAAGATTCTACAGCTTCACAGCAGTACTTCCTACTTTTTCCACATATCATAAACAATCGTATGGGAGCAACTAATTACGAAGGGAAGTGTCGAGAGGAGATGAAGCGCAATTGCGGCACTCAACGAGAGCCTCGGCCGAATAACACTTATGAGGTTAGCACGAGCACAATCGCTCTAATGAGCTAAGCAGATTCAGGGCGCATCATGTCACAAACACGGCTAATGCCCCCTGCAAAAAATTCCTAAGCCTTTCTAAGCTGCAAAAAAGCTGATAAATAGAGTGAAATTGATATTGAACACGAAGTTTTTCATCAAGATTTTTGCGCGAAAATTCAAAAAAAGTCGTATCTCCGTTCGAAAAATTCCTACGAGCTTCCTACTTTCTCAGGCATGCACTATCAACATCCGGCATTTATACATGCATTTGCTTATATTTTCTGTGACTAAAAATGGAAAGAAAAAGATTTTCATGTTTTTGCTAAAGCTGCACTAGGCCGCTCGCAAATAGGTATTGATATAGTATATACCTTTGAAAGTATATTCATAAATTTTTTTGGAATTTTACAGGCAATATTTTTGAGAATTATCAAGTATAGTGCAAACCAAAAAAGATATTTGATATTTTTTTTTGTAATTTTAGCCTATTTTGTAATTATGTTTCTCGAGTTCTAGCCATGTAAAAAAAGCGAACTTCTGCAATTCAGTTGTAGAAAGACCATTTGGCGTTTTGCAAGAACATCCCTTCCCATCATAACATGATAAATGTGCTGATGAAGTCTCGCCTAAAGACGGCGCTTCAACTCTTCATGGGCATTTGAAGAATGAAGCATAGATGATTGATAAAGAGAAGGCAACAGAGTGAGAAAAGAATGACAAAGTGAAGTGCCTCTACACCCTTGCACTTGATAAAACAAATGGGCGCTAAAGAAAGTGACCAAGGTTTATGCAGGGAAAGAATAATTTCAAAAAAAAATTGGTAAGAATGTCTAGGTCTGCGAGCCTTCACGTTGAATGCAATCATGAAGTTATACCTAATTAAAAACTTTTCCAATGAAAACTAGCACGACAAAACGCAAAATTGCACGTACTTAATTCCAGAATTTAAATTATGATATCAGAGAAAGAATTTGATGGGAAAGCGAAACTGTTTACTGATTATCTTTTTCTTATCAGCGTATCAAATTTCTTGCATCAGGTAAACTTTATTGTGAAATTAACGGGAAAGTAGCGCAAGCAAGATTAATTTGCTTTTGGATTAATTTGATGTGTACAATTCCTTATCCAAATTCAAGTAATCCGCATGTTTGTAGCCTATCACCAGTACAGTGTTCGGTTAGTTTAATCATCGGGAATGTAGGATTTGAACATGATAAGAAACAAAACAGAATGAATGTAGAAAGAAGTGTATTACCCCGAACAATTTTTTGTGCCGCTCAGTGTACCGCGTTGTAAAGAAGATGGATCATATTCAACCGATCTTTATCAACAGCGTTTATGAAAAAATGCACTTTGAAGATGCATGAAATGTGATTGTTGTGGTTATGATCGGTGCTGCAAATCGTTTTTTAGAGTTTCTTGTGCTGACCTTGATTTTTTTTTCTTTATATGAAAGGCGTGTGTTTATAGGTTTTTGGCCTGCGGGCCTTCGTAACTTGCTAGTTTATCAAGAAACAAATAATCAAGTCCAATCAGCAATGATATTGGTGGTGAATATTATCAATAGAGAAACTAAACGAAAGTGAAGTTTTAACTTTAGTGGAAAGAAAAAAAAACTTTGTTCTTGTACTAGCGAAGGTATTTATAAATCGATAAACATGGTTCTTATTCTAAAAAAATTTGACGAGTCAGGCCTTTTCAGTTACTTGGGAGTTTTTTCTCACATTTTCCCATAAAGGATTAGAGCAGTGAATGCAGTCATTTGCACAGTTTATTCTGCTACCAAAAAAGTATACTTTGCTCTCAACTCTCTTTGGTTATTCAGCTAAATTCTTAAATCTCAGTTTTCATCAACTAATGAGGATTATGAGTTACTCAATGACCTCGAGACAGAATAAACTCCAGTGTTGTGAATGTACACTGAAGATGAATACAATTAAGATGAATTCATGAGGCTCTAACAGCCAATGGCTCTACTGTGAAAAATAAGAGGCCGAAGTTATCGCAGTCGTCTCTTAAAAGCAAGGCTCGGCACAGGTGGACTGAAGGCAGTGGATCAGCAAAATGGGCCCTAGTCAGATTTTGGTAGTTTCAGGTAGTATGCCTCCCAAGTACACCATAGCCCCAATCCCACCCTTCAATTTATGCGCTAAGTGCTGTAAAGGAGCTTCGAAACTCCACCAGCCCCGCCCACTTACATTGAGTGGGCGTCATTTATGGAGTCCAAAGCGTTTTTTTTTCAGGGCTTGGCGTATGGATTGGAGAGGTGGAATTGAAGCTACGGTGTATTTGGGGGCATAACCTGAAACTACCAAAATCTGACAGGGATCCATTCCGCTGATCCACTGCCTTTAAAGCAGCGTCCCCTAAAATGACAAGTGCAGGGCTTTTGCAGTATTCCAATGGTGGACCCTCCAGCTAATCTATCAGTGAAGTCTGGAGCAGAAAAGCGTTTCTGGAAAGCCCAAAATTCACTTCAGAAATCCTCCGAATCCCGCCCATTTCCAGGCTCCGCCCACTTCTTACACGTAATTTGGAGCAAACGCCGGCACGGAGAACTTCGAAAAAAGCTCACTTTTGCCATTTTCAACTGCTGAAAACCTAAGATGTGCGTCAGCATGGCGAGAAGGCTCCGAAGAGATGAAGAAACGGTGAACGTTTTTGCCGGGACGCTGCCGTCAAGAAGCAGGCTGGATATCGCTTTGGGAGTAAAAGCAAAAGAGAAATCGTTCGTACGTAGCCCGGGAAGGGACTAGAGAAAGCATGTACCACATCATTTTGGTGTTTCAAAAATCGCGAATCTCTGCGTCGGAGTCCCAGAAGTAGAAATTTTTTTCTTAGGGTTTTGAAAAAGTTTTTTTTTTCTTTTTTTTTTCTTCGGCCTCTTATTTTTCACAGCAGAGTGGTTGTTAGCTTCATGAATTCATCTTAATTGTATTCATCTTCAGTGTACATTCACAACATTAGAGTTTGTTCCATTCTCATTAAGTGGAAGCAGCGGACGATAGCGGCAGAGATGTCCGCAACCGGACAAGGGGGGGGGGGGTGGGATTTCAGTGCTTTGCGAAAGTGGTCCCCCTCAGACAGAACATCGGGCAAGTACGAGGTTATGACGTACTAAAGATTGGAAAGCTGGGAAACTTGCGCCTTGGAGCGGGTCCTCGGACCTGTTTGAATTTCTGCTATGCGGCAGAGTACGCATGCCGCCACAATCAAAATCGTAGGGTCCCGCCGCGACTCTCCGTATCAGCCTTGGCGGAGACTGTCGAATTTCAATTTGTTAGGTTTCGCGCCTTGTGATGTCGATTTTCGGATTCAGCGTTGCGGAGAACTCCCGGTAAGTGGATTTTCTAAAAATCGAGTTTTTGCCCGGGCACTGCCTTCACTGCGGTGCAGAATACTGTCATTGTGGCTAAAAGTCACCATCTACTCAAAAAGGTTATGTGATTTTGATCCTATTTAACAGCAGAGCCTCAAATCACAATCGCTGAAGTCTCGCGACAAATGAAATACTAAAGCGAGAAAATTGCTCCAGAAGGTAGGAACCACGCTGGCTCCGCTCATCAACGAGGGTGGTTAGAGGACAACAGGTTTAAAGTTGAGCAGTATAATGTATCCGGGACTGTTATAAGCCCTCCCTTCATTATCAAACTTACGGTCTTTTTATCTAAGACGCCCCATTTCGAACTTGTACTTCAAAGCACCCGCGTTGATAGGCGGGGCTAACGTGGCCGTTTTTACCTTTTGGAGCAGTTTGGACTTGACTTTTGCTTGCAATTAGTTAAGGGCGCCATTATAACATCAAAATCTTGGCGTTCCCAATTTGGGTAGACGGTGCCTCCCAATCAAGCTCCGTACATCACATGCTTACCTGGGTGACTTTTTCTTGCACGGAGGTACTAGATGAGGGCAGTTCAAAGAATGAGGCAAGCCATGGGAATTTATAGATTTATAGGCTCACTTAAGTGTAAACCGAGGATGTTCCCAATTGTATAATACTTTCTACCATGTCCGCAGTGGCGTACCCAGGATTTCGGCTCGGGGGGGGGGGGGCAAAAATTTTTTTCAAATGAAGGTGCGTGGCGTTAGCCACGTACTCCAAAAAATTTTAGGGGGCTTCTCAAAATTTTTGCGGGCCCCCAACTCTAAAATCTGGAAAAAGGGGGCGTGGCGTCAGCCACGCCCCCGAAAAAATTTTTTTTATAAGGCTAACTTGAATTTTTAAAAAATTTGAAAAATTATTTTAATTGTTTACAAAAATAAACAAGTCATTTGCACATTTTTATGACTCATGTAAGTAACTTTCAAAAATTTCGCGACCCGTTCTCGGGGGGGGGGGGGGGGGCCGCCCCTCCAACTCGGTACGCCACTGCATGTCCGCCATCAGCATTCCAACATTTACACCTTCAATGTGAGCATGGCTACATTTTCAAGTGAATAATAATGACAGGGCCGGGCGGAGCCGGGTAAGTCAACTAGTGGATAATAAATTTCTAGCACCGGGTAAGTCAACTAGTGGATAATAAATTTCTAGCAAAGTGGATTTTGGGAAAGAATAAGTGTGTAATTAAAGGGTCAACGCTTGTTTGTAATGAAGACAAAGTTCAATTGCCGTTGAATTGCTTCTAGAAAACACTTTCTTGTTACAAAGACTTCTGTGTACATTGAGCTTGTACATTGAGAGGCAACACTCTTGGGTTTCCAAGAGCTAGCTCCTTGAAAACAACTTCGTAAAGCACTTCGCCCATCGATATCTAGCCAAGCTTTGAAAATGAAGGTAATTAGCAGCTTTGCTGACACATGGCTGCTATTACCGTTCGTGTTAGTCGCAAAACAAATAATAAATAGATTCATCCAGATTACTCTTTTTGCAAATTTGGAATAAGGAAAAGCATATTAAACTCGCTGCGCAGTTCTCAACTCCCATGAGCGCCGAGTTTAATAATTGTATGGAACAAAATTTCCTGCTTGCTACGAATAACACATGATTTGAGCCAACTGGGGAACTCTACATTGAACGAGTATCACACCTTACATTTTCCATCGACGAGGAATTGTTTTAATACTTTGTGCACCTAGTAGAAGTCGATTTCAACATTGCCGAAAATTTTTCGGACGTTGCTTTCGGAGACTGGCGTCTTGCAATACTCAACTCCTTTACCTTGGAGATGCTTTGCGGTAATGCTCAACAAGCTTGATTAGTGAAGTGCTTCCGATCGAGTCTATAAAAATGACAAGATTCACGCCTCTTTATGTAGCAGAAATTCTTAATAGAAAACGCAGTCACAATAAGAGATACATTGTATTTTGCGCCGTCTCTCACTTCTCTGTACCGAAAACAGGCCAAAAGTTTTATTTGGGTAAAATGTGAAGCATAGACACTTCCTCGACAAAAATGAAGTCGATGTGTTACATTACGATCAAAAATGGAAGGGTTGCGTGTCGCATATTCAGTAGCTCCCTCTAGGTCTGTGAAAGTCTGTGTACTGGAACCGTTGAATTTGCACTAGATGAAACTTACTTCCCGGGTTTTGGTCTACGGCGGTTATTGTGTTCTTGCCCATCATAGGTTTCTTCGTCTTCCGAAGGCACATATTTCTGGCTAAATAAATATTCTCCAAGAGGTGAGTTTCTTATAACTAAACTTACTGTTTTTTCCCAGTTTTCTCCTTCTTATTACCTCTTCCAGTTTTCTCATTCTTATTACCTCTTCGTCCACGTGATTGCCTAGAAACACTTGAGATAAGGTTCTTCTTATTAGAGAATTCCTTGAAGGCAGCGGCTCGGCAGGTTCTCGACTCAAAGTTATTTGCTTACATGGGGTAATTCGAGGCGCTGATTCCGAAAATCCACCTTGAAGAGAGCGAAAATGGCAAACAACCATTTCCCAACGCCTCCCATTTTGAATTTGGACGAGTGGAGCACGTCCCGCCATAAGTAGAGAGGCAGAGTCGTTGCAGGACCCTCGCAGTTATAACGCTGCTGCGTGCCTTCTCTGACTGGTCAACGAGAATCACAAGCTCTTTCTCGCGTATTGGAATTTCTTGCGCGTAACGGATTTAGGGGCAGTTTTCTAAGCAGGGCAGCATGCTTTGCGCTCGGACATGCTTTGTTCTCATGCGGGTGCAAGCAACCTTCCATGTCAAAATTTCGGGATGTTCGATGGCTGTGGCGAGCTGCTGCCTTTAACGGAGCCGTCAAGGGCTGCAAGGCCTCTTCTATAGTGTCTACGACGCTATCTGATTCCCCTCCGTCCAGAAACATTCAGGTGAAATACCCAGTTGTTTGAAAAAACAGTCGGGCATAGTTACTTGAGCTGCTTGGAAATGAAGGAAGGTGTCCAACTTTGCATCGTTTACTGCCGATGATTTGCGACCTATATCAACTATACATACATAAGTCCTAGTTAGCCAGACCTCTCAAAAAACTAACTGAACATAATAATGTTATCAATCAAAAATATGAGTGTCTGACCCAGTTATCTGCACTATGGTATTAAAACCGTGCATTTAGCACTAGATGAAACTTACTTCCCGGGTTTTGGTCCACGGCGGTTATTGTGTTCTTGCCCATCATAGGTTTCTTCGTCTTCCGAAGGCACATATTTCTGGCTAAATAAATATTCTCCAAGAGGTGAGTTTTTTGTGGCTAAACTTACTGTCTATTCCTAGGTTTTCCATTCTTATTACCTCTTCCTCCAGAAGAGTGTTGCCTGGAAACACTTGAAATAACGTTCTTTCTATCAGATCTCCTTAACGGGACCGTCAAGGGCTGCAGGGCCCCTTCTACAATACAATTTGTGAAAAAAATTGGCAGCGGCACTTAACTCACGCAGCGCCGCCGCAGTTAGGTGGCAAGCGCCGCGTCGCGCGACAAAGTTAGGCGGAAAAGCGGCACTTGCCGCCTAACTTTGTCGCGCAACGTCTAACCTTTTTATAAAATAGACCTTATCTTGATTCAAAATTGATGAATTCTATACATAAGAGTACCATTCAACTCAGTTCGGCGAGGCGCATCTTCCAGTATACAGATGTGCCTAGTAGTGGGATATAAGTTTTTTTCCTGGAATTTTAGTGTAAATGGATCATTCAGTGTGCTGATTCCAGAGGCTACATACACATTCTGTTGAGCACTGCAGAAATAGGGCGGGTATAGTTTAAGAGCTCATTTTGCATGGAGATGTGTGAAAACTGGAATTTTCTCGGCGAAGTATGACGGGTCCCAAAATGCAGGAAGACAAAGGGAAATGGTTGGAAATCGCATGAGAAGCACATATCACGGAATGCCGCGCGTGCTGTGCAATGTACAATACCACTCACAGAACGGGAATCTCGCGAAATTCCAGAAATTTCGCGATTCCAGAATATCGCAAATTATGCAGCGCCATAACTTCCTTCGGAATGAATATATTTTAAATCCGAAAGCAGCATTGTGTTCAGCTCGTCAAGGCAGATCTTTCGATCTACGTCATGTCATCTATATCTTGTTTCCAGTTTTCTCAAATCGTTCTGAGAAGGTCCCTTTGCAAGTATGTAACGCAAGGCCTATCCAACATGAAAGCTTCCAGTAAGCACCAATCGATAGTGCTTTTCTTGTGCATTATAGTGCGCTAAAAAGCTGCCGCAGACTTCTTTTCAAAAGAGAACAAAGCATTGGTAAATTCTGGAAAAATCACTCGTTTCCAAATTCTACTCGCCGTAACTTTCTTTAGAGTGGACATTTTCTGAATCCGAAAAATGCATTGTGCTCAACTCATCAAGGCAAATCTTTCGGTATGCAGAGTCCTTGATTCAGCATTCTCGAAACTTTCTGCGGGCGTCTCTTCACAAAGGTGTGAAGCAGCACGTATTGCCCCCAGTAGAGAGAAATTTTCGATAGTACTTCTTCTGTAGATTATGGGGCGCTGGAAATTAGCCGCACACTTTTTCCAAAGGAGTTAGAAGTGCTGGTGAATTCTGAAAAAATCATGTCGTTCTGAATTTTTCTCAACGTAACTTTAAAATATGAAGCTCTCTTGCTAAGCAAATGTGATTTTCGTAATCAGCAGGTCGGATAACCCTTATGAGCAAGTTTTCCGAGATGTTCGGGTTATTTCATTTTCTCTCGTTTTACGCTCTGGAATGGATTTTGGTCAAAATGTTCATGCTTTTAAATTGTAAGGAAACTTCGCTTATAGAGGTATTCGAACGCGCTCTCTACAAAAATCAAGTTCTTTGAGGATTACAGGGTCTTTTGGAGAGATACGTGAGGTGACTGTAACTTCATCACGAAAGTGCGTAACTTTGCTCGCACTTCTCGCGTATCTGTCAGAAACCTTGCCTGCTTGCTTTTCTCAGTCAAAGTTACTAGGAACTGTGCTGTCGAAAGGTGCATGACGAGCCTACGAATACACATCCTCATGAATTTTGCCCAAAATGTAAAGATCGCATATTTCGTCGAAATTCCACCGTGAGTGCCTGTACAACACGCTGATCAAAATTTTTCACGTCCTTAATGGATCTTATTGTGTCAGATTTCGTAATTTGAGTTCTAGCCACCGAAATAGCTTTGATATCAACTGAGCAGCTGAAGCACACGCAAGTACCATATTCTGGGCGAAGCGAACACAATATCCGCAATGCGAGTGTCATACAAGCACTCACGGTGAAATTTCGACGAAATATGCGATCTTTACAATTTGGGCAAAATCCATGGGGACGTGTTTTCGTAGGCTCGTAACTGGGCGATTTCTGTAGAGTGGAGTCTGAGGCATGCACCCTTCCATAGCACAGTTCCTAGTAACTTTGACTGAGAAAAGCAGGCAGGCAAGATTTTTGACAGATGCGCGAGAAGTGCGGGCAAAGTTACGCACTTTCGTGATGAAGTTACAGTCACCTCACCGTATCTCTCCAAAAGACCCTGCAATCCTCAAAGACCGTGATTTTTGTAGAGAGCGCGTTCGAAATCCTCTATTGGTGCTTATTGGAAGCTCTCATGTTGGATAGGCGCTGCGTTACATAATTGCAAAGGAACCTCCTCAGAACAATTTGAGAAAACTGGGAACAAGATATAAATGACATGACGTAGATCGAAAGATTCGCCTTGACGAACTGAACACAATGCTGCCTTCGGATTTGAAATTATTCATTCCGAAGGAAGTTATGGCGCTGCATAATTTGCTATATCCCGGAATCGCGAAATTTCTGGAATTTCGCGAGATTCCCGTTCTGTGAGTGGTATTGTATAGGCTGTACCAACCAGCATCGGTTGTGCGACGTCGCACCTGCGGCAACTTGCAACGGTGCGAAGTCACGCGTGCGAACTCCGCTACGCGCTAGGGCACGTCGCATGCGACAGTGCGTCCTCGCAAGGCATACTAGCGCGGAACCGATGCTGGCTGATACAGCCTATACATTGCACAGCACGCGCGGCATTCCGCGATATGTGCTTCTCGTGCGATTTCCAACCATTTCCCTTTGTCTTCCTGCATTGTGGGACCCGTCATACTTCGCCGAGAAAATTCCAGTTTTCACACGTATCCATGCAGAATGAGCTCTTAAACTATACCTGCCCTATTTCTGCAGTGCTCAACAGAATGTGTATGTAGCCTCTAGAATTAGCACACTGAATGATCCATTTACACTAAAATTCCAGGAAAAAAACTTACATCCCACTGCTAGGCACATCTGTATATTGGAAGATGCGCCTCGTCGAACTGAGTTGAATGGTACTCTTATGTATAGAATTCATCAATTTTGAATCAAGATAAAGTCTATTTTATAGAAAGGTTAGACGTTGCGCGACAAAGTTAGGCGGCAAGTGCCGCTTTTCCGCCTAACTTTGTCGCGCGACGCGGCGCTTGCCACCTAACTGCGGCACGGCGCTGCGTGAGTTAAGTGCCGCCGCCAATTTTTTTCAGAAATTACGGGTGGTATTGTATAGTGTCTACGAGGTTGATTGATTTGATTCCCCTCCATCCAGAAAAATTTGGGTTGATTTACCCAGCTATTTGGAAAAACAGTTGAGCATAGTTACTTGAGCGTTTTGGAAATAAAGGAAGGTATCCAACTTTTTTAATGCCAATGACTTGTAGTAAGAAGCCAAACAACCTTTATCACCTTCGTATCAATCCTAGTTAGTTAGACATGTCAAAAAACTAATTAAGCAGTGGTAATATCAGTTAATAAGAAAATGCGCGACATGAGACCTAATTGTTCTTCATACTGGAGCGCGACATGAGACCTAATCGTTCGTGATACTGGAACCGTTGAATTAGCACTGAGTAAAACTTACATTACGGGCTCTGGTATAGAGCAACTAGCGCCGCTCCGCCCGTAACACTTACGTTGGTATTGTTCCTCTACCATTATATCCGCATTTTTCGTGCTAAAAAATAGTTTTCTTTGAGAAGGTAGTGAGTTTCTTGTGGTTAAACTTACGGGTCTCTTGGCTTTTCTTGATTTTTATCACCTTCCTCGGCTCCTTTTTTATCTTTATTTTTGCCAATACCGAGTTTTCCCTTGATCCAACTAAAAAACAATGCCTGCTTACACTCACCTCTTTCACTTGAATTATAGCATCTAGAGGGAAAAATACGCCTAAAAAGTTTTGCGGAACTCTACATTTGCGCGCGTCTTAAAACGTATAGTGTTTTTAGCACCTTTTTCTCATTTCTATTTCGAAGATATGACTTCCTATCTTAAGAGAAAGTAGCAAGCCTTAAAAAAGTAAAAGATCGACATTAGCAAACAATGAATGTGTGTTTGCTCTCAAATAGTGCAGTTATGGTGTATTTTTTGTCGAATTTTTTCCACCAAAATCTAACAGCTCCTCAACGCCCATTGTTGTTTCTTTTACGATCTAAAATCAATTTTAGCATTATAATGAGTACCACTTTCGAAATTTGTATCCTTTGTTTGATATAGGATAAGTTTTGGAGTTTTCAAAGCACAAAGCACAAAGGCAATCTGAAGGGCTATGCCTAAATCAATTGATTTTTCATGTCCGCAGTATTGCAAATCATCACTGCCTGTATTCACAAAGGGTTTTACAAATTTCAGCAAACCCACTCTATAGGACCCTTTTTCTTTTTTCCTTTATTTTGATCGCCCTTGATGTACTCTCTACCATCGAAGTCCTCCCTCACGAGCTCCATGTCACCGCTGTGGGGATAAATCACACGGTTGTTGCCGAAGGAACTGTTCCTGTCTTCGCGAGACTGTCTGTCCTTGAGACCGAAAGCACCAAATGTTTCGTGCTTCCCCGGACGAGGTTCTCCAGCACGATTCTCCTCCATACGACCTTCCCCACGCACAGCCATGTTCAAGCTGCTCAGCATAGACAAGAAGAATAGCAGTTCAGTACACTTCATCCTAACAAAAAATGCTTTCATATGACGAAATCGAAAAAAATGCGAGTTTGATGGAAAATCAACACGTGCGATGGCAAGACGTAAACGTAGACGTATTTGAATGACTGCATGAAGAAGCAGAAGTTAATGGATAGCTTGATGTAAAAAGGAAAAGATGAAGTTGAGCAACATTCGGTAAGCCATCTTTTCTCTTTTCTCTTTTTATCGCAAGTGCCAGCAAAAGTTACCCAATTTCCACTGCAGAGCTTCTGCTGAAGAGCTCCTTGCAGAAGATGATCCATTCTTCAATTGTTTGCTCACTTCAAGGTACATAAGAATAATTCGGGGAATTCATGATTTGAAATTGATCAAGGTTCTCTGACTCTTGTGCAACTTCTTATTAGCAGCAAGAAATTGAATGAAACTTCACAATTTGAATAAGCTTTGTGTCACATGGGCATCTTTGAAAGAGGAGTTCTGGAAGCAAATGCAGTCTTAGCAATTATAAGCAGATTGTCTCAATGCAAGGGGTGCTTACTAACAAGGGAAGGATAGTTGGATGCCGCGGCCATTCCTAATGATTTCTATACCAAAAAATGCGCCTTCGAATGCAGATTCTGAACCTGTGCTCGAAATCTGCGAAACGATCTTTTGAAGAAAGTTATGAACTTTTTTCCTTGAAAATTTAGCCTACTTTTGGATAGTAAAAATCATCAGATTTGATCTAGCCTACCGTTTGATGCTACTGAAGAAAATTTTAAACGTAATAATATTTATTTAGACTATCTGGATCATACTCAGCATTTGGAAAGAAGAGAAAATTTTTTTATTGATGATTTTGACCCTCCGCAGGAACGCAATTTTTTTAATGAAAAAAATCATAACTCCATTCAGGTTATCGTTTCGCAGATATGAAAGACAGTCTACGAACTAACATTCAAAAGCGCATTTTTTGGTATACAAATCATTATGAATGGCTACGGCATCCAAGTATCCTTCCCCTGTAAGGTTTCTAAGGAGCATCGCATCCTAGAGTGCTATGAAGCTTGCTGGATTTCATATGCATTTGATTAAATTATGCATGCCAGTTGTTAGGCTGAACTTGAAATTCTTTCGCACTATTTTCAAGTTCTTCCTTTCACAATATCCTTATAGCTTTGAAATACCTTATATACCTTTAGAAGACTTATACACCTTCAAAAGACCTTCTACACCTTATATGCCTTTGAAATCACCAGAAAGAGTTTATGTGCTTTTCAATGACATCTTCTTTCCTTCCACTCTGGTTGCAGAGAAAAAATCGGAAACGAGTTGTTTGAAGTCTGGTGAGCCATTAAAAACTAGAAACTACAATAAAATCCATCAGATAAACCAGTAGTAATCTACGCTACCTAATGGCATCATAGATCCGGCAAGCTGGCATACATCGCGGGAAGACCAACTTTTGTGTGTCCATAATTTTCCAGTCACTTCTAGTCATGAAGTCTTGACAGTCAGATTGCCACAAAACATTCATCTCATGCGCACTCGATCTTCTCGCATGGGCTCCGAAGGCGAAGCGCTATCCGATTGCCCGCTTATGCACCCTTCTCGAAAAGACTATAATAGAAATGCAAGAACGCGGGTAAGAGAGCATGATCAATACTATGTGTGACAGACTTTGGACCTGAACAAACAGCTGTTCGAAATGAACAAAAGACACGCGAAATTGCCCAAATAAGTTGAAGAAGGGATCGCAGAAAGGAAACACTAGTGTTTCGCAATGAAACTGAATCACTTTTGTACAAATCATGCATACAGCGTGTCCCAATCAGGGTCAGGCCGAACCGTCAGCTGAGTTTGCGCGCTCGCAACGCTGGGGTTCTGCTCTGCATACGCGCGCTATCACAGAGAGCAAACAGATTGAGCAGGGAGCAGATTGGCTAGCCGTAGACGTGACGCAAAACCCTCGCGACACGAACCCCCGCCATGCCAATTTTGGCCTGGTTGGGATTGAGGCAGACTGTACCAAGGAAAAGCCGCACACTGATAAAAATGATGATGTTTTGATGCAAAATAGAATTGTTGGAGTTATCTGCTTGACGTGAAATATGTGATATTGATACAATACCCAAATCTGCAGACGCCGTAAGCACCCCAAAATATTTTTTATAATGCTAATTTGCCAGAAAATTTTTTACGATGCTAATTTGCCTGAAAAATATTAGATTGTCCGGAAATTAATGTCCGTTTTGATTTCTAAGTAGGTTGCGAAGTGCTATTCGATACAGCAAAGCAAGCTCTACAAAATGGAGATCTTGCTTTTGCAAAGCTTTCATGCATCTCGAGTTTCAATCCAAAAACCCAAAAGATTCAACTTGAAGATTCAAATTAAGATTCAATTTTAACTTACAAAATTATAACAAAATGTTGAGGTACAAACGTAAATTTTCGGATTTCTACAAGCTGTAGTTCTCGAGAAATTTGAATTTTAGCATGGACACTTGACTAGAACAAAGCTACATTCGATATTTTTCGAGAACTACAGCTTGTAGAGAGCTGAAAATTTACGTTTGTACTTCTACGGATTTATAGTATACAGCTATTTACATGAAGACAGCCAAGCATAATTTGGCAAACGCACGAAAATTTCCGTTCCAAACAGAAGAAAAAAATACAGAAACGGCGATACATATCTTATGTGGATTGTGTTTACGTGAGCAAGTTATTTTGTAGGATTTTTATGAACTGAGTTACGATTTTTCTCGATTTTTAGGGCAGTTGAATCTTTTAAGTATTTGGTTCGAAACTCGAGAGCTTTGCAAAAGCAAGATCGCCATCTTATGAAGCTTGCTTTGCTTTATCGAATAGTACTTTGCAACCTATGCAAAAATGAAAAGTGTATGGCGTATTATGTTGAAGTTCAAAACGAACACTAGTTTTCGGACAACTCAATTTTTACAACGCTAATTTGACAGAAAAATATTTCTTACAATGCTAACTTGAATTTTTTAAAAATTCAAAATTTGAATTAAAATTTAAAAATTTTGATTATTTCATAAACATGTCACTTACAAATTGTTATAACTCACGTAATTAAATTCAAAAATTTTGCGATCGATTCTCGGGGAAGAAGGGGGGGGGGCTCCGCTCCCCCCTCCCCGTCCCTTCTCCTCTCCCTCCCCTCGGTCCGCCATTGCTGGTGATTGTCTGTCGATTTAAGTAGTATGTCAATCTAACTCACGCCAAGCACATAACTCCAAAAATTCTATTTAAAACATCATCGTTTTAATCAGTATGCGGTCCTATTTCTAACTGAGACGTTATAGTCCCGCAAGAATTTTGAGAAGCACCTCAAAAAATTTTTTCGGAGTACGTGGCGAACCACGCACCTTCATCAAAAGGTAGCGTCGAGGCAAATCTGGACCATGGGAATTTTATGTGGAATGTAATTTCGGGGCCCTAACTAAGGCACCGTCCAAGCGGCAGCTCAGGTAACTCGCTACGGCAGAGATATACGCCACCAAATTGGACCCCAGGATTGTATTTAGCATGGATTCATGACGCAACCCATCAATTTTGCGCGAGAACCCACGCGTTGCGCCGTGAATCCATGTGGAGTACAATCCTGGGGTCCAGTTTAGGGAAATATCTCAGCTGGGGCAGTACCTGAGCTGCCGGTTAGGCAATGGTTTAGTTAGGGCCCCAAAATTACTATCTACTTTATATCCCCATATGTAAAGATTTGCCTGGAGCTGCCTTTAGTGGGTGTTCTTCTCTCCCGCCCCCCCCCCCTTCCCCCCTCCCTCTCCCCCGAACGTTCAGGTACCACCACTGACCGCCAGCAATATGCTGGCACTTTTTCTCTCAAGCAAACTATTTCTCGTGCTTTCTCCTGCCGGCAGTATCATGATGTGCCGGCAGGCTAGTTCGCAAAGTTGCGAGCTGCACCTTCTGTTCTTTTCGGTATTTTTCCTTGGAGGGATTTTCTAATCTCAAACTGCTATGTAAGTTTCTTCAAAGCTGTGGCATTTTCGTAAAAGGGTTTAAAGGCTTGAATGTGGGATCTTATTTTTGCCTACCTCACGTCGAGGTGTTGGCGAAACTTTCACGATGCCGAGCGGGGGGGGGGGAAGCTGCTGTGACTGCTGTTCATTAGCTGCTGTGATGTCACAGGTTTTCTGATCTCCTATTTTCAACCAAGCTAATTTTGTACCGATTAAACTCTTCATTGGAAATTTATGATAATCGAGAAAACAGCAGAAAACGGGAAAATTGTTTTTTTTTTCAACCATTTTTTCAAGAAACTACTTTTCATGAACATTCCATCAGCACAAACTTAACTCACTTGGAAAAGGAAGTGTGGAAACTTATCGCACCGGCTGTTTCTGATTTATTGCAGATTTTTTTAGATTTTTTAGAGGCTTGCCTCAAACTACCAAATTTACAGGAATTCCTTTTTCCATTTTTATCCATGTAATTAAGCCCAGTAGTGAGCAAGCCAGTCGTTATAAATCAATTCATGATTTATCTTTTCCGATATTAATGGTATGCAAGATTATCATGGCAGAAAGAAGTTACGTTTTTTGGAGTGTTGCGATGGAATCTCGGTTCAATTTGATGGAATGGAACCAGTAGCGCTGCCTAGAGTTATTTATCAAAAAACTTAGCAGCTAGGGAGGAGACAAAACCAATTTGAAATTTGAACAATGTACTACATATTACACAGGCGTCACTAAGGGGCCCTACTATAGGATACAATATTTTTTTGGAACCTTTGGCATATTTTGCCGTATGTTGTAGCTCTTAATTACTTACATTACTCCAAACTTGTCGCTTTCGAAAAGTAAACAGTGTGCTTTGTAATTACCTTTGAAAACAGAAATACTGAGAATTGCCTAATTTCAAGTTAGAAGAAGGCATTTGATTACGCGCTCGCAGACATCCTGAAGCGACCTAATAGGAAGACTACATACTTTCTCATCGAAATAGTGGGCTGTAGTAGTTACACTAAAGAAACTGGCCTTTGGGCAAAAGGTGAGGCAAAATAGTTTCCGAGTAAAAGCCTAGCGTTAGCTACCTTCCAGGAATTACTTCTTTTTACTCTATGAGTTGCTTCAAATTGTTGGCTATTTTCGGAAGTTTTGCAAAACATTCTCTGGAAGGGGGAGTTGCAAGAAGCGCTGCTTTATCTCATCCTGCTTCTTACCCAGAGCACTCGACTGCAACTGCACGTACTGAATGTTTTGGCTCAAAGTAGTGCAATTTGAACAAGTTTGTCTAAGACTTGTATATGGAGAGATTAGAGCGTAGCATAGGTATCTAATCCTCAAAAATATTGTTTTAGAACGAATCTGCCCATTTTTGAAAAAATTTCTGTAGCATCGTTTACGTTCACCCTGAAGCCTAAATATTTACTTTTATAAGTGTACCAATGTAGAGAGAAAGAGTTTCGCGAGGTAAGTTGCCTGTAAGAAGAAGTTTGAAACGAAAAAACTGAAGCTTGATGGTAAGCTGAAAACGCGGCCCTTTTTATGCTATAATACGCATTATGTTAGAAATGCGCGCTGTTTGTATGGTCATAATGCATGAAACAGAAATAATTTTTCTATGAAATACATGAAAAAACCGCATGATGGTTTATGGCCAAATTTCGCCTGGTTGTTCATGATCAAATTGCCTGAATTACCATTAATCTCTCGGCAATAAAACCAAAATCTTTCTCTTGTGGTTATCGAACATATGCATTAATTCTGAAACACACGAAATGTGCGCGCGAAAAGTGTACGCTTTCCATACAGTTTCCTCAAAAAAAAATGTGTTCCCATGAAATCAAGTCCTCGTTTTTCCCTTGCTTCGCTGTAGCCTCTTCCAAGATTGATGAAATCCAAAACATGACAGTTGTGCCCAAGTGATCTTAGTGGGTCTTAAGTGTGACTTGAAAGAACCAACTGTTTGATACTTAGCATTGGTTAGATTATTTTTAGAAAAGAATCAGAAATTTGTGGAAACCTCCTACATTTAAAGATTTGATTGACGTTTTACAAAACTTTGAGAAAGATGAGTTTAAGTGAAACAAAACCTTTGTATTCTAATAATCATCCCAACTTACAATCGTTGAATGCAATCCTCGGTAACACTCCTGCAGTGACTCACTTTAATATTTTTTTTACTCGAAGAAGTTTGATTGAAGAGTAGGCGAGCAATTTACTGCTGGTTTAGGAGATCTGCAGTATTCAAATTTCTTACGAAGAGCATCTGGCCTACACAGATGTCGGCTTTCGGAAAGCTCTTCAATTACCTCTTCTTGTAAGCATCCTTGATTCTCATTTACTCTTGAAAAGTGCTTAATTCAAAAGCAAACGGAAATCATTTCTGAACTGCTGTAACATCGTTCAAAATTGTTATGAAAGTCACTGAATTCTACAGAACTTGCGAACCGCGTCGAGTCACCATATTATATTCGGACTTGATTCAGAATTTGTCCGCTTTAATAGAAGATATTCCAATTACTAATTTGGTGAAGTCCAGTAAAATTAGCGACTTTTTGACCTTTTATTAGCGATACTCAGCGGAAATGTTTCATCGCAGTTCGTTCCCTCGCTCGATGGCCTCCTAACACGAAGCGCTTTTTGTGGTTGTCTGTCTTGTGAGACCTTGATTTCCAGAAATAAGCTAAATTTTAGCTTTCACGCAGATCGTCATTTAGAGTATACCTACAGTGTAATTCTAAGAAGCAACCGAAAAACGCAAAGGTAATTTTTGGGGTGAGAACATAAGAAAACTTCTGAGACGGATTTGTCTCAAAATAGTAATCATTTTAACAAATCCAATTCATGAAAACCATGTGGTTACATTGTCCCACACGACAATGTGGCATGACCCACCATGTGACGTCGTCGGCAATGTGTTAACAAGTGCGTCAGTCTCGTAGGACGCCTATTTACCTGATTTACAAACAAACTTTAAAACGTAAGGGCAGGCAGTTCTGGCAGCTTCGGTCAATACATTCGGCTTTGAAACAACGTTCGAATCGGGGGACAGCATAACTAATTTTTACACTGATTTCAATGAACTTCAGCCGATGTCAGTGACGTGATCTTAATCACTGAACTCATGGATGAGTGATAAGCGTACGTAGTTCCCACCATGATTTTTGTTCGATACCGTATCGGAATCTGTTTACTGTATACTAGTTGATATGCTGATGCGGCATGCGGCTTAAAAGCATGGTAGAAGAGCAGCATCTGCAATATCAAAGAGTCACAGAAGAGCTTGACTAAGCTCCGTCACCGTGATGGCACAGCGCTACCGGATTTCTCGATAGATATTTCGATTGTTACCTTGCTGGGGACAAAGCCCGTAAACGCCCTCGGCCTACGAAATGACCTGTTCTGATCGAGACAGCGCCGAAACAGCACAGCGCTATAGCACAGCTCCGGCACTCTGGACGAATCCTAACAAAGCAACTATGAATCAACTTTGAAAGGTTAAAGCACTGGAATACTTGCTTAGTTCAAAGAATTTGAAACATTTACCAGTAGTCTCACCTTGTGTGAGATATTGCCAGAAGATGCCTTTGTCTGCATTCTCCACGTGACATTTTCTCAACCTAAGTGCTTGGTCGGTCAAACTTTCCGATGTCTTGAGAATTCCAAGCGCAAAAATTAGGGCTTTTGACCATCACACTTTTGAAACGGTGTACGTAAATGCACAAACAAAGTGTCCATTTCTTTCTGCTTTTCCTAGTCTTTCATTGTATGTCATCTATCCGTGCATGAGAAAATCATACATTTTTATAGCAGGTGAAAACACCTGTACTCATCTATTTTTTGCCTATTAATGTGATCGTTATTTATGGCAGGTAATAAAACTCTTGAATTGTTATTTTAGATTTGAAAAGTATGAAAAAGTAAAGTCGTTGTGCAGTGCAGCTTCCCATCCCGTACATCCAACACTGCTTCAACATGTAAAGCCCTCTGGGCTTGCCTCAAAGTTCTAATTTGTGGCACAAAATATTCTTGATTCATCATGAGGTTTGGGTCAATTGCTATACTAGTAGACATGACACTTATATTCGTCGTTTGTTTTTAACTAATATTCACATTTTCAGGCTTGATTCAGGGCCCGGCACGAGGTGGGCAAGCAGGGTTTTCCATAACGAATTTCCCTTTGATCCCAATATTTTTTACCAATCAGTGCTTGTGTAACGACAGCACCGGCCACACTTCGCCTAAAAGCGCTCAAAAGCGCCCAAAATGCTCGAACTCCTCTAATTACTGCTCATCTGTATCAAGATAGAGAACAGGAAGAAGAATAAGCAAGAAAAACGAACAAAGAATAAATAAATACCAAGTAACGCAGTCATAGGATTGGACGCCGTTCCCGCGGGTATCGATTGACTGGGGCGCGCTTTCCATCTTACAAGGAAAGGAAAGCTGGTCGAAGTGGCCTTTTGAAATGAGATGCATACGGCCTTGTAGAGCTTGGAACGCTGACTCCAAATCCGCCTTCGCTATCTGCTGCGGGCTTTTGATCGAGGAGTTATGAAGGTTTTGTGAGTAAAAATATGAATGCAAGAGTAGGCTTAAATCAGCCGTAACATTTTTTATAGGGCTTAATTGGTAGCGGTCACTTCCAACAAATAATCTTGATTTGAATATACCCACCCACAGAGCGCTCGAGCACAGTCTTCTGAAGATGACCCGACGCAAGCAACATCTAGTCGGACTTCGCAGCACGGATATGAGAAGAATGTCCCGTCTTCGTGACCCAGCGGAATACGTCGAGAAAGCGAAGCATCGATGGGCCGGTCACATTATGAGAAGAACAGACGACAGATGAACACTAAGAACATCGGAGTGGATTCCTCGCGAAGCAAAACGTCCCCGAGGAAGACCTCCAACGAGATGGGCAGACGTGTTCGTGGAACGGATGGACCAGCTGAGAAATCAGCTGAATACGATTTTTGCACATGGAAGTCGTGGACGGAGCCACCGACGACGGCCAAGAAGATCGTGGATGTCTGAAGCGAGGGACAGGGAAAACTGGCCACTTCTGTACTGGGGCCCGCACGTCACGTGAGGACGGGCCATCCAAGTAAGTAAGTGTGAATATACCAGCTCGCTGATGCCTCATTTGAACGCTGGGAAGAAGCTACGACTGATTTTACCCTACTTTTGCATTCAGATCACGAAAACCTCCATAACTCCTCGCCCAGAAGTAGCAGCAGATAGCAAAGATAGATTTGGAATCAGCGTTCCAAGCTGTACAAAGCAGTTTACATCGCATCTCAAAAGGCCACTTCGACCAACCTTCCTTCCCTTGTTAGAAAGCTAGGCTCTGATGCGATTTTGGGCTCTAACAAAGAGAAGAGAAGAAGCATCGGAACCAAAATCTTACCATGTAGTAAACTTTAGGTGTACAACAGATTTATGTAAAAATTTTAAAAAATGTGAATTGAAAGTTTTGCCTGCCCCAGGAGAGCATTAGGTGGGCAATTGCCCACCTAATTTGAAAAATAGTTCGGCATGCTCTTCATTCACATAATTTTTTCATAATTTTTCATACGTTGTTTCTTAGTCCTACTGCGCATATACACACCAAGTCTCGTGCGATTTCATCTTCTCTGCGCTGCAAACGAGCCATTTTTCCATTTTCTTGGTAGTGGAAAATTTTCAAAAAAAGCTTGCCACAACCTTCAGTCTCATAACTTTTCAAATGAAACTCCTAGGTTAAGCCCTGCAGGCCTGTATTCATGTACCTACCAAATTTCATACCGTATGGTCATCTGTGCGCTGCAAACGAGCCATTTGGATTCACATCTTCATTTGCCAGTTTTGCAAAATTTTTGGAAAAAATGCTTATTATACCTCCCATTCAAATAAGTTTTTCATAATATTTCGTACTTTGTTTCTGCTAGCCTCTCATCGTTCGCTTACGTAATTTGGTGCTATATCTTCACGCCTGCATTGAGAAATGGTCATGTAATCATGCTGTTCAACGGCATCGCTTATGCGACGTCGCGCGCGCGAACTCTGCTGTGCGTTGAGGCTTATGAAAACTACTTCCCAATGAATTAGATGTATAGGGTAATAAGCATGATTCGACCTTCTTTTGCTTGCACTTGGAATCTTCTTCCGGGGCTCCGCCCCGGCCCCGCGATAACGATATCCCTTTGCTTTTTGACCCCAAAGATTTCCAGCTTGTCATTTGCCAACCTCTTGCTGGGCCCTGGCTCGAATTGAGGCAATCAAGCTACCGTATTTATAAAATAAGAACAAAGTAACCTTCATAAATACAGTTTATATGGTTTACATCACGAATCGGTTTGGCACACGTACATTATTCATGACTCAGTGAAATCCTGATAATTGCACTTATGAATGTACCACGGTCTGCCAATGTGCGCCATATACTTTGTGGTCGTGCAGACAGCCAATCTCCAGACAAAAAGCCATAATATGCACGAGTGACAAGATATCTTCACCAGATTGCACACTTTGTGAGTTGAGGCACCTCTTATTGGTGTGTAACTTTATATAAGCTTTTGTAGGCAGATACCCTTGCGAGAAGGTGACTTCTCCTATACCGCACAAGCAAAATTGACGAAACATTACCCTAACAACAAGACCAGACCCTTTGCATCTATGATCAATCCTTGCGTCCAAATCTGGCCTTGCTGGCGTCAGAGCCGTGGGCTAGATTTTTATTTGAGGTCCTTAGCATGCTATGTAGTAAAATAGTCTCCTCCATTTACCAAATTAGATAGTGGATCATTGCATTATGTGCGTTAGTAGGCAGAATTTCCAATCGACTTGCAAACCAAGCCTGAAACTCATTAAACCGTTCGCGGATTCCACAAAGATTCTATCAATTTTTATAGCATCTTCCATCCTTTTCTGCATCGGAGTCATGTTTTAGAATAGACGCGATTTAGGGAAATTTCTTTATTTCAAATTAGTAGTAGAGTGATGTGTGTTACTGTTTGTGTTCCTCCCCTTCCAGATTCTATTAAGCTTTCTCATAATTTTTTACCGTTTTACCCTAAACATCAGCATTTCTTGAGAACTGGGGCACTACAATGGCAAAAATACATGGTTGTACTTCTATATGTATGAGCTATATGATCACATGCGTGGGAGGACCTCAGGACGTCTGGCGGAGTTTGTCATTTTGCTTTATTCGTTTTTTCTTTATTTCTAACCATGAAAAAAAAAATTCGGAAAGTGTACGTTTGAATACGCGATGTGTCAGCATATGCTAGAATAAATGGAGAATTTTTGGATACTTTGAAGCATACCTTCGATAGTTAAGAGACAAGGGCTTGAAAGTGATAGTTGTTTGAGTTCTTGCCCTCTATAAAAAGTGAAGGTTGTTTCAAAAAAAATAGACGAAAATTTAGAGATACAAATTAAATTAGAAAACTTAGAAAATTCATACAAAGCAGAGGTGAGCACATCACCAAATCTGAAACCTTAACTTGGTGGTTTCCTACGCAGAGTTTCGTCTCCAGGATTGCCGTTAAAATTGGGTGACAACAACAACAAAGTTCTTTTCCAGTCAAAAAAAGCGCTGTTTAGCTGTGGCGTTAGTTGGGAGACCGAAAGAAGAAGAACTTGTCAACAACTGAATTGAACATGTTAAACATGTCTGTAAAGTTGTGTTGCACATCGACGCCAATCTGATTTTTGATGCGTCCTTCAAATTTTCACCCCCGCATAGTCATTTCGTACGCTGCGACGTTGTCTGGATTCTTCCGCTCATCATTCTGAGCAAGTATCGTCCAAGCTGGAAAAAATTCGCTGCAAAAGCACAGAAAGAGAACAAGGTAAAGAAAAACGCACTTTTTTGTATTTTTCACAAAAAAACCGGCATAAGCAAAGAAGTAAGCTCGGCGACGTTGTCTACATCATAGACAGAAACAAGACCTATCGAATGCACAAAAAAAGCGAGTGAAAAAAGTTAAACTGAAGAAAAAACAAGAGGTTTTTGAAAACACCGTTTTTCGAGGATTTCTCGTTTAAATCCCAGAAAGAAGTTCCGCGACGTTGTCAGCGTGAAAATAGAGGTCAAGAGCTTTAATATGATATATAGATTATCGAAATTGGGCTCCGAACAACGAAGAAAAGGGCACCAGAGCCAAATGCCCCGCGCCCCGCATTTGAGGTAGCGAGGTAGCGCGCAGCGCGCGGAGACGCAGACGAGCAGCGGAGACAGACCAGAGCCGACGGGGCATTTGGCTCTGGTCGTGGATCTTCGCAGGGTCTCAACGAAACCCTGCAAAATTATATATCGTTGTGATCCTCATGAGACGGCCAGGAGCAATGACAACGTCGCAGGTCTTGAAAATCACTCCATAACGAGATAGACCAGCATTGAGCGCAGTTTTTCGTTTTTATTGAACTCTAGCGGCTTTAATGAACTTCCAACATTCAACCGCAGTTCAGAGGAAGGTTAATTGAGAAATTTTGCCCTAGTTTTTGATAGAATTTCTAAACTAAAACCTTCTTCTCAACAAAAAAGGCCATAAAAACGCAATTCTTCGGTTTTTTTTGAGCTTCTTTTGAATGTCACTGCTATATTTGCCTCATTTAAATTCATCCCTATACAATTATGTCATTAGTTATGTCATAATTTCCGGGGCTTCGCCCCGGATGACTTCTGTACTTCTCCCCTGGTGAAGGTTGTGTTCTATCATGACGCTCAAAGTGAAGGTTACCAGAGTACATGGCTCTATGTATCGAAGGTATGCTTTGAAGCAGAGATACGATTTTTGACAGAAAAGTTTGTTTTCAACTACAATCAGATTTCAGCTCAAAACTTCACGTAGGGTATGATTTGGGCAGGCTTTTGATAGCCACCTTGTAGAGCTTGCTTTGCCCTGTCGAATGATTATTCAAGCCACGCCAGATGCAGGAAAGGTACGAAAAGACGGCGGTTGCAGTAAAAACGGTAAAAAATTATGAAACCGAATAAACTGGAAAATGTGTGGTGTCTATATTGAAAACAAGTTGGTCCACTTGAAATATGCTCATACGTCCTGAAATGTTTGATATGAGCTTAGCGTGCAGTTCTGACGCTTTCAAGCATTCGCTGCTTATTAAAGGCAGTGGCTTAGCAAAGTTCGTGCTATCCCGATTACTGCTTAACATAAGAGCAGTTCTTAGGAGAGGGGCTCCTGCGTGTGTGCGGTCTTTTATGCGGGCCCCGAATGGAGAAATTGAACGTGAAACTAGCTAACAAGGGAATGGTCAGAAATCGAAATGGCCATTCCAGACAAGCTGCGTAGCGTTAGATGCAGCATGAAGCGCTGACTCTAAATCTGTCTTCCTTATCTGCTTATCGCTTTTCTGGACGAAGTTATAAGCCATTAACGACCATTATTTTACTTAGAAATTATGCGTGAAATTGAAAATTTAGCCGTACAGAGCCTTGTTCGCCTCAATGCTGGGCCAAAACATGCAGCTAGCTTACTTAAAATTTTTGAAGCCAGAAGCCGAGCTAAAAGTGCAACAATGTGCTTAATTTCCCTGTTTTTATGTATGATTTTTTTTACAATAAAACCGTTTGTAGCTTCGTCCACAGAAGCGGGAAGCAGATAAGGAAGACAGATTCGAAGTCAGCGTTCTATACTGCATCGAATAATATACAGCTTGTTTGGTTTGGCCACTTCGATTTCTGACCATTCCATTGTATGTGCTATCAGGCCACGCCCACCTACTCTGCCCACCCAAGTTTTGAGCCAGAGTGCGCCGCGTACGGGCGTACGTGACGTACGCAGCGTACGCTCGGTATATTTCATCATAGGAGCGAACGCGGCGTACGCTGCGTACGCCGCGTACGCCGCGAGGTCTGGCTCAACCCCAAAGACTGAAAGTCGCTCCCGCTATCAGGACAGGGTTCCCGGAATTCGGGATTTAGGGGTTTTGCACAATTTGCACTTCATAACTGTAATCAGGTCCACGGAATGGACCCAAAATAATAAATGCATGGGGGCCTAAATTTTAGATGGATGCCCTTTAAGGACTACATCAATAAATGAGAGATGCTACAAAAAAGCTTTGCAGACTTTGGCCTAAATTCCATGGAAAGCACAGATGCTGTGCTGTGTACTCAAAGAACTGTCAAAAACTTAGTTTTGGTCTTATCGTCAGGTACAGACCAAGATACTAAGGTTGCTACAACGTAACAATCATTCATTTCAGCTGAAATTCTATCTATGGCCGGAAGACGAGTATAAGAGAAGAAAGATGCATTTGCTCTTTAGAAGAGAGAGCACACTATTTTTGAGAAATCTTAGCATCTCTCCGCCTCAATCTTTGCTCTTGTTAAAGTTAGTTAGCAGATGTTGAACACTTTCCAGTAGCGTCTTGTTGGCTCTCTAATATGCTCCTCTTGGAGGTGGTTCAAAGCAAGGAATTATTCCATTTCCATTGATTTTAAGCAGGAGTGCCAAATTTTAACAATCATACAATGAATCCAAAACATGCATTATTATAGTTTTATGACCTCTTCTTTTTAACTGAGTAGTTTGCGTTAATTGAGCATATCTATGGAGTGCCAAAAAACATTATACTCACCGCTTGTGCTATTTCCTCGATCGTGAGACCTAGGAAAGCTCGATCAGGAGCAGCTTTGCTTCATTTCAAAAAAGGAGGTAATAATGCTGCACCCAACTCAGTAATGCCTGATTTTGGAATTGGTCTGCTCGCTGTACCTGGAAGTTCTTCCATCCACTCTTATTCTGCAGTGAGCATCATTGAGAACAGACATGTTACATTTTTTCGAAAATGAACGACGTAACTTTTATTCAACCCAGTAAAATCGCTACTAGAAGAAAGACTTGACTGTTTTTATATATCATCTTATCATGGAGGTGCTCCCATGAAGGTCGGCAGCCTCACCGTGGAGTGGGGGACACTGGGTGCCAAATTGCGATGCACAGCCGAGTGCAAAATCTGGCAGGGCCTTCCGCTGTGAAAGAGTTCGACGTTTCGGTTTCGGCCGGATGCCTAGCTAGGAGCTGGCCAGGCCAGATCCACCGCCATCTGGTTTTCGGTCGTTAGGCGGCCCTTCCCAACAAAAAAAATAAGGTGTCCATGTACTATCTTGGAGCTGGGATGTAAACATAACAAAGCAGAAAACGAAGGGCTGCGGGAAATTTTACAAACCTCACCAAGAACATTTACTACCTCCGAAAAAACAGATACTTTTTTGCGCTTCTAGTATATACCCTGAAATAGCACATGACAGCCACGCAAATTTTTGATGTCTGCCTTTTGGGACCACCTTCCACGGACCAGTGACCATTTTTCAGATAAAGTCGCGCATACTGCCATCTGCAGCACATACCTACCTAGCTGTAAATGGCTGACAAAGAAGATAGAAGTTGTTTCTAGCTTCAGAGCAAAAGAAAACTTTTGGAATGAGTTTGTAACAAAATAGTCGCTATTTTAACGAAGTTCAAGCTGTGAGACCTCTTGACATACCGTGTGTGTCAAGTGATCCCCACGTGGTAGTCATATCTTCACACATTTGGTGTTTCAAGCGATTGTCAATGTGATAGTGAATTCACTGTTCTAAGAAAAATTCTTCCCAGCCAAAACCCTCGACTTACATTCACTGCGAAGTATTTCCGCTCTCTTTACTTCATCCAAGCATTTTGGGTCGCCGCACGCTTTAGTGCTTTGAAAGGCTTTTTACTTCATCCGAGCGCCCTCGATTTGCTTTCGAATGTGAAGAAGTGGCTAGCACTGATTTGCAAGAGTAGAAAGAATGAAGCTCCGCTGACCGCCGCCCCTCTGTTCCTGTTGACAACCATTTGGCATACTATCGTCGTCTTTCAGCATACTATCGCTAAACATCAAAATCATTAAGTTGTATAGATTTACAAGACTTTATTGTCTCCCTCTGAGTTAATCTAGCCTATTTGTAAGATAAATACGGATCAACAAACGATTTGCACTTTACCACCCAATGCATTCTAACTGAAATCTTTAATCGTGCCCCTGAGATACACATCGTGCCCCTGTTTCTACCTCAGAAGTACAATCCTTTTAAAAGTCGAATCACAAACTCTCCACCGCTTGCCTTTTCAAATGCCTTTCTCTCGCTACAACCAAAAGAGAGAAGCGGTTGGTTATAATTGTCACACTTGTGCCTTCCACCGCTTCAGAACGATGTTCCGTTATTTATTAATTGATTGATTTATGGCTCGTGAATACTGTATACTTAAAACGCTTTCTAAGCAGGCTTATCAAGCTAGCTTGCAAGATTTTCGGTATTTATGGAACACAATTCCCTGTTAGCATTGGTCTCGACGTTGGTATCAGCGCAGGTCAAATACTCAGCGTTCTCAATAAAATACGTTTTACAAGCCGCTCTTATTAAATAATATGCAGAAAAAATGCTCATCATGCAGAAAAAAGGGTCATAACTCCCCAAACAATCGCCGGGAACAGGCTTTCCGCAAACTCGCGCTTTTCTGCAAGCGGTCAGCAGAATCTACGAAACTGCGTAGCCAAACCTTCAGCGGGCTTTACTTCCTTTACGGTCGCATATTCTGTCGGCGGGCAGCAATAAAGCATTTTCTTCATTTTTGCAAGCGCTCGTCAAATAATCTCTTTCAGTGAGCGCTGGCCAAACTTTAAGCAAGCCCTCGTACTCTTTTTACGCAGTTTCAGGCGTACGCCGAGCAAAGGTGAGACTCTACTCAGATAATCGCCGGGGCAGGCGGCTATGCGATTTTTTGGGCAAGCGGGCACCGGAAAAATAGTTCGCTGATTTCTTGCGGTCCGCTTGCAGAAATATGGAAGAATGTTGGCCAATTTTCAGACGAGTTCTCGGAGAACATTTGCGGTTTTCTCATAGATTAGTTGCGACGCAGTGGCCGCATTCTCGCGGACTCTCCGCGAGAATCTGCGAAATTGTTGGGAGCCTCGCGGTCCTTTGTGGAGTATCGCACAGCTCGCAGGTACCTTACACTGAGAAAAGGTACCCTAAATTCGGGTAGTTAAACCATCGATGACACCTCTGCAACACAGAGGCCCGTAGTAAAGCTCGATCAGTTCAGGTGAACTGAACTTATCCCATCAGTTCACCTCACGTCAGGTGAACTGATGACCGCCACCCTCCCATGCTATGAGAATGGCGAGTGAACTGATAGTTGACCATCTGTCCACCTGCTGCAGTCAACTCTTCCACATCAGTTCACGTTCAAGTGACCTGAACGCGAACTGATGTTAGAGTGATGCAAATAGTGTGTAAAAGAGGAGACGCAGACAAGACTTCCGCAAGTTGCTCCTGAGTAACTTACGATACACATCAGGCCAAAAATGCAGACAAAATCGGCGCAAAACTGCACAACCGCGCCCGAAAAGGAGAAGATCGATGAACAGCTGATTTTGGCGAGGATAACAAAAAACAAATTCTTCTCTTTTTTGTAAACCTTACTGGTTTTTTTTCACTAGCCGTCCAAAACAAAAACTCATTAATTCATTTCATTAAATTCACGTTGCAACCATTTCGTTTTTTTTATAAAATTTTCGTCACAAATTGTGTTTTTGTTTCATCCGTGCATTTGCTAGGAGAAATCCTTGATAGCGGTAATCATCGATTGCGTAGTGGCCGCTATCAAAGATTGTCCAGCGATTCTTCAGAATGTGTGCCGCTAGTCGGACTCGAACCACGGCCGCGCACGTGTAATTCCAACCGCTTACCCTTTTGATCAAATCAGCTCAAGTGGTTCTTTTTTCAAGAACGCACTTGACTGTAATGTCTCGGAAGCGATCCGCATCCAGATCAATGGCTCTCCGGATGCTAGACTGAGGCGTGATGAGAACGCCAGTCCGCGTCGAGAGATAATGCCCTAATGGGGGTTTACTGCGGGCCAAAGTTTCACCTTTGGTCGTCGTTCGCACCGAATTGCCTAAAAAGAGTCCCAGCGCCTGCTGTAAGTTTGGCCAGCGCTCGCTGAAAGATATTATTTGACGAGCGCTTGCAGAAAATTTTGTATTGCTGCTCAGATAATCGCCGGGGGCAAGCGGCCATGCGAATTTTGAGCAAGCGGGCACCGGAAAAATAGTTCGCTGATTTTTTGTGGTCCGCTTGCAGAAATTTGGAGTAATTTTGGCCAATTTTTAGACAAACGCTCGAAGATCTATCGCGGTTTTTCTATACATAAGTTGCGGCACAGTGGCCGCATTCCCGCGGATTTTCCGCGAGAACATGCAAAATTATTGGGAGCCGCACGGTCCTTTTTGAAAGACCGCACAGCCCTCAGGTACTTTCCGCTGAAAGAAAGTACCCCAAACTTGGGTAATAAAACCATCGACGGCACCTCTGCCACATAGAGTCTCATCTTTTCTCGGCGTACGCCCGAAACTGCGTAAAAAGAGTCTGAGCGCCTGCTGAAAGTTTGGCCAGCGCTCGCTGAAAGAGACTGTTTGACGAGCGCTTGCAGAAAATTTTGTATTGATGCCCGCTTGCAGAAAACGCAAATACCGCCCGCTGAAGATTTGGCCACGCCCCGAAATCCTGCTGACCGCCTGCAGAAAAGCGCGAGTTTGCGGACCGCCTGCCCCCGGCGATTATCTGAGTGCCTGTTAGCAGAACACGGAAGTACAGCTCGCTGAGGATTTAACCACGCCCAAAAATTTTGCTGACCACTTGCAGAAAAGCGCGAGTTTGCGGACCGCCTGCCCCCGGCGATTATCTGAGTTACTTCAGAATGCGCCGCAGCTAAGGACAGCATATTTGGAATCAGCGTTCGAAGCTGATATTAAATATATGTGTCTCATCTCAAAACACGAATCTAAGACCTGATTTCCTTTGTTAGTGGTGGGTACTCTGAAGAGAGCTCAGCACGAGGTGGCTTTTTCATTCTTCCGGAAACGAAGTCCCCACTGACTTCGCAGCTAACATACGACATCCCCTATGACCACTAATGATTACAAACAAAACGAGCAAAGAAGAATACAAGTGGAAAACGAAAGAACACGAAATTGACGGTAAGAACAAGTAAACGTTTCGTAATCATCGAATTGGCGGCATACTTTGTCCATAGCGCACTATCGCACGCCTGAAGCAGAATTGCCGCCGCTACACAAAATCTTTCGAGGACTGTAACTAGGCGAGGAGTGGGGCGTTTGAGGAGCTTCAAAAACTGTTTTGTAGAGATTTGGACTTAGAACAAAACTATGTAGAATTTTTGGAAAAATTATGTGAAGGAAGTGAAATTTATGACTTCTTCTTCTTGCAGCCACCTCAGGTGGCTGTCCAGGTGGCTGTAAAGCCACCTAACTCCTGAAAATGTTTGCCACTACTTTAGTTCACATAAGTTTTTCATAATTTTTTACACATAATTCCACCTCCTCATTGCCCATCTACACAATAGTTTCGGTGTCATATCATTTCCTCTTCGCTATAAACATGGCTTTTGTCTACCTCGGGGCGTACTTTCAAATTCCCGCACTTCCACGGATAGCATATTGGAGCGGGAAATTAATGGTTTTGCAAAGAATGGAGTTATACGGACAGTGCTGAGCACTTGTGACGTCTCCAGAAAATGGGTAGGTGGATTAGAGGGGAAAGGGGGGGGGGCAGTTGTGGGCTCAGCCAAGGACCCCGTAGAAACGATATCTCCTTTGCTTCCTACTCCAAAACGATATCCAGCCTGCCCGGTAAGCCACCTGTGCTGAGCTCTGACTCTGAATGACCAACTTGTATCATCTAGTTAGCCCTGCATCGTTCTGTGATTTCATGCGACCGCTCATCAGCCTGCTACATTCAATGACCGTGCTTATCTCAGACTATTAAGCCGTTTGAAAATTCTGTCGTTTCATTTTCAAGAGTTTGTAATTTTGCGTTATCTCAACAAATTCTCTTGTTTTTAATTTTATTACTAGAAAAAAAAATGAATCTTTCGCTTTCAAGTTGTCTTGCCAAGTTTTTGTTTTTCACCGAAGCAGAGATAAGAATGAAAGAGATATAAATTTTGATCATTTTAAGTCATACCAGAAAGCTGGAATGCTGCAGAAAAATCTAAAATCTTCAGCGCATGAGTTTTCTACTACTCTTTTCAGCCGAGAAGAGTTTGTGCTGTTTTGACGCCTTTATGAGAAGTTATAAATTTTGAATGGGTGATGATGTGATTAATTCTGGCGCTTTCTGTAGAAAACACGAAAATTATACTCTTCATAGAGACGTCCAAACAGCACAAACTTTTCACAATTGCAAAAAGTAGGCCATAAAACTTAATCGCTAAGGAAAACGGATTTTTCTACAACGTTTCAGATTTCTGACAGTCTAACATGAAATGATCGCAGCTAGAATAATCTTCTTCATCCAATTTTATCTCTGCAACCAGAATTCGAAGTGAACTCGCTAAAAACTTACTACAAAGAAGAAGATATCTTTTTCTTTTAATAAAATTACTGTAAGGGTCCAAAGCGCAAAGAATTAGGACCAGGGCTCGGCACAGGTGGCTTACAAGCAAGCTGGATATCGTTTTTTGGGGAGAAAAGCAAAGGGGGTTTCGTTTCTGTGACCGAAGAGAGTCGCAAAATTGGCGACTTGGCGACGTTTTTTTTAGTCGTCGTTTCTTTTTTGGAGATCTTGGGGAATTTATTAGGTTTTTAGGGGAAAATCGGTTGAGGGTCAAAGGGGGCTTCGTAAAAATTCCCAAAAGTCAAGGGGGACTTCGTTTTTTCCATTTTCATCTAGCCACCTCGTGCCGAGCCCTGATTTGGACATTTTGAAAATGAAACGACACAACTTTCGGACCGACCTAATATATACTACTCGCTCTGGCTTCTAAATGCATGTCTTCCGTGCATTTTATCCCTCAAAACAACGGTGTTTCTGCACTTCAAATTTTCTTTCTGATAACTTTTACTTCCAAAAAAGGATGGGAATCAATGTGGAGCAATTGTTCGAGGCGGATTTATTTCAGTGTCACACAAACAAAGGTGAACTGACAAGGTGATGAGTGTAATTTTCTGTTTCCAAATGACAAGTCTTTCTAAGGTCTTACAGTGATCCCTTCTCTTGTCAAAGTAAACAACGAACATTCGATCTAGGATATGGAAGTTGTAAGCAGCCGTATAAATGAGCATGGCCGCTTTATCGAGAAATCTCCTAGAAAGACACAATAGGTGCTAACAAATAAATTCGGTTCCTTTGGGGCTCTTACAAATGCTGCAGATTATGTTCAGTGTTTGGTATCTCTGGAAAGAGCACTTCAATGAAAATTAGTTTGTGAATTCGTTTAAATAAATCTTATCTTTCAAGGAAAAAATCCGCAAGGAAGCGAAAAATCCCAATTTTTTTCTCTTAGTGCGCAAATATGAGGAAATTTGGTTTTTGTAGAAGATTTTCAAAGTGGCAGATTATAATTTCCACTGTTATTTACTAAATGGAAACACTCTCCAACTACCAAACTGCTGTTCTCTACATATACCACAGCATGAAAACGAAGCTTGGGAGGTCAAAGAATTGAGCTCTTGGGAAATTTAGCCATGTTGAGGCATAGCCCTCTTTACTATTGATAGAAGATTCTGAGCATTTAATATGTGATAGAGGAAGCTTTTAGCCACTTTTCTACAAGGGATCATGGATAGAAAACAACAAGAAAGATTTCTATGGTAATTTGCATGCCAAAAAAATTTTTTTATCAAGTAATAGATAATCTTTCTTTGATATAGTGTATTTAGTGCTGTTTGAGTGGGTGAAATTGTAGTGTTTGAATGTTCTTAAAACCATATTGATTCCAGCTTACTCTATTGTGATGTGTATAGATTTGAGCACCTGCATATCATCTCAGATAGTACATACAAAAGTGACAAGGACCTCTAAGCATTTTGTTTCAGAAAAACTAGCGTGCAGACAGCTATGTTCGCTTACTACCCTATTCCTCATAAGTAAATTTATGCAATCCGCTGTTAACCTACAAAGGTAATTTTTTGCGCAAATCTTCGTACACCTTTAACCTTCCTTTTTTTCCTAAGCTCACTCAATAGAACAACACTTTTGAGCATCACTTTTTCTCCCAAGCATATTCAATAGAACAGGAAAGCTTGTCCTGGCTCTGATAAGTTTCTTACACTAAGCAAACAATCGTACGCTTTTGAGTATCTTTTTGCTTCGCGATTTCGAGAGTTGTCTTTGCTATCATTTTGAAGATATAGCCGGCTTTTGATGGCTCATCAGATCTTCACTTTAGAAATCTGCATTCAAATTTTTTCAACTGTGTCCGAAGTGTGACCGTTGTCATTTTTCGCATGCGTTCGTTGTCCTTTTGTGGCCTCAAACTCGTTTTGCCTCTATTTTGCGGCTTGATGAAAGGCGCAAATTATTCCACTCTATTTGATTTCAAGGCTTTCTAATTGCGTCATTTTCAGTTTCAGGCAGCAGGACGTTGCAACCCCGTGGCCTCACACTTTCTTTCGCTTTCACATCTGAGCTAGTAAAATAAAATTTTATCTGCTGACAGCTGTTTGTAAGTAATAACGTTGACTAACATCAATCGATATGCGCGTATCTCAAAAGTACTTTTGCAGATATGCTCATCTACCGCAGCGCGATGTTAAAAGGAGCAAAGTATGAAGTCACAAGAAGAACTGAACCGTAACAATATCATAGCATGCCGATCTTCTTGCATTTCGGTAGTTTAACCCTACTATTCGCGATTAACTATCGCAACAGAAATTCAAGATGATTGGCATGTAATGATCTCGTAACACTTCTCTTGTCGCGATGAAACGCGACGATGAAATCGCGTGAACTCTACCCGAAGCCTAATGCTGTGTTTATATTCAGATACGCCGCCAGTTCACATGTTTTTTTTTCATGGTTCTTTAAGCTACATAACACCCAATGTTACCGCATAGCAGCAATTGGTTACAAACTTTCTCTCATCCTTTTCTGGACCCGGAATGGCATTAATAAGCGCTAGATAGGAAAACTATAATTAAACAGTTTGCTCAGTTGATCCAAGCGAGCATTGTTGAAATATGGGTCAAGAGAAGATTATCCAACAAGCGTAGTCTTTGTCTGGAGCGACCGATAACTCAAAAACTATTACTCTAATTTGAGTACAGAACGTATTTGTTTTTTCTAGACTCGACCACCCTGAACACACCAGGAAATTTCGCGACTAAAGGATCGTACACATCGCTGCTTATTGTCCGAGAGTATACTACGGCATTAGTATCGTTTCCGAAACAGCGAGGCGGTGAGTGGTTCGCCTAAAAAATCAAAAAAGGCGCGCTACTAATAATTAGGGTATTTCAAAGCGACCATAATCATCATTCCATCTGCGGTCATCTGGAACGCACTTATGTCCGCAATAATCTCCCAAATCGAGGTTAAATGCAGTGGTTTTCCGTCCTCAGTACGTGCTCCAGTTTTTGACGCAAGACGCGAAATCTTTGTGCTTAATTGTAGGGTAATATTCTTAGAGTAGCGGCTTGCTGATGGAGCGGAAATACCAATGTGTTGTATTTTTGCTGAATGCAATTAACTGTGTGGGCATAGATAGAGCAGTGTCTCGCATTATGCTCTGCGTTACTCACTGCATAACACAAAATATCGTTGATTCGGTTCGCTCCTGTAATCCTTATTCTATTACTTCTCAATTTCTTTTGCGCGGTGGTCGCAAATTCCATTGAGATGGATAATGTGAAACAAAGAAATTTGTCCCTTCTGGCTTTCTACGCACCTTCACTTCAAAAATATTAGCTGATTCTCGGAAAATTTCTGCAGGCAGAAGAGTAAGACCGAAGTTATCCCAGTCGAGGACTTTAGCGACAAATTTTATTGGAGTGCCACGTATTTTTGCAAGCTCTCTGGCAGTCTAAGAAAGTATGGAGACGACAACCATTTCAAAAAAAATTTTTTTTCATGGAGAAGTAAAAAATTCATTATGTTGGATAGGCCCGAAACGTTTGCTTTTCGAAGATTCTTACTTTCTCAAGAAACTGCACAATTCCAGTTTTTCTTACATTTGAAAAACTTTTTAACAGAAATACTTAAATTTTTTGATTTTTGTATGAGGATGGCCAAAAAATCTGAAACACACTAGGAACATTTGTTATTAAAGTTTTTATAGTCTGCTCTTTCTAGAAAAATCAAATTTTGAGTGACTTTGTTCTACCTTCTAGACAGACACCATTGATAGGGGTTTCCTATGAAAGGATATTTTCGAGCAGGCAGTCCAAAACGTCAAATTCTGTTTTGTTTGAGTTTTCTTGCAAAAATAAAAAATTTGCACAGAACCTCAAATAGAAGGAGCATGTCATAACGCTTATGCTTACTACCTCTCTGATTTTGATGCGAGTTTCAGATTTTTGGCAATTCTTCTCCAAATTGAAATAATTTTTTCTACAGCTTCTACAGTGACCGCCAAAAAGTTGCGGACAAACCCCTCTCCCTTTTCCATCGCTCTTTTTCAGAGGGAAAACAAGGATGAAAAAATGTAATAATTGCATGAGGTGATAGAGCTCTTCAAGATCTACAATCTACACTTTGAGTGTTTTGTGAAACATGTGTTCTAAAAATTTTACGGACCTTTTTCTAAAAAAAGTCCGAAAATGGCCGCGTCACAATGTCGCGGACAATAATTTTTCGAACGCAAAAATTTTGTTTTGAGTCCTATTTTAAAGCGGAAACACTAGTTGCCCGGACGGGTAAACACACTACTATACAGAGCTCGTCAAGAGCTACACACTGGTTATAGTTGCTTCCCCAAATACGCAAGCTTGAGTTTTATTTTACTTTTTAAAAAAACTTCTAATTTCCTTTATCAAGCCAAATTTCTTCACACGGAAACCTGTTCAAACATCCCAAAGCCGTCTGGATAAAATAAATGCTTTTTGCCATTCTCTATGCATCGGACATGGGCTGATGAGTTTCTTTGCTGAAAATGGTCCTTGGCAGTGCTTGCACATGACCCCACCTGCACCTCACCACTGACTTGTACCGCTTTGCAGGCTTGTAACTCGGCCTGCAGTCAATATTTGAGCCCGCAATTAGGCTCGTTCGAAAGAGCGTGAGTTCCTAGACACGATGATATGCAAACGATTTGAGTTTGAGAAATTTCAAAGATTTGGCGGATGGGGTGAAAAAGTGCAGCCTTAGAGGAGATTGGAGTGAAAGCTCTTATGATCGCCAGAACAGTCCTAGAGCTTCGAAATGGATCTACTACAAGAAAATTGACAGTTTTGAACTCTCAGGATGAAATTAGTAGCGAAAGGAGCTCTCTTCATCCTTAGCTGAAAAGTGCTTAGACTGCAACTGGAGCTGCTCTCTACCACCCCATCCGCCAAATCTCTGGGATTGCTCAAACTGAACATATTTGCATACTATCTTGTAGAAGAAGTCTCGTTCTTTCGAACAAGCCAAATTGCAGGCTCAAATATTGACTGCAGGCCGAGTTACAAGCCTGCAAAGCGGTACAAGGCATGGTGAGGTGCAGGTGGGGTCATGTGCAAGCACTGCCAAGGGCCATTTTCAGTCAAGATACTCATCAGCACACGTCCGATGCATAGAAGATGGCGAAAAGCATTTATTTTTATCCAGACGGCCTTGTTGGGATTTCTTGAACAGGTTTCTGTGTGAAGAAATTTGGCTTAATAAAGGAAATTAGAAGTTGTTTCTTGAAAAAAGTAAAATAAAACTCAAGCTTGCGTTTTTTAGGGAAGCAACCATGACCAGTGTGTAGTTCTTGACGAGCCCTGTATAGTAGTATGCTTACCCGTCCGGTTAACTTGTGTTTCCGCTTTAAAATAGGACTCAAAAGAAAATTTTTGCGTTCGAAAAATTATTGTCCGCGACATTGTGACGCAGCCATTTTCGGACTTTTTTTAGAAAAAGGTTTGTAAAATTTTTAGAACACATGTTTCTCAAAAAACTTAAAGTGTAGATTGCAGTTCTTGAAGAGCTCTACCCCCTTATGCAATTATTACATTTTTTCATCCTTGTTTTCTCTCTGAGAAAGAGCGATGGGAAAGGGAGGGAGGCTTGTCCGCAACTTTTTGGCGGTCACTGTACTTTTGCAGCGTTTGCATGTTAGGAAATTCTTGAATGCTAATGTGAAGCGCATAATCTCTTTTCTTAGAAAAATCTAGAATTGTGCAAATCTTCCGAAAAATTAGGAACTCATGAACTTCTAAGAGTGATGCGAACAAATTTTTGGACCAACCTCATACAAAAAGAATTCATCTTTTGAAAATCATCGTAGCGTTTACAGTACCAGAGGTTAACTGATTGAATGACGAGTGATTCCGTAATCCAGCAAATTTTTCTCAATTTCGCGGCTTACTCTAGGAAGGTTAAGGGCTTAGGCTGTAATTTCCGCGCTCAAAAGGGCAATCCAAAAAATTCTTTCAGGGGGGAGGGGGGAGGGGGAGAAGGGGATCTTTCAATCAAAAGGTGGTGGCGGTAGGTAGCTACGCTCTCCAAAAATTATTTAAAATGCTTCGCTTTAGAGGGCCTGCAACCTGGATTTGAGAAAGCGTGGTTGCTGCCACACCTTTGATAAAATTTTCTACAAAGCGAAGTTAAAAATTTGCAAATTTTTGGGAAATATTTTAATACAAATAACCCATGTAAGCCCCAAAAGCCTTTCCCCTCCCTCCTCCTTCGTGTCACTAAGGTCTCCACTTTAAGATTATTCATCACCCTTTCTTATTTTGGACTCCCGTTTTCAGCGACGTCTCCTTCCTGACTACGTCTTTTTCCGAATTCATAATCGTTGCTTTCATTTGCTTGACCTCCACTCTCTGCCAACATCTAACTCATTTTTGTAGAATTTCGAAGGTCAGTTATTAATGTACTCCGAGTGCGCGACAATTTCTTCGCGCTTTGTATTGTCAGACATCGAACTCGCTATATCCTTGACCATGATGTCCTGCCATCCTCCTTTTGGGAGCCTCCGAAGCAGTCATCGCTTAGAAGCATAAAGCGAATTGCCGTTGTTCGATCATATCCCAAAGCTATAACCATCATCAGCATACCGCAGTAGAATTTTTATATCAACATGTGTTGTAATGGTCGCTGAATGTACTTATTTGATGGTTACTTGATATCCTCGGGGTTTTTTTCTTTTCAAGGTCTATATAATAGTGTCAAAAGTCTCGTGCTTAAGCCGCTCATCAACGAACAATGGCAATGGCATAAATTATCCTGCTGGAAATTTATTGTACGATATTCTATACTTAAAGAATGCTCAAGAAAGCTTTAGCTATATCTACATTCGTTTAAAGTGTGAAACTTTCAGTGCTTCATAGACAGATATATTCTTGCATTGAGTCGACTTCTCAGAATCACTATAAATGCTAAAGATGGACTTTTGGTGTTGGTGTTCCATTTATATTAGTCTCACCTAAGATCTATTGCCTCTCTTACTTCTTCGTTGTTTCTTCTCGCTACCATCGCCTACCATAACCGCGCAGAGAGTTAGGTTTGGGTGTAAATCTATCGCAATCCGACTTTTCTTTGAACCTCTAATTGCAACAGTTTTCTTCGGATTCTGTCCGAGAATTTTTTTTTGATATCGTTTCACGTTTATTTGCTCTCCACTTGTATCTTTGAAAGCAGGCTGAGCACAAGTGCTCTCATGTTCGCTGTTTGCTGTTTACCGGGTTGAAGCCTCTTCTTCAATGCAGTTTTTATTTTCTTGGTTGTCAAGATACTCTAGCCACTAGTGTGGGCTTGATGATTTCATAGAGCCGGTGTGAGCTTCAAAAGTTTCCTAAAGTTTTCAAGGAGCTTATGAGTCACACTGTGAATTTCATATTTTAGTGTTTACAGTAAGTCTGAGTATTTCATATTACTTTATCTTATTATTACGGCCTTATACATACTCTGAATGGACTTGCCTCTACAATTATTGATGTGCTTCTTGTTAAGCTACTCATGCCTATCCAGAGTGAACAAAATTTATATCAAATTTTTCACTGACTTCATGTATCGAAAATCGCATTGCTATAGAATTTAGAAAAACGATCCAAGAATGCTGTGCAAATGTGCTTGAGAATGTGCTTAGTCAGCACTGTGAATTTGTCATTGTAAATCTAGTGCCAGCCCATACTTCACTCTTATTATAATAACTTCTTCAGAGACATTCAAAGTGGCCAGATGCACTCATGGTTCGCTTCATGCTCGAAAATCTCCTCCTCTACGGATGCAAAATTTTACATACTGTTTCCTAAATCACAACTCTCTTCAGAAATACAAGTCATTATGAACTTCTTGCAAGATGAACAGTCATTGATTCATTGAGCTTTTTCCATATATTATATGTTTTTCTTTTCACATCCATTCCTTTCGGCTTCATCTGGTGTAGTTTGCATCACATCGTTGCGCAATTTGCAGTAGAATAAGCTTTGTCGGCCGTCTCTTGATCTGTCGTTCCTTCTTGTGCAAGCTATCCAAACAGTAAACTTTTTGTCCGGTAACATCTACTTGCTCCGTAGCAGGGCCCGGCACGAGGTGGGCAAACGGGGTTTTCCAAAACGAATTCCCCTTTGATCCCAATAAATTTTACGAATACCCCCTTGAGCCCAAAAATGACGTTTTGTGCTTGTGCGAAGAGATTATCGGCCACACTTCGCCTAAAAGCGCTCAAAAGCGCCCAAATTGCTCAAATTCCTCAAATTACTCCTCAGCTGGATCAAGATAGAAAACAGGAAGAAAAATAAGCAAGAAAATGATTAAGGAATGAGAAAATATCAAAGAAACGCAGTCATAGGAGTGAGAGACGCCGCTCCCGCGCGTATCGATTGACTGGAGCGCGCTTTCCATCTTAAAAAGCTAGGCTGCTGATGCGATTTTGGGCTCTAACAAGGTCAAGAGGAGGAGTTTCGGAACCAAAATTTCACCATGTAGTAAACTTTAGGTGTACAACAGATTTATGTAAAAATTTTGAAAAAATTATGTGAATTGAGAGTTTTGCCGACCTCAGGTGGGAATTAGGTCGGCAAATGCCGACCTAATTTGGAAATTAGTTAAGGAAACTTTTCATTCACATAAGTTTTTCATAATATTTCATACTTAGT
This sequence comes from Cylicocyclus nassatus, assembly GCA_958299035.1. Lineage (NCBI taxonomy): Eukaryota > Metazoa > Nematoda > Chromadorea > Rhabditida > Strongylidae > Cylicocyclus > Cylicocyclus nassatus. The sequence continues at coordinate 23,687,055 of CATQJL010000223.1, forward strand.
TACTTAGTCCTACTGCGCACACACACACACCGAATCCCGCGCGATTTCGTTACCTCTGCGTTGCAAACGAGCCATTTTTCCATTTCTTTGGTAGCGCAAAATTTTCAGAAAAAAGTTTGCCACAACCTTCAGTCACATAATTTTTCAATGAAACTCCTCAGTTAAGCCCTGCAAGTCCGTGTGCATGTACTTACCAAGTTTCATGCCATATCGTTCATCTGCGCGTTCCAAACGAGCAGTTTGAATTCACATCTTCATTTACCAGTTTTGCGAAATTCTCGGAAAAAATGCTAATTACTCGTTCCGTTCACATAAGTTTTTCATAAATTTTCATACTATGTTTCCACTAGCCTCTCTCCGTTCGCATACAAAATTTGGTGTCATATCGTTACACATACATTGAGAACTAGTCATGTATGCTGTTACAAATAGCATCGCTTGGGCGACGTCGCGCGTGCGGCAATTAGCGACGGCGCGGTTTGACGCGCGCGAACTCCAGTGTTCGTCTGTTGAGGCACATAACATGTCAAGATAAGTAGCGAGCACGAACTACCAATTTTTTTCGGGGCTCCGCCCCGGACCCCGCAAAAACGATTTCCCCTTTGCTTTTTTGGCCCCAAAACGATTTCCAGCTTGTCATTTGCCGACCTCGTGCCGGGCCCTGCTCCGTAGGACTTTTTTTTAAGGTCCTGGGTAGTTCTAGTTTGATGGCATAACAAATTCAGAAACTAGTTCAGGCAAGTGTAACATTCCATTGTCTGTGTACCCATTTTACTAAAAGTTTTGATTCATGAAAAGATGTTTATGTTATTTGACTGGTAGAAGAAAGACTTTGTACTTTTGCAGAGTTACATGCTAAGATTATGTCCGTAGGTTTTTTTTTTTATGAAAGTTCAAACGAATGCTGTGCTTTAATCTCTAATATCATCACATGGTTTGGCTTACTTCTTACATCTTATGGTTATTTTGAGAGTGTAAATGTTGATTAGAAACCCTTTTGATCAAGTCAGTCTTCAGTACCCATGGCGCTTTTGAACTGGACCTTTTCCACAGCATACAATTTTTGCATCTCACAGTCAATTGTTAGATACGCATCTTTTTGCGTCCAGGTTGATGACTACAACTTTTGAAAAAAATTGTAACATCCTCCTTCAATTCTGTTGGCCTAAAACAAGCATCTCCGTGAGCTCCATCTTGGCCTTTACTCGAACGTACGGAATGCAGCTGAGAAGGAATTCTAGTAACAGCTTCAGAAATTCGCGCTTACAAGAGGCTTATGTAATTTTTGTGATCACGACAGGTTTGCTTTGCAGGTTTTCTGCATATCTTCTCTGACATACAGTTTCCACTTACTTCAGTAGCTAACATTTTTTGGTGAGTTGAGAGTAAGCCTATCACACTAACCAAAATTGTCGCTGGCATCTCATCTATGTATTTGAGAAAGCAAGGTATTTAAGTCAAACAACTTTCAGACTCGGCTCTATAGCATTTACTCGACATTAAGTAATCATTAAGTAAGTGAATCTGTAGCGATCATGCTGTTGTTTGCTGAACAGCTTACGGACTCTTATCCCCCGCATCACAGCCTACCGCCGTCGCTGTGACTAGCTCTCTGCTCCTCTCCTACTCCCTCCTCATTGACCGAATATCCAACTCTTTTTCATCGTCACCTCAAGTGCCCTTCACCCTGTACGATACTGTCCATTTGTCTGCCACCGATTGTGCCTTGCACCTTGCGCAGGTCGGAAAGTGTCAAAATCAAGTCGTACAGCAGCTGGGACCTTGCAGCGCTTTGATGTGCGGTTATAAACGCATTTATGCTCTTTTACGACAGCAACGTTCGCAATTACGGGGATCCGGGAAACTATTCACTGGCGAGAGTGTTGAAAAGATTAGTGAAGCATTTCAAGTGACTTACGCTCGGCCTCCCACTTTGAAATGATTTCTTTTCAAAAAGGCTTGTATAAATACAATTTTTTCGCAAGATGGAGCTGCAAATCTCCCACAAACTCTAAGTGGGTCAATGATCCCCATGAGCTGTATAGTTTAGGCTATTTAAGCGCAGGTGTTTCACACCATCGTTTTCCTGCGGCAAGCATGCTAATCTGTTTATTGGGTAAATATTTGGGTACCAGTGACTGCAATCAACGGGAGTTTTCCTCAATGAAAGCTTTTTTGTGGAAGTATAGACTATAGGATACTCTGTTTTCAGTTCTCAAGCCACTGTTCAAACTCCATCAATAGTGTGAATTGTTTTTTAAACCGCTTTTACTTCAACTGCCTCCAAATCCAAAAAAGTTTCACACTTGTAACAAGGTAAAATTTGCTTGAACATTGCCTCCCAGAAAGTTAGAATTTTTTTTTACCAAAAATGCGAGCAAGGTATACACAACCTAGTCGTGCTCCCTTCTGAAGTCCAGATGACTTTTTTTGTAATCAAAGCTTCCAATTTTTTTTGACGCTTAATTTTAGAGAGGATCCTCTATAAGAACTCTTAGCCCAACCAAAAAATTACCGGATACTACTCAGATTGCCGCCGAGAATCAATCTAACTTCAACTCAGTGTAACTTAAACATCAGCTAAAAGCTCTTCCTAGCAATCAAAAAACCTCTGACAAGAGACCGGCAGCCCCAGTGCAGATGCATTAAGTCGCTATCGACATATCACGGACGGTATCACATTTTAAAGCTAACACCTAGAATAGAAGGGGGGGTGCTTTCTCCTTGACCGAATAAACAAACACCTCTTGAAGAAGGCGCAAGCTAGAGGACAAAGCTCAGGTCAAAGTGTGAGTTCCATTGTTTATTGTATACAAATATCCCGTTTCCATGGCGCATGTAACCTGTGCGTAGTTCCCGGACCTCGGCCATCTACCTCAGCCCATTATCAAAAGGTGGCCGACACCGGAATTACGCTGTCCAATTTGTGCTGAACAAGGATTATGATGCCAACGGCCACGCGTCGATGCTTTGTTGCTCTTTGATCAAAGCGGTGGCTATTTGCACTATGTTAACGCTTGAGCGACAGGTCCGGAAGGTGTTTGAGTACCGTGGAACACTTCTCAGCAAAGGTGTACGTTCGATGTGAAAAGCCTTCGGCAATCCGTGCTATGTCGGCCGCTGATGTGGTGAGGAGAAAAACTTTTAGTCTCAACGCCTTCACTAGAAGTTCTGGTTAATAGTTAGACCAGAATTGTTAGGCTTGTCCACAATTGCCAAAATAGAGACGTGACACAACCCATAATTTCACAGCATAATAACAAACTTGCGATCAGAATTTATAGTCAAGTTATGAAGAAATCTCGCAAACCGGTTTCTGCCAACAAAATAAAAGGAACATAGTTGCAGATCAGGTAAATGTTTAAGACCTCCACATTACGTACCATCACAGGCCTACGTGGCATATAAACACAGGGCCCGGCGGGGGTGGCGCTTTCACAAGCTGGGTATGGTTTTTGGTCCGAAAAAGCAAAGGGGAAGTCGTATTTTGGGGTCCGGGGCGAAGCCCAAAATGATGCTACTGTCCTATGAACTTAGATTCCAGCAATGTGAAGATTCTTTGCTCCGATCGCTAGCCTGCCCGCATGCGGGAATTCAAATCGCAATTCTTGTAAGAGGAAAATAAGAAAATAGGCTCGTTAACAATGCACAAGTAACGATATGGCACCAAATTTGCGTATAGTTGGAGGACCATGAGCACAAAAAAAGTGTGAAGAATTATGAGAAACTTATGTGAATTTAAAAATTGGTAAGTGTTTTTCGAAATTAGGTGGCTCCCGCGCCACCTGGGAGCCACCTGGGGTGGCTCCCTGCTTCCCTTCACATAATTTCCTGGATTTTTTTTATATAAATGTGGAGTCAAACTGATGTGCATCGTAAGTTACTAAGGAGCAACTTACGGGGGTCTTCTCTGCGTTTCCTCTTTTCCACGCTATTTGCATTTGTCTGCAATCAATTCACGTTCAGCTCAACTGAATGTGAACTGATGTGCAGCGTTGACTGCAGCAGGTAGACGGATGGCAACTGTCACTTCACTTGCCATGCTTATGGTATGGGAAGGTCGGCGGTCATCATATCACTTGACGTAAGCTCAACTGATGGGTTAAGTTCAGTTCACCTGAACTGATCAAGCTTTACCCTGTGCCATCATCTCTAATGAAGATCAGCTGCTTTGGACCGAAGTTCAGATTGTTTTATGGAACACTGCTATACCTCGAAAAGCGGTAAGCCTTTTCTTTAACTAAAACCAAAATTGCAAATAATCACTCTTTTAAAACAGCTTTCACTGGGTTTCATAAGATTAGATCCCTGATATTTTCTGCCAGCGGGGCCCTAATCTTTCTTCTTTGAAGAGAGTAGAGAGCTCAAAAGTACCTTTCCACAAAGTTTTACAAGTCTGGAACTGTTAAGAAAAAGTGTTCCGTCGCATGAAGTTCCTCGTCTTTCTGCCACAAGACCAAGTTCTCTTAGCTCTTTTTCCTTTGGAGGGAAAAGAAGGATGATTTTAGAGTGGAAGGTCCTGATAAATTTTATAAATTCAAATGTGGAACCTAGAAAGTCTTTGAAAAAGTTTGCCGCATAAAGTCCCTGGCCTTTCTGCCGGTGAGATCATGCGCCCTGTTATTCTCTCTGTTGGAGGGATTTGTCAAGGTAAGAGGACAAGTGGTAGATAAATAAACAAATTATCTAGTTAGTTAATAGATTAACAGGAAAAAGTTATTATTCAAGCTCAGTCGATTTATACTTTGGTTTTTCAGCACACTCTTACATCCACTTTGCAAACGCTGGACGCTCAGACATGACACTACACTGGATTACAGACAAGGCAATTGATTTTCAGTGTAGGTTGCAAAGAATGTAAAAAGCAAAGATCATTTGATAAACGTGACACATGGCTTGATGGACTTCTAGTGAGTTTCAGCTCCTATGTCTTGAATGGTCTCAGCCTTATAGGGATTTAAAAGATGAATCATTGAGAAGCCTAAATGCAGACTCTCACAAAACTTTATCGCTTAGTTCCTGAATGTTAAGAGTTGGGGCTCGGCACATAAGTGGCTTACAGGGCAAGCTGGATATCGTTGTAAAAGCAAGGGTGATATTATTTGAGCGGAAACCCCAGCCCCCCCCCCCACACATACAGTCGCCTTCTGCCTTTATGTCATCCAAATTCTATAGAAGATCAAATCGTCATTTCAACCTTATCGATCTGCAAAAACCAAAAACCAAAAAATGGGGGACGAGTGGCGTAGTGGTATGAGGCGCCGCTGTGACCAGATCGGACACAGGTTCGATCCCGGCCCCTGGGCCAACCAAGCCCTGTAATCTCCGAGGCCTGTAAATTGATACCAGTGTAATGTAGAAGGATGAAAGCACTGACTTGGTAAACGGCTGGCCCCCGCAAGTCACTGTAATAGGCTCGCACGCATACAATTGCCTCTTCGACTACGAAGTGGTGTGCGTTCGGCGCATGCCCGCAAAGGGTTTTGAAGACGCCGAAACCTTTATCCTTTATAAAATCCAAAAATTTCCTGTTTCAACATATTCGCCGGTTAAGCGCGCGATTTCAAACCTACCCCGAAAAAATAAAAGACTTGTTTACACAGAGAGAAAATGAAATGACACCCTAACTGGTGAGGGAACGGAACTTACCCGAGACATTCTCGCACCTCATGGGTGTGTGTCTGCGGGGTATAATTAGGCATAGCGAACTCGCTGATTCCAGATGCTCCTTAGGATACAACGCTAAGCTAAGCCCCGCCCACACATTGCACATTTTTGGCATAGAACCAAGACATGCCAGAAAACCTGGCATTATATTTAAATTACAAAAACAAGTGCAGCGTCCTGGCATATTGATCTTTTGATAGACTAGCTGACCTTCATAGTTTCCTACCATTAACGTTACGTCCTCAGGGCATACTGTTCTCATCAAAATATGGGTCATTCTTCCAACGTTTCGAGAGAAGTGAAAAAGCAGTTTTACATGCGTCTTAAGGTGTACTTTTTTGTCTAGATTTCTTAAGCTAAAAGTCAATCCACCAAAGCAAAATTTCGGCTGCTGTAAGAAAAAACAGCGCAGAACCAGCAGCATATTTGAAAAGAGCACCTCAGAAAAACCCTAAATCGGTAATTTAATCGAAATCGAGTGGATAGTTGCTGAACTTCAATTTTGTGATTCTATTGAATTCCCGGTTTCACGATTGATGGATGCATCGCGAAAGAGTCGATGGATGGGGCGGAGCTTAGAATACACACAGACTAGGCTCTTTACACTAAGTTAAATGGGTATCTGACTGCTCATGATACCTAAGGTAGGCTGCGGCAAGTCTTTCGGGTAGGTAAGTTCCCGCACCCTAACTGGTGTACAGACGGGAGGCAATAGCGATGGGCAGTAGGGAAGGAAAAACTCTAGCAAGGCTAATTTTAGCCGTTTTATTGGATGCAAACCGTCCTGCCTCGGCAACTTATTGTGATGATAGCAATTTTTAGTGCATTTATGCCCTAATAATACTGGTACATTTGCTTCTAACTTGAGTCCAGATTTATGCTGATCATGAAGTACAATTTCGAGCAGATATGTTCCAAGAGCGCAAAAAGCTTCTAACAAGACAAAAAAAAGAGATCAAAGCCTAGAAGACATAAGAAAATAATGAAGAAGGATAGGATCATAATATTCGGAATCTCCATGGCTAGAAATATGAACATACGTATGCTCATTCGTTGGTATTGACGGTTCTATTTGCCATTATGGATTTGTTGTCAATCAATCTGAATATTATATGAAACTACATAGCTGAGTCTGCCATTGTATTAAGTTTGCAGACAATTGTTACATTTCTTTTTTTTGTGGAAAACCTCACAAGGGAAGCTACCTAACTTAGCTCGGCCTTTTGACAAGGGACATACATAGCCTGAATCAGCTTCAAACGCTGATTCCAAATATGCTATTCCTAGCTGCCGCGCAAAATTCCAAAGCGAGTCATGGGCTTCTTCCTGGGCAAAAGTGGTATGCTCATCGACTCACGGGCATCACGTCATCATCATTTGAATCGCTGATACACATGATTGGATTTGTACTATTTCGATACCTCAGCATCTTTTTCTTGCAGATTTTTATCTACAGGCAGTCTTCTCATGTTCAGTAGTATGCCAATTTTGCGTAAGAAAAAGCCCATAACTCGCTTCGGAATGGTGCATGGCAGCTGAAAATAGCACACTTGGAATCAGCATTTGGAGTTGATTCAGGATATATGTGCCTTTTACCAAAAGTCCGAGCTAAGTTAGGTAGCTTTCCTCATCAGAAGCCTCCAATTTGCCTGCCTCAAAGGCGCCCAAAATTTTGCCTTTCATGTTTTTGCCATTTCGGGGCCTTTCTGTGGCCCCGATTACAGTTATAAAGTTTGAATCCTCCAACTACACGATTTCTGGACCCGTCTTGAGAACGTCTTAAGGGCGCGAATGGCTTTCAGTACACGGGTGAGTGGAGTCTAAGATCTGGGCGAGGTCTGATAGCACTTTGACTGTTCCAGGCCCCTTATCTCCATTCAGAGACAACATTAGAGAACCGAACCAACGCAGATGCCCCTCTTGGGGGCGGGGGGGGGCTACATTCAGGATCGACCCTAATCGGAGGGGTTAGATTTAGCTTAGACACTGCCTTTAGAAGTGGATAGACTCTATACTCGGGCATCCTTCCATGCCGCAAATGCACAATAGAGAGCGAGTTTATGTTAGTTATATAATCATTTTGTACTTAATTTTATTCTACAAATTTTTTCTACCCTTTGTGCTTTTTTATCTTGATAACTCTTTTAGAACGTATCGGCAGTATTGCCTTTTTATGGCTGGGCGTCATGTTTTTGTCGTCTCGCAATGAGAGATGGGGAAATTTTAAAACGATTCGATACTCAGAAATTCCATGTGGATCATGTGACAATCAGTACGGGAAGCTGTAAATTTTGCACTATTTTTAGAATATTTTCAGTAACATTTTTTTGTTATAATGGCAATAACATATAAAGGAGTGATAGAAATTATTAGCAGAGCTAATTTTTCCAGGAATTTATTCTGCAAAATAGGAGAAGGGGATGAAGGGCGAACATTCTACAGCTTCACAGCAGCAATCCCTACTTTTTCCACATATCATAAACAATCGTATGGGAGCAACTAATTACGAAGGGAAGTGTCGAGAGGAGATGAAGCGCAATTGCGGCACTCAACGAGAGCCTCGGCCGAATAACACTTATGAGGTTAGCACGAGCACAATCACAGGTTAGCACGAGCACAATCTAAGCAGATTCAGGGTGCATCATGTCACAAACACGGCTAATGCCCCTGCGGCTAAGTTTTTTAAGCTGCAAAAAAAGCTGATAAATTGAGTGAATTTGATATCGAACACGAAGAAAATGGCAGGAAAACATGGCATTTTCCATCAAGATTTTTGTGCGCGAAAAGTCGAAAAAAATCGTATATCCGTTTAAAAATTTCCTACGAAATTCCTACTTGCTCAGGCATGTACTATCCACATCCGGCATGTATACATGCATTTGCTTATATATTCCATGATTAGAAATAGATAAAAAAATTTTTTTTCATGTTTTTGCTAAAGCTGCACTGGGCCGCTCCCAAATAGATACCTTCTACAGCATGAATTGAAAGTATATTCATAAATTTTTTGGAATTTTACAGGCAATAGTTTTTGAGAATTATCAAATTTAGTGCAAAGCTCGGAAAAGACAATTTTTTTCGTGACTTCAGCCTATTTTGGTGTATTTATGTTTGTCGATCTCTAAGCGTGAAAAAAATAAGGAAATATAGACAGATCAGATGTAGAGAGTACATGACTGAGCAAATAGGAAGTCCGTAGAAAATTTATGATTGAAATATGATTTTTTTCTCGATTTTTGGACATTTAGATCTTTTCAGATTTTGGCTTCGAACTTTTTGTGGAAACTTTGAGTATATACTATTAGGTCGTTCCAAAAGTATTTTCGCTTTTTTTCAAACGGGCGCCACATTTGATGGAACCGAGGTTTCTAAGAGATTTTAGAGGTATTCGATGCAGAATTTCATTCTCTTTCCAAAGGTTATGAAACTGCAGCAAAACAGTCAATGAGCTTTCAGAAAACCAAAATCTGCGACCCATGCTTTTTGAGATGGTCAAGTTTCACAATTTTTTAAAACTTTCATATCAATCCTCAAAAGGAGTTCAAGTAAGGATTCGATAGAGTAAACTTATAGAATACTGTACTACTTTTTTCTTTTTTTCCTAGCTCGCCGTAATTTTTTAAAAGATTTTTCAAGAAATCCATCGGATTTTGGCAGGCCTACGTCAGCCACAATCGCATCAAACAACGGTAATTATTCGGAATTTGAAACTTCCAAGATCGTATATGACTTAATATTAGTTTTACAATGCAAGTGAGAGTTTACGGATTCGAAATATCAAATTTCGGGTTTTTCGGATACAGCCTGGGGCTCGCTAAAAAAATGAGTCATGATGATTTTTCCCCGGAAACTAAACGAATCGGAAACAAAAACACCTGTTAGAAAGAGGAGAAAATACTGCATCGAATACTGCGCGAGCTGCTCTTCTTTTGATATTCTACGAGGATTTAGCTGCCATGGTATGGAATTCGGTAGCATTAGTCAAAATTCTGTCAAAAATGTATAACAAGCTATGGAAAGGAGAAAAAAGCAGTGCTGTATTCTATAAGGTTTACTTTATCGAATCCTTATTTGAACTCCTTCTGAGGATTGATATGACAGTTTTAAAAAAATTGTGAAACTTGGCCATCTCAAAAAGCATGGGTCGCAGATTTTGGTTTTTTCCGAAAGATCGTTGTATGTTTTACAAGATTTTTATAACCATTAGAAAGAGAATGAAATTCTGCATCGAATGCTTCAAAAATCTCATAGAAATATTTATTCCGTCAAATGTGGTGCCCGTTTGAAAAAAGCGAAATTACTTTTGAAACGACCTAATATTTGGTTGCTATTTTGTAGGGCTTGCTTTGCTCTGTCAAAAGCTACTGAGTGCCAATTTTAACCCATTGACGACAATATGGGCCACCGGTGGCCCACGCACTTTTTGCTGTCAGGAACGATGTCGACCACCGGTGTCCCACACATCTTGCAAAGTTGTATCATTTTGTAGGTCTAGTATTTTCTCCACATATTAATATTTTTCCAAATTTCTGCACTTCTGGGGCCTGTAAGCTCTGTCGTTCAAGAGAGTGTTCATAATTGTTTACAAAACAATCTTGCATTTCGTAAATAACCACAAAACCCTCTCACTCCGAAAGTGTTGTGCAAAATCGCGTCGTCCCACAGCGCCGAAATGCAAAATTAGGCGTCGTCGTCAGTGGGTTAAAAACAAGAAGAATATAAGTTATTGCGGAGAAAGTAAAAACGGGTAAAAATTATGAGGACACACAATAAATCTCATGTCAGAAAATTTTGTCATGATCTCCCGGTAGACCATTTGGCTAACACTGATTTTTCCAAGAATATCCCTTCCCGTCATAACATGATGAATGTGCTGATGAAGTTTCGCCCAAAGAGACGCTTCAACTCTTCATGGGCATTTGAAGAATGAAGCATAGATGATTGATAAAGAGAAGGCGTGAGAAAAGAATGACAAAGTGAAGTGCTTTTACACCTTTGCACTTGATAAAACAAATGGGAGCTAAAGAAAGTGTCCAAGGCTTATACAGGGAAGAATAATTTTTTGAGAGAATTTGGTAAGAGTGTCTAAAAGGACCGCGAGTCTTCACATCAAATGCGATCTTAAAATTATAAGTCTAATTAAAAAGTTTTCCAATGGAAGCTAGCACAACAAAACGCAAAATTGCATGTATTTGTTCCCGCATAAAAGTTATGAACTAGAGAAGACATCTAAAAGAGCATAAAAGCAGAACTGTTTACTGATTATCTTTTTCTTACCAACATACATCGTATTCTATCATATTCTTTGCATCAGATCGTATCCTATTCTTTGCATCAAATAAACTTTGTCGTGAAATAAACGGGAATGTAGAAAAAAAAACAAACAAGTCTAAGTTGCTCTTGGAGTATAGGGTGTTTGAAAAGTTCGTGGCCTCAAGTACTTCCAATTCTAATTTTGACGCACTTTTTGTTTTATTGTGTTCATCAAGCCTAGATACCATTATTTCAGTGAAACCAGGTCTTCTTGTACTTTTTTAGTTTTATTAGTAGGTCGAAACACGCCAATATAGCTTTCCAAGCCACTTTCCATGAAACGCTTGTTACAACGAAGGAAATATAATCCGCAGAAAACTTGGTATACCTTCTGAAAGCCCTTTTTTGAACGCTTCCTACATGTGCTTTTATTTTCGTAGAAGTAAATTCGTTTTGGAATACCGTTTCTTGAAGTATTAGGTTGTTGCAAAAGTTCTGTCGTTTCATTTTCAAAAATTTATAACTTTGCGAAATTTCAACGGATTTGCTTGCTTGTGATTTTATTAGAAAAAGTAAGTCTTTCAAATTGTTTCGTGGAGCTTCTGTTTCATACTGGGTGCGGAGATAAAAATGGAAAACTAAGACCATATAAGCTTTGACCATTTTAAGTTAGGTCACCAAAAATCTGGAATGCTGCAGAAAAATCTGAAATCGTCAGTACATATGTTTTTCGGCCTACCCTTTGCATCTGTGAAAAGTTTGCTCTGTTTGGACGTCCCTGTGAGAAGTTATGAATATCGAGTTTACTATGAAAAACGCCATAATTAATTAATTTGTCAATTTTCGTGAAATCATAACTTCTCACAGAGACGTCCAAACAGCACAAACTCTTCAAAGATGCAAGGGGTAGGCCGAAAAACATATGTACTGACGATTTCAGATTTTTCTGCAGCATTCCAGATTTTTGGTGACCTAACTTAAAATGGTCAAAGCTTATATGGTCTTAGTTTTCCATTTTTATCTCCGCACCCAGTATGAAACAGAAGCTCCACGGAACAGCAGAAAGCGAAAGACTTATTCTTTCTAATAAAATTACAAGCAAGCAAATCCGTTGAAATTTCGCGGAGTTACAAATTTTTGAAAATGAAACGACAGAACTTTTGCAACAACCTAATACAAAAGGTCCAGTTTCGGGATTTCCTCGTCAGCAAAGCACAGCACCGAATATTTTTTATTATTTTATCTTTAAAACCTTCATAAGCGTGCAAGATTTTCGAAAATTGATACAATGAACACCAGAGAGCTGCGCTACAATACATGTTAAAATAAGACTTCCAAAAAATTTTTAACTGAAAAAGCAAATTTGTGCCGCGATTATCTGCTGTAAATTAGCAAATTAAAAAAAATTTGTTCGCAAGCAGCCAGCTGAGGAACTATTATGTAATGAAAGTTAAACTTAGGATTATTTGTAGTAAAAAACGGAAAGCTGTCTCCGTTTTCCGGCGTTGAAAAAAGTCTAACAACTCAGAAAATGCCACTTCGAAGAAGCTGAAAAATTTGTTTGCTTCCAAATTTTCTAATGTAGCTGGAGGCAAAAAATATTCTTCTTTGTTGATCCAGCGGTTTCTAGGTTTAGCGAACACATATAGCAAAAAATGAGTTAGGATTTGCAGTTAAAGTACTTGAGGCCATGACCTTTTCGAAAACCCTGTAATTTGCTGGATCAACTTTCTGATCTATCTTAAATAATCCGCATGTTTGTAGCCCTTCACCAGTACAATGTTTTTGTCAGTTCAATCATTGAAAATGTAAAATTCGAACTTGAGAAGAAACAAAACAGAATGAACGTAGAAAGAAGTGTAAAGTATTACCCCAAACAATTTTTTGTATCGCTCAGTGTACCGCGTTGTAAAGAAGATGCATCATTTTCGAAAGATCTTTATCAACAGGGTTTATGAAAAAATGCACTTTGAAGATGCATGAGATGTGATTGTTGTGGTTATGATCGATGCTGCAGATCGTTTTTTAAGAGTTTCCTTGTGCTGACCTTGATTTTTTTTCTTTATATGAAAGGCGTGTGTTATAGGTTTTTGGCCTGCGGGCCTTCGTAACTTGCTAGTTTATCAAGAAACAAATAATCAAGTCCAATCAGCAATGATATTGGTGGTGAATATTATCAATAGAGAAACTAAACGAAAGTGAAGTTTTAACTTTAGTGGAAAGAAAAAAAACTTTGTTCTTGTACTAGCGAAGGTATTTATAAATCGATAAACATGGTTCTTATTCTAAAAAAATTTGACGAGTCAGGCCTTTTCAGTTACTTGGAAGTTTTTTCTCACATTTCCCATAAAGGATTAGAGCAGTGAATGCAGTCATTTGCACAGTTTATTCTGCTACCAAAAAAGTATACTTTGCTCTCAACTCTCTTTGGTTATTCAGCTAAATTCTTAAATCTCAGTTTTCATCAACTAATGAGGATTATGAGTACTCAATGACCTCGAGATAGAATAAACTCCAGTGTTGTGAATGTACACTGAAGATGAATACAATTAAGATGAATTCATGAGGCTCTAACAGCCAATGGCTCTACTGTGAAAAATAAGAGGCCGAAGTTATCGCAGTCGTCTCTTAAAAGCAAGGCTCGGCACAGGTGGACTGAAGGCAGTGGATCAGCAAAATGGGCCCTAGTCAGATTTTGGTAGTTTCAGGTAGTATGCCTCCCAAGTACACCATAGCCCCAATCCCACCCTTCAGTTTATGCGCTAAGTGCTGTAAAGGAGCTTTGAAACTCCACCAGCCCCGCATACTTACATTGAGTGGGCGTCATTTGTGGAGTTCGGAGCGTTTTTTTTTTCAGGGCTTGGCGTATGGATTGGAGAGTGGAATTGAAGCTACGGTGTATTTGGGGACATAACCTGAAACTACCAAATCTGACAGGGATCCATTCCGCTGATCCACTGCCTTTAAAGCAGCGTCCCCTCAAAATGACAAGTGCAGGGCTTTTGCAGTATTCCAATGGTGGACCCTCCAGCTAATCTATCAGTGAAGTCTGGAGCAGAAAAGCGTCTCTGGAAAGCCCAAAATTCACTTCAGAAATCCTCCGAATACCGCCTATTTCCAGGCTCCGCCCACTTCTTACACGTAATTTGGAGCAAACGCCGGCACGGAGAACTTCGAAAAAAGCTCACTGCCGTTTTCAACTGCTGAAAACCTAAGATGTGCGTCAGCATGGCGAGAAGGCTCCGAAGAGATGAAGAAACCCTGAACGAATTTTTGCCGGGACGCTGCCATCAAGAAGCAGGCTGGATATCGCTTTAGGAGTAAAAGCAAAGGAGAAATCGTTTGTACGTAGCCCGGGAAGGGACTAGAGAAAGCATGTACCACATCATTTTGGTGTTTCAAAAATTGCGAATCGCTGCGTCGGAGTCCCAGAAGTAGAAATTTTTTTCTTAGTTTTTTGAAAAAGTTTTTTTTCTTTTTTTTATTCGGCCTCTTATTTTTCACAGCAGAGTGGGCGTTAGCTTCATGAATTCATCTTAATTGTATTCATCTTCAGTGTACATTCACAACATTAGAGTTTGTTCAATTCTCATTAAGTGGAAGCAGCGGACGATAGCGGCAGAGATGTCCGCAACCGGACAAGGGGGGAGGTGGGATTTCAGTGCTTTGCGAAAGTGGTCCCCCTCAGACAGAACATCGGGCAAGTACGAGGTTATGACGTACTGCATAAAGCAAAAGATTGGAAAGCTGGGAAACTTGCGCCTTGAAGCGAGTCCTCGGACCTGTTTGAATTTCTGCTATGCGGGAGAGTACGCATGCCGCCACAATCAAAATCGTAGGGTCCCGCCGCGACTCTCCGTATCAGCCTTGGCGGAGACTGTCGAATTTCAAATTGTTAGGTTTCGCGCCTTGTGATGTCGATTTCCAGATTCAGCGTTGCGGAGAACTCCCGGCAAGTGGATTTTCTAAAAATCGAGTTTTTGCCCGGGCACTGCCTTCACTGCGGTGCAGAAAATACTGTCATTGTGGCTCAAAGTCACCATCTACTCAAAAAGGTAATGTGATTTTGATTCTATTTAACAGCAGAGCTTCAAATCACAATCGCTGAAGTCTCGCGACAAATGAAATACTAAAGCGAGACAATCGCTCCAGAAGGTAGGAACCACGCTGGCTCCGCTCCTCAACGAGGGTGGTTAGAGGACGACAGGTTTGAAGTTGAGCAGTATAATGTATCCGGGACTGTTATAAGCCCGCCCTTCATTATCAAACTTCCGGTCTTTTTATCTAAGACGCCCCATTTCGAACTTGTACCTTCAAAGCACCCGCGTTGATAGGCGGAGCTAACGTGTCCGTTTTTACCTTTGGAGCAGTTTGGATTGAATTTTGCTTGCAATTAGTTAAGGGCGCCATTATAACATCAAAATCTTGGCGTTCCCAATTTGGGTAGACGGTGCCTCCCAATCAAGCTACGTACACCACATGCTTACCTGGGTGACTTTTTCTTTGCACGGAGGTACTAGATGAGGGCAGTTCAAAGAATGAGGCAAGCCATGGGAATTTATAGATTTACCAGTGCGTCACCTCTGCTTCGCAGAGGCTCGCACTGGCTCTACTATCTAGGCCCTACTCATTCTCGCATAATGATGGCATTGGAACTCACCGAGCAATGCCGACTATCACGAACAAAATGTAAACAATTACTCATTTCGAAAGCTTTTTTAAGTGAAATCGGTGGTTTTGTGTAGATGAGACTTTTTGCAGGAGAACAAACGCAAATTTCTAAAGGTTTTTGACTTTTCCATGGTCTTGACAGTTGCAGTAAGAATAGCAGTCACCGTGAGCTACATCTTTGTGCAAAAATCTTGCCAAATGGTCTGGTAAAACCTTGGCAAATTGACCATTTACGCAACCAATACTTTTTGGCGCCGTCTTTTTAAAGTAATGGACTTTTGAGAACTTTTTTGGGTCTAAGTTCATGATTTGCACTTTTACTTGGCATAAAGATCCACTACTTTGCAAAAAGTGGAATTGCGGACCCAAATATGCGGTTTAAATGCAAAGTGGATCCGTTTGACGCGCAGTTTCCGGGGGTCCACTCAACGAAGCTGCTCGTGCTTTTGCGTGTTGTACTTTCATGCGGGTAGCATGCGCTGTGCAAAATTTGAGCCCAGGAGGTAGGCTGGAACATGCTCTACGAATTTCGTAACAGACACACTCACAGACACACATACAAAGTCACGTAAACATCCTTAGCCCGTTATTATAAGTAATGATAGGCTCACTTAAGTGTATACCGAGGATGTTCCCAATTGTATAATACTTTCTACCATGTCCGCAGTGGCGTACCCAGGATTTCGGCTCGGGGGGGGGGGCGGCAAAAATTTTTTTCAAATGAAGGTGCGTGGCGTTAGCCACGCACTCCAAAAAATTTTTAAGGGGCTTCTCAAAATTTTTGCGGGCCCCAACCCCTAAAATCTGGAAATCCGCCCCCGAAAAAATTTTTTTATAAGGCTAATTTGAATTTTTAAAAAATTTAAAAAATTAAATTGTTTACAAAAATAAACAAGTCATTTGCACATTTATAACTCATGTAAGTAACTTTCAAAAATTTCGCGACGCGGGTACGCCACTGCATGTCCGCCATCAATATTTCAACATTTACACCTTCAATGTGGACATGGCTACATTTTCAAGTGATCCAACTACCTGTGGCCCCAATTCTGCTTATAAGACAATGTAACAGAAAATCATCCAAAAATTTCCTATATAAAAAGCAGAAGACAGGAATTTGTTGCTTAGTAGACTGTGTTGAGTTGCAAAAACAACAGCAGTGGAAAAACAAATTTTTGAATTTGATCAGCTTTTTTTGCTGTAGAGGTTTACACCTGTTTTGATCCGAACGACTCCCTACGACAACATTTGTTGGTAAGCCCGCACAGGATGCGTACTTTTACAATTCATTACTCTAGAAGCGCGGTACTTACACTTCAATATAAGTTTTGAGAACTTCAAAGCTTCATTTTACTGAATCTTATATATAAACTACTTATATATACACTCCCTTTGAGGTCCACCACAAAATTGGTTATCTTAAATATCCGGCCCACATACAGTCGCTCATTCTCCATAAGGAAAGACTTTTCAGGACTTCACGATATGATAGTCCATTGTACAAAAAAGTTTGTTCTGATATAAAGTACCATCTCAGAAAATTCCTTGCAAACTATGAAAAACGTTTGGCTTCTTCTCAGTACTCCAAGAATCTCTTCTCTTATATCCATCATAAGATGTTAACAAGAAACTATGGAGCCTTGAAAGATTCTTTAGGAACTATCTGCCTAACGGATCTAGACAAGGCAGAAGCTTTAGCCAAACATTTTGCTAACACATTTTCTACTGATAACTCTACACCGAAACCTTTTGGGCCTCCTCTACGCCACACATGTACAACTCCTATAATCATGGCTTCTGCGATCGAACGTTTCCTCAGAAAACTTAAACCCTCAAAGTTTGAACCCTTCGATGGACTCCCACAGATTCTCTTCAAAAAATGTGCAAGAGAACTTTCAATCCCACTTTCCTATATTTTTAACATTTGTCTCATTTGCAGACAAGTGCCAGAAATCTGGAAAGAAGCCATTGTAACTCCTGTTCCAAAGATAAGCAAACCACAATTTATAACCGAATTTAGACCCATAAGCATGAACTCCATTCCATGCAAAATACTTGAAAAGATATTACGAGACAAACTCCTTGATTGGTTCGATAAGTTTAAACTCATACCACCTGAACAACATGGGTTCAGTAAAGGTGCATCTACGGTAACCCAACTGTTGGACTGTACTTATGATTGGATTAATGCTGTTCTTAATGAGAAGAAAGTCGATGTAATATATTTTGACTTATCCAAGGCTTTTGATCGCATAAGCCATGAAAAACTGTTGTACAAACTCAACCACTATGGCGTAGAGGAGATTTATTGGAATTGTTCATGTCTTATCTTCAAAATAGATATATGACCGTTCGTGTTGGCATAGAACATTCTGGACGTTTTCCATGCACGAGTGGGCTTCCACAGGGAGGGGCATTATCACCTCTTTTGTTCAACATTTATACGGCCGATTTACCTAAAATACTGAAGACTCACCCAGATGTTCACGTACTCATGTATGCAGACGATATAAAAATTTATGGAATTTATAACAATGAAAACCACACATCAGTCAAGAATGCATTACAACGTGCCATTAATTTAATGGTGGACTGGTGCAAAGTCTGGGATATCTCTGTCAATGTGAATAAAAGTTCTGTTTTCCACATCGGTTTTGGCACTAATGACGATTTTCAATACGAACATGCCGGTATAATTCTAGAAAAAAGACCTTATGTCAAGGACTTGGGAGTAATTTTTACTCCATCTCTGAAACCTGACTTACAGATCAAAGCCGTTATTTCCCGTGCAATTTCTGTTACCTATCTCATATATCGTAGCATCAAAGTCGATAACCCTAAGATACTTTTAAAACTTTACAGAGCTTTTGTTATCCCCATTTTAGAGTATGCAAATCAGGTGTGGAACCCCTCTCTGGTGAAGCACAAACAATCTCTCGAGAACGTTCAGAAAGTTTTCACACGACTTCTGTTTTACCGTTGCTTTCCCAATCCAAAATATCCCCAATCACTTCCTAATTATGAAGAACGCTTGAAAAAACTTGGTCTGAAAAGCCTCTCTTACCGTAGAGTTGAACACGACCTTGTACTTGCTTTCAGGATTTTCAGAGGGGAGACCATATTAAGGCCTTCCAAGTACTGGGTATTCAGACCCACATACGGAAGGATCAGTTGTTTTTCTATTTATCATCAGCGAATCGGTGGGCGAAAGAAATCAACATTATCAAACTACGACTTTTTCCAACGTGTGATAAAAATGATACAAAAACTACCTAATGAAGTTCTTTCATGCACTAATAGCAACTCTTTCAAAAATAAACTAAAAACACTGAGATTGAATGAAATCTTTACAGATAGTGCTAGTCCGACATCTGTTTTTCCATGATGAGGTGGCTACATGCGATTGATATGCGATTGAATTTTTGAATGGACTTCAAATTAGACCAAATACGGCCATTGATACTTGTCTTTCTACCAATATTATTTGCTTTCTACATTTCCTACTAACCCATATCATGTCATCATGTTAGTGCAGGTCTGAACAACGATTGCTTACTTTTAATCAGCAAAGCTTGCTGACTTGCTCTAGTTGAGTTAATAAGTGGAATTCTATCGATATTCTCTCGGAGCATTGGTCTCTCCCCAGAATCATTTGGGCAAGGTTATTTGCTACTCTACCGACCAAGCCTTGCTTTGCTAACTTTACTACTTCAAGAGCATTTTGCTAGCAAGCGAGTAGGCGTGAACACCACCTCCACAGCTTTCAACAACTTGCTGATCTTCTCGATCACATACGATTCATTACAACCCTCCATATTACTCAAGATTGATCTTGAGTTATTACGCTCGTCCTACTTGCCTCATATGGTGAGAGTATATCCACCATACAAACCTAGGCTATAAAATATCTTAGAGAGTTTTGCTGGCAATAATGGGGGCATGGGTACCATCTCCATGATCACATCTTTAGACTCTGATAAGTGTAATCTAGAGCAGTCACATACAAGCTCAGTCAACAATAATTCTTAACCAATTTGAAGTTTGGACCTAATCTTCATGGTAGACTTTGATTGCGGTTATAAGAATAACTCATGTTCTTTTTTGTTCTTTTTGTAAGGAACGCCAAGAGCGTATTGAATAAATAAATAAATAAATAAATAAATAAATAAATAAATAAATAAATAAATAAATAAAGCTGAATGTCTGTTTGTCTGTCTGTATGTCTGTCTGTCTGTCTGTCTGTACGTATGTTCCAAATAGAAAATTCCATTTCTGAACCGATCCGGACCAAACTTGGCACACATAGACTTTGGGCCCCGGCGGGTGTCATAGGCTACTTTTCGTCGTCGATCGATATCGATTTTATCGATTTTTTGCAAAATTTGAGCTACGGGGCTGGGAGTTGGCACAGGGGGGGGGTAATCGACCATGCTGATTACGAATATAATAATGACAGGGCCGGACGGAGCCGGGTAAGTCAACTAGTGGATAATAAATTTCTAGCAAAGTGGATTTTGGGAAAGAATAAGTGTGTAATTAGAGGGTCCACGCTTGTTTGTTATGAAGACAAGTTCAATTGCCGTGGAACTGCTTCTAGAAAACACTTTCTTGTCACAAAGACTTCTGTGCACATTGAGCTTGTACATTGAGAGGCAACACTCTTGGGTTTCCGAGAGCTAGCTCCTTGAAAACAACTTCGTAAAGCACTTCGCCCATCGATATCTATTCAAGCTTTGAAAATGAAGGTAATTAGCAGCTTTGTTGACACATGACTGCTATTATCGTTCGTGTTAGTCGCAAAACAAATAATAAATAGATTCATCCAGATTACTCTTTTTGCAAATTTGGAATAAGGAAAAGCATGTTAAACTCACTGCGCAGTTCTCAACTCCCATGAGTTTAATAATTGTATGGAACAAAATTTCCTGCTTGCTACGAATAACACATGATTTGAGCCAACTAGGGAACTCTACATTGAACGAGTATCACACCATTACATTTTCCATCGACGAGGAATTGTTTTAATACTTTGTGCACCTATTAGAAGTCGATTTAAACACTGTCGAAAATTTTTCGGACGTTGCTTTCGGAGACTGGCGTCTTGCAATACTCAACTCCTTCACCTTGGAGATGTTTTGCGGTAATGCTCAGATTAGTGAAGTGCTTTCGATCGAGTCTATAAAAATGACAAGATTCACGCCTCTTTATGTAGCAGAAATTCTTAATAGAAAACGCAGTCACAGTGAAAGATGCATAGTGTAGACGCAAGCTGCGTCGCGGGAGTTCGAGTGGTCCCCTTTCATCCGCCACTACCGATGAATTAAAGGTTATATTAGGTGCTTTCATAAGTTTCTTCGATTTTTGATTGCTACCGCGAAATCATATGCTTTTTCCTACTAGATATCAACGTATCAATACAAAGCAAGCTTTGCAAAATGGCATGCAAACCTCGCACAACTTTGGTCCACCTGTTTGAAACCAAAAAAAGTTCGGAATCCCAAAAAATCTTAAGAAATCTTCTTTCAGAGACTCCTACAGGTCTCTCACTAGTTCACAAATAATATAGTCCACATCAGACACTTGCATTTATGAAGCAGTATCTTCTCCTCGGTAATAATGCAGCATCCTCTCCTCAGTTAGATTCGAAGAAGCAAAAATCCATGTGCTTTTTACAAAAACAAAACTATGCTTCCCTCACACAAGTAATTGTATATTTGTCAGGCCACCGAAGCAAGACCGATTTAGATCAAAGGTGATCGAAGGCGCGCTTCGCACGGCAGGAAGGCTGCAGGCCAGATCTCGATTCATTGTTGATTGTTTTGTTGTTCCGACGCCACGGAACAGTGGCGTCTGTCTTATTTTGTTTATTTGCTTTCTAATAAACGTTCTCTGTCGTTCTTGTTCTTCGCGCTTAGAGAGTAATATCCCTTACATGGGGGCCGAGCCGATTTCTGCAAATTAGTAATTTTCGCCGCACGTAAGGGCGAATTTCGAAATCATCCTTGTTTTCTTTTCGCCGCACGTACTCAGATAATCGCCGGGGACAGGCGGTCCGCAAACTCGCGCTTTTCTGCAGGCGGTCAGCAGAATTTTGGGGCGTGGCCAAACCTTCAGCGGGCGGTACTTCCGCGTTCTGCCAGCGGGCAGCAATACAGAATTTTCTGCGAGCGCTCGTCAAATAATATCTTCCAGCGAGCGCTGGCCAAACTTTCAGCAAGCGCTCGGACTCTTTTTAGGTATTTTCGGGCGTACGTCGAGCGCAGGTAAGACTCTGTGTGGCAGAGGTGTCATCGTTGGTTTGATTACTCAAGTTTGAGGTACTTTCTCTCAGCGGAAAGTACCTGGGGGTTACGCGGTCTTCCATAAAGGAACGTGCGGCCCTCGAAATTTTTGCATATTCTCGCGGAAAGTCCGCGAGAATGCGGCCACTGCGCCGCAGCTAATCCATAAAGAAACCGCGATTGTTCTTCAAGCATTCGTCTTTAATCTCGCCAACTTTCTTCCAAATTTCTGCAAGCGGGCCGCAAAAAATCAACGAACTATTTTTCCGGTGCGCGCTTGCTCAAAATTCGCATGGCCGCCTGCCCCGGCGGTTATCTGAGTAGGGGCGAACGCCGAATTCGTCGTTGTTGTGGAGGGGACAACACAACTAAAGTAGTTGCAGAAAGCGAATGGAAGCGAGCAAAGAAGCTCAAGTGTCGGAGGAGCACATGGACACAGAGAATGGGAGTTTCTACGATAGCCTAGAGAGAAGAATTGAGAGGCCAAGACAGGATTTGGAAAGGGTACCAGATATCAAGTGAGATGATAGAGCACAAGATTTCAGCCAGGTATAAGGAAAAATACGAAATGTTCATAAGGGAGAAAGTGAGAGAGTTGAGTGGGGAACTAAATGAAATGGCAGAACAGTGCCGTAGTATAGAGGATGAACGGAACGGTATGTCCGAAGCCATGAAAACATTAGGTATACAATCAGTTGAGGACTGGAGAGAGTTTGTAAGGGTGGCTGAGAGAAACAGGGAGATTCTGGCACAAGCATGCAATATGCTAAATACTGATGTGCTTCAGGTGCCGACAGCCATTCAAGACCTCAAAAAGATGGGAGGTGAAACGGATGAAGTCAAGCAGGGTGAGTCAATGCAAACTGTAGTAGATATAGAGAAAACTACTTATCAAAGAGATACTTTGCAGCCCCAGCAGTACAATCCAAGGCGGACTGGAGCGCTGTTCGAACAAAACTTAAACAATTGTGTCGGGATTACCCAGTTTGCATTCAGGGGACAGGGACGTGGAACTAAGAGGTTAGCAAAATTATTTGCGATTTTTAGATTGTGTTCAATCCCTCTCTTGTCCGGATCCGGGTATTTTTTATGAGAAGCCCAACGAAAATTTGGCAGAAAATTTAAAGGAATTATTCTAAAGTAATCACAGACACAGACACCCTTATAGATATATTAGTTGACAATCATTTGGGTGGGCAGGCAAAGTATGTAATGAGAACATTAGCACCCACAATAAGAATCAAAGGGTTTGATGAAGTGATTGAAGAGTTGGGAAAATTGCTAGCAGCGGATTCGGTAGCTAGTAGGATGAGGGCCATGGCTGAGCTAAGGTCCCTCAGGATCAGACCATACCAAGATGTCGCAGAATTCTGCGTTGCCTTGGGAAATATAGGTAGATCGGCTCATCCAGACAGAGCCATGGAAGAAAACTCGGTGGCGTACGCCGAGATCTTTCTGGATAACTTAAGGGATTGGCCCGAGTACGTTCACTCAGACAATCGCCGGGGGCAGGCGGGCGACGGAAAAATAGATTGCTGATCTCTCGCACCCCGCTCGCGGATTTTTTGGAAAGCAATCAGGAACATTTCGGAAGACCGCTTGCTGAGTTCTCGATTCCTCAGAGATTCAGCAACATATCTGCAAAAGATAAGAGCGAAAAAAATTCAACAGGCGGTCTCTCAAAAGTCCGCTGACTCAGCAAGCGGTCTTCCGAAAAGTCCTGATTGCTTTCCAAAAAATCCGCGAGCGGGTTCGAGAAATCAGCAATCTATTTTTCCGGTGCTCGCCTGCCCCCAGCGATTGTCTGAGCAGTTGGTAGCAGCGTTACATAGGGTACCGCCTAGCGAAGCATAGTGAAGCAAGTGGCGATTAGTATACAGAGAACAAAAGAAATCTGAGAAAGGAAGCCGCGCACAGTTGTGAACAAGACGGGTGTCTGGAAAGAACCACAAGTACATAGAAGAGTGAACTACGACGATGTAAGGGTGGAGAGGCGACCAAGTACTTCGGACGTCCAATACACACAACAAGGCAGGAGAATGCAAACCGCAGAAGAAAGGAACGCGCATGCAGGGACCTTGAAACAAAGGACGGATCCCAGATGCTTTAACTGCCTTGAAGCAGGGCATTTTGCAAGAGATTGTCCACGAAAACAAAACAGGTCGAGACTCGCGCAACCTTCATATGGAAACAATGTGTCTGAGATCATCAATCAGATACGAAGCTGCAAAGTCGGCATCAATGAGAGCACAGAGAGGGGCATTGAACGGGTAGGAAAACCAATCGTACGGGAAAGGGTAAAAGGATACAATGATAGAGTTAGGGAAAGCATGAAAAGAAGTTATGACAACAAGGACAAGGTGGACCAGGCCGGCATCCTAAAGTAGGAGACCGGGTATATGCCCTGGCACCAAGTGAGAAAGGCAAAAGCACTCATCCATTTAGAGTTATGTACTAGCGATAATTCAGCCCTAATAACGCGCATAGGGGAGAATAGGGATCCTATACGGATACAGTTCGATAAGCTAAAAGTAGTCTCAAATTACATACCTAATGACAGAGTTGACACCCAGACAATGAGAGAGAAAAGGAGCAGAAAAAGAAAAGTTTTATTGAGTAAGTATGCAAAGTCAAAGTTACTGATTTCAGAGGTGTATCGCTGCTGAGCCCACTTGAAAAAGGACATCTGCTTTTCAAATGCGGAGACGACTGTCTTAAGGATCGAAAGCTCGGGGATATCGAAGGAATTAGCTTCCCGGGTGCAGTAGCAAAGGAACGCATCGAGAGAATCTATGGTCCGCCTGGCTAGCTTGCAGTATCTTCAGCCGAAGAGATATCGATATTGGAACGAAAATCAAGTTTCATCGAGAGAGACACATATGTTTCGACGCGGAAGCCAAGGAAAGCTGTCTTGAAGCTCGCGTACGATACCTGCATTGACAGGACAGACTTTCCTTGCCACACAGATGCGATGACGGAGCACGCCAGGATCGAAGGGCATTCCATTGAGGGATCCTACAACGAAGTATTGCAAGCATTCCGTCGAGAGATTGAGGGACAGTCCATGAAGGAGCTACCCACCAAGTCCGGACCAGTTGGATACGCCACTTTTGAGGGAGGAAGCCCCATGGAGAGAGATGGCATTCGTGTAAAAGTGGCTACGAAGGTCGCAACGACATTCGCTAGATTGCTTGACGTATTAGAAGGATGGAGCACATACAAAGCCTGGGTAATAGTGTGGCCATTGGATGGTAATCCAGCCGATGATGTTCCGCAGAAGATGATGGTGGCGGCGAAGAAATACCTCGAGGAGGGCGGAAAAATAGTCACTGCATGGCACCGATAACGTCGAAGAATCATGATCTGTGGCGTGAACTATCTGGATTATAAATGACTTTGACGAGACGCTGATACAGAAGGGCAAGTCTTCACTACAGCGAGCAACTTCGGATGAAAGGGAAGCTGTTTATAGAGACAGACGTCCCGGAAGGAGGCGCGCAGTTCTTTAATAGTTACGTGAAAACCGCCATGAATAAGTATATTTACGAATGTGTCAGAAGACGAGCAGTGGATGCTCACCTGCTTGGACGTTTACAGACCGCGCATCAGGACATCGAGGGCGATGTCTCCAGGCGGGGAGGGCGTGTCAGGCCCATGGCCACCGAAGCGAAGACCGATTTGGATCAAAGGTGATCGAAGGCGCGCTAATGCACGGCAGGGAGGCCGCAGGCCAGATCTCGATTCATTGTTCATTGTTGATTGCTTTGTTGTTCCGACGCCACGGAACAGTGGCGTCTGTCTTGTTTTGTTTATTTGTTTTCTAATAAACGTTCTCTATCGTTCTTGTTCTTCGCTCGCTAGAGGGTAATATCCCTTACACATTACAATTTTTAAAAGTACAACCATGATTTTTGTCTCTTTAAAAGCTCTCGTTTTTGGAAATACTGATTTTAGCTTGAAATTTTTTAGGTGGGCAGACTAAATCAATATTTCTAAATTTGCAGAGAGATTAACATTTTATTTTTAGAGGGTTGCATATACAGATACTTATGTGTAATGCATAGTTTACTTCTTCAAAAGCATGAAGGTTTTCAGTTTTTTTAGCCGAGCAAAGAATACAGCAACGATAAGTTACGGTATCTGATGTGGGTACAAGCATTGAACCAGATTTTTGCCTAAGCAAATTTATGGATTTTCTCATATTCTGAGGTCCCAAAGCTTCATTCAGGCTTGAAACTCAGGTGGATCAAAGTTTTGCGCCTCTTGTATGCCATTTCATAGAGCTTGCTTCGCTCTATTTAACGCTTACCCAAAAATTTTTGAAGAAAAAAGAAGGAGGTGAATTACTGCGGTAGAAATCACAATTTGTGAAGAAAAACCTATGAGACAGCCTAATGCCTGTACTTGTATTTTTTCCATTTTATTTGTTAGTTTCGTAGCAGAACGAGGCAATACATTGATAGCTTCCTGATCAACTCGATTCGACCGAAATTTTCCTAAAACGACAAAAAAAAACAAAAAATGGAGCTTGTCACTGAAAAAAATTCGCTGTCCGCAGTATAAGCAATGAGGAGAAAAGTCTCAAGTGAAATTCGGTGATGAACTCTGTTTCTTGAACAGGATAGAAATTACAAGTGTGACTTCCTTTTCTAACCGTGTTAGGCAGCTGATAAGACAAAAGTGTTGTTTTCGTCAGCTGATTTTTTATGTGAAAACAAACATGATAATATTTTGCATCTTTGCCAAATAATCGGAATTAACAAGAAGATGAAAATGTTGTGTTAGCTAGGTTTGACAGATTTGCTAGCTGCCGATAGAAGAGACTGACTTTGACCAAAATACGAGATTAAAAAGCTCTAAAAAGTTGTGATGCTAGCACTCTTGCAGCAACCACGTTCGCTAAATTCTTGCTGCGACTTTTTACTCTTCACGCATACGGTTATTTATAGTAATGTAACAAGCTGCACTGTAATTCTCAGCTTAGTTCAGTTGCAAATAAATTTGTTCATCTTGCAATACCTTCGTGCAGCCCCACCCGTTGATTGCATTTTCATTCGATCTTCATGTACTACGACAACATTTCAGCCGCGTATTGCCGTCAATTTGTCGCCAATTTGTTAAAAGTTTTCAAGCTGAAATGCCTACAGTTACGAAAATAAAGTCTACACATACGATTACAAAAAATTTTCTTGAGCGAGTCTAGATCAATATCAGTTAAGGTTATACCGGAGGCAGAAGGTTCACTTGCTTGTGGTTTAAATTGCGTTGAAACAAGGAGAGTCTGCGTGCACACAGCTCACTCGGGTGATACGCCGCACAACTTAGTACACACACACACACACACACACACACACACACACACACACACACACACACACACACACACACACACACACACACACACACACACACACACACACACACACACACACACACACACACACACACACACACACACACACACACACACACACACACACACACACACACACACACACACACACACACACACACACACACACACACACACACACACACACACACACACACACACATGTTTTGAATACCATACGTATTCTCTTCAAATTTATCTTTATTTTCCTTCAGCGCTGTCTCAGGTTTAAAATTTTGACTCTGGATAGCATTTTCTGCTAAAGCCTCACCCTAGGATTTCGAGGCTTCCCCTGGGAACTGCTGACGAGGAGAACTAGAAAAGTGGCAACATCGGTTGATTCTCAGCCCCAGTACCGAATAGTGTTTGAAAGATAAAAATTTGTTAAGACTCTTTTACATGTGTACATATCTTTATCATTTAGTATCATGTACCGACGCTTACGACAGTTTTGTTATTGTATACTACAAATCTGCAGAAGAGTACAAACGTTAGTTTTCAGCTTCTTAAAAGCTTTAATTCTTGAAATGAATCAAATTTAACTCTTTGCTTGGGTGTTTCACGCTCAAACTCCATGTTTCTCGAAAACCAGGTTACAGATTTAGAACTTTACCCTTACACTTTTCTTCGGGATTCAGCTGCGGAACCTGCGCAAAACACGTTTTCTTGCCCTTTTCAGAAAGATAATCAGATTGCCTCTGTGCTAACCGTGCAGAGCTTGTCTAGTGTCTAGCCTTTCGCAGCGAGTCTACATCCTTAAAACACTCGGTAGGATTTGTAGCACCAAATATGTAGTATTATATTATTTGAGGTGATGTTCATTTATCGAATTTTAAAAAAACATGGTTGCTCAACTGGGCTACTAGTATTAGTTGTAAGTCGGCATTCGGCATTATAAATACTACATTAGCTCGTCATTCTTACATTACTATGGTGTCCATCCCAGCTGGAACTCTAACTTTGAAAGCGTGTCCAAATGGGGCCGTGGGATTTCAGCGCTTGTGCTTCAGTGTAAAAATGGATAGTTTTTGCTCCGTTGTCGCCAAGGGCGAAGCCATGTATAACAGGAAGCGAGAATGCTTGGAAGATTTTAAGAAACTTACGCACCTGTGATAGATCCCTGCCATGCTGCCATAAGCAAGATCATGGAGTCCTGCTGCAATCCTGCAACTCATACTTGACGAAGATTATTCACTATCCGAAATCATATCAAAGAGTTCTAAAAAAGGGCGAGCCAAGTAAGCGGAAGTTTTAGAAACTGCGTTTTTGGATACTACAAGTATCCTTCCGTTTCTATTTGTTCACCATGCAGCAAAAATCATTTTCACAATATAAGAAATCCTCAAAAGCGCCGAATTCAATTCTTGCTGTTTGAAGTAAGCAGGTTTTTTGCTTGCTACGAATAACGCATGATTCGAGCCAAATCCGGGAGCTCTACACTGCATTATCACACCTTTACATTTTGTGTCGACGAAAGAATATTTCTGAATATTTCATGTGCACCTCAAAGCAGAATTCGGTTTCAGCTGTCGGAAATTTTTCCCATTTTGCTTTCAAAGGCTGGCACTTCTCTCTCAATATTTAACTCCTTCACTTTTGAGACACGTGAAGTGCTTTCGATAAGTGAAGTATCAGTGAAGTGCTTTCGATAAAGTCTAAACAGCAAAAATGACAATATTCGCGCCTCTTTATGTAGCAGAAATTCTTAATAGAAAACGCAGTCACAATAAGAGATACATTGTATTTTGCGCCGTCTCTCACTTCTCTGTACCGAAAACAGGCCAAAAGCTTTATTTGGGTAAAATGTGAAGCATAGACACTTCCTCGACAAAAATGAAGTCGATGTGTTACATTACGATCAAAAATGGAAGGGTTGCGTGTCGCATATTCAGTAGCTCCCTCTAGGTCTGTGAAAGTCTGTGTACTGGAACCGTTGAATTTGCACTAGATGAAACTTACTTCCCGGGTTTTGGTCTATGGCGGTTATTGTGTTCTTGCCCACCAAAGTTATGTTCTTCGTCTTCCGAAGACACATCCTTCTCCTTGCTAAAAAAATGTTTCCAAGAGGTGAGTTTCTTATAACTAAACTTACTGTTTTTTCCCAGTTTTCTCCTTCTTATTACCTCTTCCAGTTTTCTCATTCTTATTACCTCTTCGTCGACGTGATTGCCTAGAAACACTTGAGATAAGGTTCTTCTTATCAGAGAATTCCTTGAAGGCAGCGGCTCGGCAGATTCTCGACTCAAAGTTATTTGCTTATATGGGGTAATTCGAAGCGCTGATTCCGAAAATCCACCTTGAAGAGAGCGAAAATGGCAAACAACCATTTCCCAACGCCTCCCATTTTGAATTTGGACGAGTGGAGCACGTCCCGCCACAAGTAGAGAGGCAGAGTCGTTGCAGGACCCTCGCAGTTATAACGTTGCTGCGTGCCTTCTCTGACTGGTCAACGAGAATCACAAGATCTTTCTCGCGTATTGGAATTTCTTGCGCGTAACGGATTTAGGGGCAGTTTTCTAAGCAGGGCAGCATGCTGTGCGCTCGTACATGCTTTGTTCTCATGCGGGTGCAAGCAACCTTCCATGTCAAAATTTCGGGATGTTCGATGGCTGTGGCAAGCTGCTGCCTTTAACGGGGCCGTCAAGGGCTGCAAGGCCTCTTCTATAGTGTCTACGACGCTATCTGATTCCCCTCCGTCCAGAAACATTCAGGTGAAATACCCAGTTGTTTGAAAAAACAGTCGGGCATAGTTACTTGAGCTGCTTGGAAATGAAGGAAGGTGTCCAACTTTGCATCGTTTACTGCCGATGATTTGCGACCTATATCAACTATACATACATGAGTCCTAGTTAGCCAGACCTCTCAAAAAACTAACTGAACATAATAATGTTATCAATCAAAAATATGAGTGTCTGACCCAGTTATCTGCACTATGGTATTAAAACCGTTCATTTAGCACTAGATGAAACTTACTTCCCGGGTTTTGGTCCACGGCGGTTATTGTGTTCTTGCCCATCATAGGTTTCTTCGTCTTCCGAAGGCACATATTTCTGGCTAAATAAATATTCTCCAAGAGGTGAGTTTTTTGTGGCTAAACTTACTGTCTATTCCTAGGTTTTCCATTCTTATTACCTCTTCCTCCAGAAGAGTGTTGCCTGGAAACACTTGAAATAACGTTCTTTTTATCAGATCTCCTTAACGGGACCGTCAAGGGCTGCAGGGCCCCTTCTACAATACAATTTGTGAAAAAAATTGGCAGCGGCACTTAACTCACGCACCGCCGCCGCAGTTAGGTGGCAAGCGCCGCGTCGCGCGACAAAGTTAGGCGGAAAAGCGGCACTTGCCGCCTAACTTTGTCGCGCAGCGTCTAACCTTTCTATAAAATAGACCTTATCTTGATTCAAAATTGATGAATTCTATACATAAGAGTACCATTCAACTCAGTTCGGCGAAGCGCATCTTCCAGTTTACAGATGTACCTAGTAGTGGGATGTAAGTTTTTTTCCTGGAATTTTAGTGTAAATGGATCATTCAGTGTGCTGATTCCAGAGGCTACATACACATTCTGTTGAGCACTGCAGAAATAGGGCGGGTATAGTTTAAGAGCTCATTTTGCATGGAGATGTGTGAAAACTGGAATTTTCTCGGCGAAGTATGACGGGTCCTAAAATGCAGGAAGACAAAGGGAAATGGTTGGAGATCGCATGAGAAGCACATATCGCGGAATGCCGCGCGTGCTGTGCAATGTACAATACCACTCACAGAACGGGAATTTCGCGAAATTCCAGAAATTTCGCGATTCCGGAATATAGCAAATCATGCAGCGCCATAACTTCCTTCGGAATGAATAATTTCAAATCCGAAGGCAGCATTGTGTTCAGCTCGTCAAGGCGAATCTTTCGATCCGTGTCATCTATATCTTGTTTCCAGCTTTCTCAAATTGTTCGGAGGAGGTCCCTTTGCAAGTATGTAACGCAGCGCCTATCCAATATGAAAGCTTCCAGTAAGCACCAATAGAGGTTTTCGAACGCGCTCTCTACAAAAATCAAGGTCTTTGAGGATCGCAGGGTCTTTTGGAGAGATACGGTGAGGTGGCTGTAATTACATCCCGAAAGTGCGTAACTTTGCCCGCACTTCTCGCGTATCTGTCAGAAACCTTGCCTGCTTGCTTTTCTCAAAGTTACTAGGAACTGTGCTATCGAATGGTGCATGACTCAGGCTCCAACCTATGAAATTCGCCGAGTTACGAGCCTACGAAAACACGTCCCCATGGATTTTGCCCAAATTGTAAAGATCGCATATTTCGTCGAAATTTCACCGTGAATGCTTGTATGACACTCGCATTGCAGATATTGTGTTCGCTTCGCCCAAAGACTCCCACTATATTGAATATGGTACTTGCGTGTGCTTCAGCTGCTCAGTTGATATCAAAGCTATTTCGGTGGCTAGAACTCAAACTACAAAATCTAACACAATAAGATCCATTAAGGACGTGAAAAAATTTTGATCAGCGTGTTGTACAGGCACTCACTGTGGAATTTTGACGAAATATGCGATCTTTACATTTTGGGCAGAATTCATTAGGATGTGTATTCGTAGGCTCGTAGCTGAGCGGTTTCTGTAGAGTGGAGTCTGAGGCATGCACCTTTCGATAGCACAGTTCCTAGTAACTTTGACTAAGAAAAGCAAGCAGGCAAGGTTTCTGACAGATACGCGAGAAGTGCGAGCAAAGTTACGCACTTTCGTGATGAAGTTACAGTCACCTCACATATCTCTCCAAAAGACCCTGTAATCCTCAAAGAACTTGATTTTTGTAGAGAGCGCGTTCGAAAACCTCTATAAGCGAAGTTTCCTTACAATTTAAGAGCATGAACATTTTGACCAAAATCCATCGGCGAGCTTCCAGAGCGTAAAACGAGAAAAAATGAAATAACCCGAACATCTCGGAAAACTTGCTCAAAAGGGTTATCCGACCTGCTGATTACGAAAATCACATTTGCTTAGCAAGAGAGCTTCATATTTTAGAGTTACGTTGAGAAAAATTTAGAACGACATGATTTTTTCAGAATTCATCAGCACTTCTAACTCCTTTGGAAAGAAGTGTGCGGCTAATTACCAGCGCCCTTGATCTACAGAAGAAGTACTATCGAAAATTTCTCTCTGAATCTACTGGGGGCAATACGCGCTGCTTCACACTTTGTGAAGAGACGCCCGCAGAAAGTTTCGGGAATGCTGAAATCGAGATATCAAGGACTCTGCATACCGAAAGATTTGTCTTGATGAGTTGAGCACAATGCATTTTTCGGATTTAGAAAATATCCACTCCAAAGAAAGTTATGGCGAGTAGAATCTGGAAACGAGTGATTTTTCCAAAATTTACCAATGCTTTTTTCTCTTTTGAAAAAAGTCTGCGGCAGCTTTTTAGCGCACTATAATGCACAAGAAAAGCACTATCGATTGGTGCTTACTGGAAGTTTTCATGTTGGATAGGCGCTGCGTTGCATACTTGCAAAGGGACCTCCTCAGAACAATTTGAGAAAACTGGAAACAAGATATAGATGACATGGATCGAAAGATTCGCCTTGACGAACTGAACACAATGCTGCCTTCGGATTTGAAATTATTCATTCCGAAGGAAGTTATGGCGCTGCATAATTTGCTATATCCCGGAATCGCGAAATTTCTGGAATTTCGCGAGATTCCCGTTCTGTGAGTGGTATTGTATAGGCTGTACCAACCAGCATCGGTTGTGCGACGTCGCACCTGCGGCAACTTGCAACGGTGCGAAGTCACGCGTGCGAACTCCGCTACGCGCTAGGGCACGTCGCATGCGACAGTGCGTCCTCGCAAGGCATACTAGCGCGGAACCGATGCTGGCTGATACAGCCTATACATTGCACAGCACGCGCGGCATTCCGCGATATGTGCTTCTCGTGCGATTTCCAACCATTTCCCTTTGTCTTCCTGCATTGTGGGACCCATCATACTTCGCCGAGAAAAGTCCAGTTTCACACGTATCCATGCAGAATGAGCTCTTAAACTATACCTGCCCTATTTCTGCAGTGCTCAACAGAATGTGTATGTAGCCTCTAGAATTAGCACACTGAATGATCCATTTACACTAAAATTCCAGGAAAAAAACTTACATCCCACTGCTAGGCACATCTGTATATTGGAAGATGCGCCTCGTCGAACTGAGTTGAATGGTACTCTTATGTATAGAATTCATCAATTTTGAATCAAGATAAAGTCTATTTTATAGAAAGGTTAGACGTTGCGCGACAAAGTTAGGCGGCAAGTGCCGCTTTTCCGCCTAACTTTGTCGCGCGACGCGGCGCTTGCCACCTAACTGCGGCACGGCGCTGCGTGAGTTAAGTGCCGCCGCCAATTTTTTTCAGAAATTACGGGTGGTATTGTATAGTGTCTACGAGGTTGATTGATTTGATTCCCCTCCATCCAGAAAAATTTGGGTTGATTTACCCAGCTATTTGGAAAAACAGTTGAGCATAGTTACTTGAGCGTTTTGGAAATAAAGGAAGGTATCCAACTTTTTTAATGCCAATGACTTGTAGTAAGAAGCCAAACAACCTTTATCACCTTCGTATCAATCCTAGTTAGTTAGACATGT
The DNA here is from genome assembly GCA_958299035.1 of Cylicocyclus nassatus. Taxonomy (NCBI): domain Eukaryota; kingdom Metazoa; phylum Nematoda; class Chromadorea; order Rhabditida; family Strongylidae; genus Cylicocyclus; species Cylicocyclus nassatus. The sequence goes on from CATQJL010000223.1 coordinate 23,720,947, forward strand.
CAAAAAACTAATTAAGCAGTGGTAATATCAGTTAATAAGAAAATGCGCGACATGAGACCTAATTGTTCTTCATACTGGAGCGCGACATGAGACCTAATCGTTCGTGATACTGGAACCGTTGAATTAGCACTGAGTAAAACTTACATTACGGGCTCTGGTATAGAGCAACTAGCGCCGCGCCGCGCGTAACACTTACGTTGGTATTGTTCATCTACCACCATATCCATATTTTTCGTGCTAAAAAAAATAGTTTTCTCTGAGAAGGTAGTGAGTTTCTTGTGGTTAAACTTACGGGTCTATTGGCTTTTCTCGATTTTCATCACCTTCCTCGGTTCCTTTTTTATCTTTATTTTTGCCAATACCGAGTTTTGCCTTGATCCAGCTAAAAAACAATGCCTGCTTACACTCACCGCTTTCACTTGAATTATAGCATCTAGAGGGAAAAATACGCCTAAAAAGTTTTGCGGAACTCTACATTTGCGCGCGTCTTAAAACGTATGGTGTTTCTATCAGCTTTTTCTAATTTCTATTTCGAAGATATGACTTCCTATCTTAAGAGAAAGTAGCAAGCCTTAAAAAAGTAAAAGATCGACATTAGCAAACAATGAATGTGTGTTTGCTCTCAAATAGTGCAGTTATTGTGTATTTTTGTCGAATTTTTTCATCAAAATCTAACAGCTCCTCAACGCCCATTGTTGTTTCTTTTACGATCTAAAATCAATTTTAGCATTATAATGAGTACCACTTTCGAAATTTGTATCCTTTGTTTGATATAGGATAAGTTTTGGAGTTTTCAAAGCACAAAGCACAAAGGCAATCTGAAGGGCTATGCCTAAATCAATTGATTTCTCATGTCCGCAGTATTGCAAATCATCACTGCCTGTATTCACAAAGGGTTTTACAAATTTCAGCAAACCCACTTTATAGGACCCTTTTTCTTTTTTCCTTTATTTTGATCGCCCTTGATGTACTCTCTACCACCGAAGTCCTCCCTCACGAGCTCCATGTCACCGCTGTGGGGATAAATCACACGGTTGTTGCCGAACGAGCTGTTCCTGTCTTCGCGAGACTGTCTGTCCTTGAGACCGAAAGCACCAAATGTTTCGTGCTTCCCCGGACGAGGTTCTCCAGCACGACTCTCCTCCATATGACCTTCCCCACGCACAGCCATGTTTAAGCTGCTCAGCATAGATAAGAAGAATAGCAGTTCAGTACACTTCATCCTAACAAAAAATGCTTTCATATGACGAAATCGAAAAAAATGCGAGTTTGATGGAAAATCAACACGTGCGATGGCAAGACGTAAACGTAGACGTATTTGAATGACTGCATGAAGAAGCAGAAGTTAATGGATAGCTATGATTGATGTAAAAAGGAAAAGATGAAGTTGAGTAACAATCGGTAAGCCACCTTTTCTCTTTTCTCTTTTTATCGCAAGTGCCAGCGAAAGTTACCCAATTTCCACTGCAGAGCTTCTGCTGAAGAGCTCTTGCAGAAGATGATCCATTCTTCAATTGTTTGCTCACTTCAAGGTACATAAGAATAATTCGGGGAATTCATGATTTGAAATTGATCAAGGTTCTCTGACTCTTGTGCAACTTCTTATTAGCAGCAAGAAATTGAATGAAACTTCACAACTTGAATAAGCTTTGTGTCACATGGGCATCTTTGAAAGAGGAGTTCTGGAAGCAAATGCAGTCTTAGCAATTATAAACAGATTGTCTCAATGCAAGGGGTGCTTACTAAGGTTTGTAAGGAGCATCGCATCCTAGAGTGCTATGAAGCTTGCTGGATTTCATATGCATTTGATTAAATTATGCATGCCAGTTGTTAGAAACTTGAAATTCTTTCGCACTATTTTCAAGTTCTTCCTTTCACAATATCCTTATAGCTTTGAAATACCTTATATACCTTTAGAAGAGTTATACACCTTCAAAGGACCTTCTACACCTTATATGCCTTTGAAATTACCAGAAAGAGTTTATGTGCTTTTCAATGACAACTTCTTTCCTTCCACTCTGGTTGCAGAGAAAAAATCGGAAAGGAGTTGTTTTGAAGTCTGGTGAGCCATTAAAAACTAGAAACTACAATAAAATCCATCAGATAAACCAGTAATAATCTACGCTACCTAATGGCATCATAGATGTCGGCAAGCTGGCATACATCGCGGGAAGACCAACTTTTGTGTGTCCATAATTTTCCAGTCACTTCTAGTCATGAAGTCTAGACAGTCAGATCGCTGCAAAACATTCATCTCATGTGCACTCGATCTTCTTCGCATGGGCCCCGAAGGCGAAGCGCTATCCGATTGCCCGCTTATGCACCCTTCTCGAAAAGACTATAATAGAAATGCAAGAACGCGGATAAGAGAGCATGATCAATACTATGTGTGACTGACTTCGGACCTGAACAAACAGCTGATCGAAATGAACAAAAGACACGCGAAATTGCCCATATAAGTTAAAGAAGGGATCGCAGAAAGAAAACACTAGTGTTTCGCAATGAAACTGAATCGCTTTTGTACAAATCATACATACAGCGTGTCCCAATCAGGGTCAGGTTTAACCGTCAGCTGAGTTTGCGCGCTCGCAACGCTGGGTTCTGCTCTGCATACGCGCGCTATCACAGAGAGCAAACAGATTGAGCAGGGAGCAGAGGCTAGCCGTAGACGTGACGCAAAACCCTCGCGACACGAACCCCCGCCATGCCAATTTTGGCCTGGTTGGGATTGAGGCAGACTGTACCAAGGAAAAGCCGCACACTGATAAAAATGATGATGTTTTGATACAAAATAGAATTTTTGGAGTTATCTGCTTGACGTGAACTATGTGATATTGATACAATACCCAAATCTGCAGACGCCGTAAGCACCCCAAAATATTTTTTACAATGCTAAGTTGCCAGAAAATTTTTTTACAATGCTAATTTGCCTGAAAAATATTAGGTTGTCCGGAAATTAATGTCCGTTTTGATTTTCAAGCGCAAAAAGGTAAACATTTTCATTTCTAAGTAGGTTGCGAAGTGCTATTCGATACAGCAAAGCAAGCTCTACAAAATGGAAGTCTTGCTTTTGCAAAGCTTTCATCCATCTCGAGTTTCAATCCAAAAACCCAAAAGATACAACTTGAAGATTCAAATTAAGATTCAATTTTAACTTATAAAATTATTACAAAATGTTGAGGTACAAACGTAAATTTTCGGATTTCTACAAGCTGTAGTTCTCGAGAAATTTGAATTTTACATGGACACTTGACTAGAACAAAGCTACATTCAATATTTTTCGAGAACTACAGCTTGTAGAGAGCTGAAAATTTACGTTTGTACTTCTACGGATTTATAGTATACAGCTATTTACATGAAGACAGCCAAGCATCATTTGGCAAACACGAAAATTTCGTTTTCTAGTTTCCAAACAGAAGAAAAAAATACAGAAAGGCGATAGATATCTTATGTGGATTGTGTTTACGTGAGCAAGTTATTTTGTAGGATTTTTATGAACTGAGCTACGATTTTTCTCGATTTTTAGGGCAGTTGAATCTTTTAAGTATTTGGATCGAAACTCGAGGTGGATGAAAGCTTTGCAAAATCAAGATCGCCTTCTTATGAAGCTTGCTTTGTGTTGTGTTAGTGTTCGTATATGATCAGCTGTTTTCCCCATAGTGATCTGCCCTCGCGCATTCGATCTTAGCCTCAGAGTGCGCGGGAAATGAGCGCTATAAAAGGCGTTCACTCATAGTCTTAGTCAGTTCAGTTAGTTCTACAGTTACATTGTTCACTCCATCGCCTCTCATATCTCCACTGTTCCTTTTTATTCTCTAATAAATATTCTTGTGTTCCTCCTGTACTGCCTCAGGACGAAGAGTCGGAGTGTCCGTCGTGGAGGACACAACAGTGGCGATCAGGAGCGGCGGCTAAGAAGTAGCCGAAACTACGAAGACGTCACCGCGGATTCGAATCGAAGAGACTGCAGAGAGCGGTCAAGTTGCAGCAAGACGAATTGGTAGATCAGCATGGCGAAGATGAGTTCAGAGGAGATGCTGATCCTGCTCCAAGAGATGAGAGAGGAACGAAGAGATATGATGGAGCTTCTGAAGCACATCACAGGTACTGGATGAAGCGGTACCTCAGTAGAAATTTCGAACGTGATGTCCGCCCTCAGCAATAGGATCGAAAAATTTTACTTCGACCCCGAAGCGGACATGTGCTTCAGTAAATGGTATGCGCGCTACAAGGACGTTTTTGTCGAAGATGCGAAGCAGCTCACAAAAACTGCGAAGTGAGATTGCTGTGCGAAAAGCTGGACAAGGACAGTTTCGAAAAGTACGAAAGGCATGCACTACCGAAGGAGGTAACCGCGATCAGATTCGAAGAAACTGTCGAAACGTTGAAGCAGCTGTTCGACGTGAAGATTTCGGAGTTCATTATGCGGTATCAGTGCTTGAAACTGGAGAAGGCGGATTCCGAAGACTACCTCATGTATACCGGTCGAGTGAACGAACTGTGCAAAAAGCGAAGATTCGCGACCTAGATAGCGATGGAATCAAATGTCTTTTATGGATTTTTGGCCTGAAGAGCCAAAAAGAAGCCGAAATCAGGCAGCGACTCATAGCCGTACTGGACAAGGAATACAAGGCTGGACGAAAGATGTCGCTACAGGAATTGTACCTCGAGTGCGAAAACTTCCTTAGTTTCAAGAAGGAAAGCGAGACTGTGGCTGGTTGCACGAAGATTGTCGAAGCAACAAGCAAGGAAGAACCCCAGAAGCTGGAGTGCTGGAACTGTGGTAAAGCTCACTTTGCCAGGGAATGCAAAGCGAAGCTGTGGTATTGCAAGAAGTGCAAGAAGACAGGCCACAAGGAGAAGTATTGCGAACAAGTGACGGAGAAAAAAGCACTTGTTCAACAAGATTCGAAACGAAGAATCCACAGAAGCAGCGACACCAGTAAGAACAGAAGTTGGACGAAACCAAAACGTCATGTGCACAGCGTAGCGAAGATTGCAAATGTGATGGTGGATGTCAACTCGACACGCATGTATATCGAAGCAAGAGTGAATAGTTATCCAGTTAGTTTTCTGCTAGATACTGGATCAGACATCACGCTGTTGAACGAATCAATTTGGAAGAGCATGGGTGCTCCTCGTTTGGAAGAGACGAACGTGGTTGTCAAGAACGCTAGTGGAAACTTAATGGATATCCGTGGAAAGCTATGGTGTGAGTACGAAATCAGAGGATCCAGAAGCGAAGGCTACGCATACGTAACGCCCCACAACTCACTGCTGGGAGTGGATCCAGAAGAACGAAGATATGTCCTATCACTCACTTAAGCAGAATGGTTGCCGAAGTGAAGACAGAGAAAACCAAGGACATCGCTCTGAAGCTGAAGGAAGCCTATCCAGAAGTCTGTGAAGAAGGTCTGGGATTATGCACGAAGGAAAAGGCACATTTGATAGTTGACGAAAACGTTCGTCCTGTTTTCAAGGCTAGTAGACCTGTTCCACATGCTGCGCTCGAAGCTGTAGAAAAGGAACTCGACAGGCTATTGGACCTGAAGGTTATTAGTCCAGTGACACATAGGGCAGCCCCTATCGTATGCGTTAGGAAGGCGAATGGAAAACTGAGAGTGTGTGCTGACTTCTCCACTGGACTCAACAAAGCGCTGGAGTCGTATGATTACCCGTTGCCATTGCCGGAGGATATATTCGCATCCCTAAATGGAGGCACGGTGTTTTCGCGATAGATCTGTCGGACGCATATCTGCAGATTGAGTTGTCAGACGAAGCGAAGAAAATGGTTGTAATAAATACGCATAAAGGGCTCTACCAGTACAACAGACTGCCTTTTGGAATCAAGACAGCACCAGGGATCTTCCAGCAAATCATGAACAAGATGGTGAATGGCCTGCGAGGAGTAGCAACCTACCTGGACGACATCTTGGTCTGTGGACGAACAGAAGAAGAACACATGGAGAATCTGTTAGCTGTGTTTGCAAGAATCGACGAATATGGATTTAAAATTCGTCTAGAGAAGTGTTCTTTCGGTAAGCCAGAGATACGATATCTTGGCTTCATAGTGGATCGAAATGGCAGAAGACCGAACTTAGCGAAGACCGAAGCGATCAAGAATATGGATGAGCCGAAGAATGTTAGCCAACTGAGGGCTTTTCTCGGCATGATAACGTACTATGCGGCGTTTATGCCAAGGATCAAGGATCTTCGTGGACCATTGGACGCGATGCTCAAGAAAGATGCAAAGTGGTTATGGACACGAACACATCAAGAAGCCTTCGAAAAGCTCAAGGATACATTGTCAAGTGAGCTCAATCCTGCTCACTATGATCCAAGACAGAAGATCGTCGTGGTAGCGGACGCCAGCGATTATGGAATTGGATGCGTGATATCGCACAGATATCCTGATGGATCCGAAAAGCCAATTGCGCATGCATGGCGGTCTCTTACGAAAGCAGAAAAGAATTACTCGCAAATCGAAAAGGAAGCATTGGGAATTGTCTTTGCTGTCAAGAAATTTCACAAGTACATATTTGGACGAAAGTTTCTATTGTGACGGACCATAAACCATTGCTAGCCATCTTCGGTGATAAGAAAGGAGTTCCAGTCTACTCCGCTAACCGACTCATGAGATGGGCTACAATACTGTTAGGATATGACTTCGACATAGAGTGTGTCAAGACTACGAAGTTTGGACAAGCAGATGGCTTGTCACGGTTGATGAAGAAGAGTCAGAATAACGAAGAAGACGTCGTGATAGCTGCCGTTGAAAACGACGTTAACTACATGTTGAAGAATTGTATTAGGAAACTACCAGTGACAGTATCAGATGTGCAATCCTACACGAAGAAGGATCCAGTACTACAAAGAGTGATGATCTACGTGAAGAAAGGGGAGTGGCCAGACGTGAACGGGCAATTGGCACATTTTCGAAATCGAAACGAGACATTGTCAATCGTGGAGCAATGTCTGATGTCAGCCGAAAGGGCTGTGATACCCAAGGAGCTTCGAAGAAGTGTTCTGAAGGAACTACATAGCGGTCATCCAGGGATTGTAAGGATGAAGAAGTTAGCTCGAAGTTACGTCTACTGGCCGAATATCGACAAAGATTGCGAAGACTTGGTACGAAGATGTACGAAATGTCAGGAATTAGCCAAGAATCCGACGAAGGTACCATTAGAAGCTTGGCCATCAGCGACTCGAGTTTGGCAGAGGATACATATCGAATTCGCTGGACCTATGCAAGGAGTTTTCTACTTGGTGGTAGTAGACGCGTACAGTAAATGGCCTGAAATGATTGAGATGAGCAACATCTCAGCTGCGAAAACAGTGAAGGCTCTGAAGAATTTGTTTGCGAGATATGGATTACCGCAAGCAATAGTAAGCGACAATGGTACCCAGTTTACATCGGACTTGTTCAAGAATATGTGCGACGAAGGTGGAATCGCCCACATAAGGAGTGCTCCTTATCACCCTCAATCGAATGGACAAGCAGAGCGTTTCGTTGATACGCTGAAACGCGGAATCAAGATAGAGGGGGAGGAGAGGCCAACAGAATAGACTCTAAATGTGGTCTTACCAGCGTATAGGACAACACCAAACACGAATTTGAACGACAAGACGCCAGCAGAATTGTTTCTCGGCACAAACTTGCGCACAAAATTGAGTCTGTTAATACCGATGACAGAGGATGCAGAAGACCCACTCGCACGAAGAAGACGAGAGCGCATGAAAGATCAATTCGACAAGAAACATGGAGTATGTCGAAAGGAATTCGAAGTCGGTGACTTAGTGTACGTTAAGCAGTGGAAGCCACCCCACTTCCACCACTGGGTGAAAGGAACCGTGATGAGACGTATTGGACGTGTCAATTATGAAGTAATGGTTGGAAATGAAATCTGTAAGAAGCACGCAAATCAACTACGCCACCGAAGCGACAGCGAACAGCTTGCAGTCCAACAGCAACTCAAACAACAATCCGAAGCTATGAAGATACTCTTAGATGTTTTGACAGAAGACGACACTCTACAAAGGAATGGCAGTGCAGCGGATAACAATCCCGAGCAAGCGCTCGCGAGCGATGCGCTAGCACCCGTGGATTCAACGACATCGACGTCGACATCAAATCACAAGCCCTCCACGCCACTGCCAACGCTTCGGAGATCGAGCAGAACGAGAAGACCGGTACAACGGTTCCAACCTAGTCTATAGTATGTTATCGTATGTTTGTTTTATTAGTTTTGTAGTTGCTCAAATGATAGTGATATCTATGTATAATCGGTTTGTAGCTGTTCATATTTGTAGTTCATGCTTTTTATCGTAGGCTAGTTTTGTGTAACTAATAGTGATCTGCCCTCGCGCATTCGATCTTAGCCTCAGAGTGCGCGGGAAATGAGCGCTATAAAAGGCGCTCACTCATAGTATTAGTCAGTTCAGTTCAGTTCTACAGTTACATTGTTCACTCCATCGCCTCTCATATCTTCACTGTTCCTTTTTATTCTCTAATAAATATTCTTGTGTTCCTCCTGTACTGCCTCAGGACGAAGAGTCGGAGTGTCCGTCGTGGAGGACACAACACTTTGCTTTATCGAATAGTGCTTTGCAACCTATGCAAAAATGAAAAGTGTATGGCGTATTGTGTTGAAGTTCAAAACGGACACTAATTTTCGGACAACTTAATATTTTTACAACGCTAATTTGACAGAAAAATATTTCTTACAATCTTTCTTTCTAACTTGAATTTTTTAAAAATTCAAAATTTAAATTAAAATTTAAAAATTTTAATTATTTTATAAACATGTCACTTACAAATTTTTATAACTCACGTAATTGAATTTCAAAAATTTTGCGATCGATTCCCGGGGAAGAAGGGGGGGGGGGAGCCTCCGCTCGCTCCCCCCTCCCCGTCCCTTCTCCTCTCCCTCCCTTCGGTCCGCCATTGCTGGTGATGTCTGTCGCTTTAAGTAGTGTGTGAATCTAACTCACGCCAAGCACACAGAACATCCAGATTTTAGATGCACAGTTAGTAACAAAAGATATAGAGGAAAGAAAAGAAGATCTAAAAAGAAAAGTAAATGCATTAACAGGCATGAGGAAGTTCTAGCTAGTATAAATACTTTACAGGGTAACGGACTTTTTGTGTATTTCCGAACTCTTAATAAACAAGATATTTTAAGGCTTATAGATTACACATTTAGTCCCAATTTCACAATGTTGAACATAAGTATAAGATATATGCATTACTAGCCACACCTTTCTGGGAAAGAAAAGATAGAAGAGAAATAAAAAAGGTAGGAATAATGGTAACCGTACCCTACCTTGGAGACATTCTAGACAGACTTGAACTTTATAAGTTATGCAACAATACAAGAATGAAAAGGATAGTTATAGATAGTATAAATATGCAAGATGCAGAAGAACTAAATGGTATAAAGGTATCAATACGATACAGTTTGCAAAAACCAGTAGGTCTGAATATGTAATTATAATAACTTTCTCAAAAGACTCAATGAATCTACCATGAAGCTTATAGAAGAACAAGAATGTGAGTGTGTAAACTACAAAGAATTTGTTGATAATTATCACAAGCATGTTTGTACAGGAAATCTGGACTTCATACAGAATGAAAAACTGAGATCTATTTTCAAAAAAAGAACAAAGTATAGAGCACATATGATAATCACTAAAGGAGACATAGTGAAAGTGATAAATGATTTGAGTTCACAGCTAGCACATAAGTACGTTCGAAAATACAAGGCTAGCTCTTCTGTTAGAACTCAACTTATAGATGAGATAAGTGAGCACATCAAAAAGGAAGTGAAAACGAAATTGTTCAGTATGTATGATCCAGAACAGATTGAATATGACGAATATGATGCAGAGGTTCTGAGAAAGTTACATAAAGATTTTATCATAACTCCAGTGGACAAAGAGCCACATCAAATTACAGTTTCACGTGCAAGAAATTCTACTTACATATGATGGAGAAGGAAATGGAGCAGTCGGCTTCGAATGGATATACTTATATATCAACTAGACTAAGTGAAAGCGATGTTTTGTTGAAGCATAAAAGGATTCTTAACAGTTTAAACATTAAGTTTGTAGAAGAATGTAATGTAATTCCTAGAATTTACGGCATTCCAAAAATGCACAAAACACTAAGTTCAGATTCATTACTGATGCTAAAAGAAGTACGTTGAAGCCTCTGGCTAAGACACTACAACTGATACTTGCCCATGTAAGAAGGCATTTTTACAATTACTGCAAAGTAATTTGGCAAAGAACAAGAATAAAACATTTTTGGGCTATAGAAAATAGTAATCAGGTGATGAGGGAACTGATGACAGCTCATGGCAGCCTTGGAATGTATTCAGCAGATTTCTCTAGTCTTTTTACTAACTTGCCACATGATGTCGTGAGAACGAACCTTAAAAAGATTATAAGCCTATGTATGAGAGGTTATAAATACATAAAGGTGCACGGCAACAAAGTCTCATATGCTACTTCAGACATGACACAAGGCAATTATTACCAAGTCGAAGATGTAATATATATGGTAGATTCAATATTAGAGTCTAGCTACTTATTTTTTGGTGGCGTTATTTATAGGCAGGTAAAAGGTATACCTTAAGGTGCTTCGTGCAGTCCCCAAATGGCAGATCTTACATTAACTTGTATGGAATACGAATTCATAAAGAGGCTAATAAGGACACAAACCCATGTCAATACATTATATAATTTTACATATAGATACATAGATGACATATTACACGTTTCTAACGATGCATCACAGTTCGAACGAAGTTTACAAGAAATATATCCTTCAACTTTAGAGATTGATAAAAAAAACGTCAGCCTGACTGAAACGAATTTTTTTGACTTGAACATGATAGTTTGTGAAAGCAAGATCAAGTTTAGTATGCACAATAAAACAGATGAGTACAATTTCAAAGTCAATAGATATCCACAGTGGGGATCTAATATACCACGATACATATTGTTCAATACTTGCGCTATAGAAGTACTTAGAATATATAGGAATTGCTCAGATTACATACAATTAAAGAAAGAATAATAGAACTAGGCATGACGTCTAAGAATAATGGATGGGATTATCACATTTTTATGAATAGACTTCACCACATTTTCATCGATAGACCATTTATAATGCGCAAATATGGATTTGCTACAACTATACATTTTCCTCTTTTACATGAATTGCACCAAGCATGGGATGACCTTAGCGCGCTCTGAGGTCACGGCGGGATGACACTTATTCAAATATGAGGTTGCAATCAATCGCCATGCCATTCGTGGTTATTTGATTTTACTTTCTTTGTGTCTTGATTTGTTTCTAAACTTTATGCCTTTCATTCCGCTAAGATTCTGTAGACCTCTCTTTCCATTTTTGAAGCTTTCTTGGGAACTACTGATGAGGGGCACCAAGGAAGCTGCACTACCGGCATAGTTCTTAGCCCTGAAACCGGATAGTGCAAAAAACAAATGCAAAAATTATCGCGAAATTTTGTATCTTGACAATTACATTCTAATTCTTAATTCTAACTTCACATTTGTTCATTATAACTCCAAAAATTCTATTTCAAAACATCATCGTTTTAATCAGTATGCGGTCCTATTTCTAACTGAGAGGTTATGGTCCCGCAAGAATTTTGAGAAGCACCTCAAAAAACGTTTTCGGAGTACGTGGCTAACCACGCACCTTCATCAAAAGGTAGCGTCCAGGCAAATCTGGACCATGGGGATTTTATGTGGAAAGTAATTTCGGGGCCCTAACTAAGGCACCGTCCAAGCGGCAGCGCAGGTAACTCGCTACGGCAGAGATATACGCCACCAAATTGGACCCCAGGATCGTATTTAGCATGTATTCATGACGCAACCCATCAATTTTGCGCGAGAACCCACGCGTTGCGCCGTGAATCCATGTGGAGTACAATCCTGGGGTCCAGTTTAGGGAAATATCTCAGCTGGGGCAGTACCTGAGCTGCCGGTTAGGCAATGGTTTAGTTAGGGCCCCAAAATTACTATCTACTTTATATCCCCATATGTAAAGATTTGCCTGGAGCTGCCTTTAGTGGGTGTTCTTCTCTCCCGCCCCCCCCCCCCCTTCCCCCCTCCCTCTCCCCCGAACGCAAATTCAGGTACCACCACTGACCGCCAGCAATATGTTGGCACTTTTTCTCTCAAGCAAACTATTTCTCGTGCTTTCTCCTGCCGGCAGTATCATGATGTGCTGGCAGGCTAGTTCGCAAAGTTGCGAGCTGCACCTTCTGTTCTTCTCGGTATTTTTCCTTGGAGGGATTTTTTAATCTCAAACTGCTATGTAAGTTTCTTCAAAGCTGTGGATCCTAAGCCAATCATTCTTTCGTAAAAGGGTTCAAAGGCTTGAATGTGGGATCTTATTTTTGCCTACCTCACGTCGAGGTGTTGGCGAAACCTTCACGATGCCGGGCGGGGGGGGGGGGGGGCTGTGATTGCTGTTCATTAGCTGCAGTGATGTCACGAGTTTTCTGATCTTCTCTTCTCAACCAAGCTAATTTTGTACCGATTAAACTCTTCATTGAAAATTTATGATAATCGAGAAAACAGCAGAAAACGGTAAAATTGTTTGTTTTTTTCAACCATTTTTTCAAGAAACTACTTTTCATGAAGATTCCATCAGCACAAACTTAACTCACTTGGAAAAGGAAGTGTGGAGACTTATCGCACCGGCTGTTTCTGATTTTATTGCACATTTTTTAGATTTTTTAGAGGCTTGCCTCAAACTACCAAATTTACAGGAATTCCTTTTTCCATTTTTATCCATGTAATTAAGCCCAGTAGTGAGCAAGCCAGTCGTTATAAATTAATTCATGATTTATCTTTTCCGATATTAATGGTATGCAAGAATATCATGGCAGAAAGAAGTTACGTTTTTTGGAGTGTTGCGATGGAATCTCGGTTCAATTTGATGGAATGGAACCAGTAGCGCTGCTTAGAGTTATTTATCAAAAAACTTAGCAGCTAGAGAGGAGACAAATCCAATTTGAAATTTGAACAATGTACTACATATTACATAGGCGTCACTAAGGGGCCCTACTATAGGATACAATATTTTTTTTTGGAACCTTTGGCATATTTTGCCGTATGTTGTAGCCCTTAATTACTTACATTACTTTAAACTTGTCGCTTTCGAAAAGTAAACAGTGTGCTTTGTAATTACCTTTGAAAACAGAACTACTGAGAATTGCCTAATTTCAAGTTAGAAGAAGGCATTTGATTACGCGCTCGCACACATCCTGAAGCGACCTAATAGGAAGACTACATACTTTCTCATCGAAATAGTGGGCTGTAGTAGTTACACTAAAGAAACTGGCCTTTGGGCAAAAGGTGAGGCAAAATAGTTTCCGAGTAAAAGCCTAGCGTTAGCTACCTTCCAGGAATTACTTCTTTTTACTCTATGAGTTGCTTCAAATTGTTGGCTATTTTCGGAAGTTTTGCAAAACATTCTCTGGAAGGGGGAGTTGCAAGAAGCGCTGCTTTATCTCATCCTGCTTCTTACCCAGAGCACTCGACTGCAACTGCACGTACTGAATGTTTTGGCTCAAAGTAGTGCAATTTGAACAAGTTTGTCTAAGACTTGTATATGGAGAGATTAGAGCGTAGCATAGGTATCTAATCTCCAAAAATATTGTTTTAGAACGAATCTGCCCATTTTTGAAAAATTTCTATAGCATCGTTTGCGTTCACCCTGAAGCCTAAATATTTACTTTTATAAGTGTACCAATGTAGAGAGAGAGAGTTTCGCGAGGTAAGTTGCCTGTAAGAAGAAGTTCAAAACGAAAAAACTAAAGCTTGATGGTAAGCTGAAAACGCGGCCCTTTTTATGCTATAATACGCATTATGTTAGAAATGCGCGCTGTTTGTATGGTCATAATGCATGAAACAGAAATAATTTTTCTACGAAATACATGAAGAGCCCGCATGATGGTTTATGGCCAAATTTCGCCTGGTTGTTCATGATCAAATTGCCCGAATTACCATTAATCTCTCGGCAATAAAACCAAAATCTTTCTCTTGTGGTTATCGAACATATGCATTAATTCTGAAACAACGAAATGTGTGCGCGAAAAGTGTACGCTTTCCATACAGTATCCTCAAAAAAAATTGTGCTCCCATAAAATCGAGTCCTCGTTTTTCCCTTGCTTCGCTGTAGCCTCTTCCAAGATTGATGATATCCAAAACATGACGTTGTGCCCAAGTGATCTTAGTGGGTCTTAAGTGTGACTTGAACGAACCAGCTGTTTGATACTTGGCATTGGTTAGATTATTTTTAGAAAAGAATCAGAAATTTGTGGAGACCTTCTACATTCAAAGATATTGACGTTTTACAAAACTTTGAGAAAGATGAGTCTAAGTGAAACAAAACCTTTGTATTCTAATAATCATCCTAACTTACAACCGTTGAATGCAATCCTCGGTAACACTCCTGCAGTGACTCACTTTAATATTTTTTTACTCGAAGAAGTTTGATTGAAGAGTAGGCGAGCAATTTACTGCTGGGTTAGGAGATCTGCAGTATTCAAATTTCTTACGAAGAGCATCTGGCCTACACAAATGTCGGCTTTCGGAAAGCTCTTCAATTACCTCTTCTTGTAAGCATCCTTGATTCTCATTTACTCTTGAAAAGTGCTTAATTCAAAAGCAAACGGAAATCATTTCTGAACTGCTGTAACATCGCTCAAAATTGTTATGAAAGTCACTGAATTCTACAGAACTTGCGAACCGCGTCGAGTCACCATATTATATTCGGACTTGATTCAGAATTTGTCCGCTTTAATAGAAGATATTTCAATTACTAATTTGGTGAAGTCCAGTAAAATTAGCGACTTTTTGACCTTTTATTAGCGATACTCAGCGGAAATGTTTCATCGCATTCGTTCTCTTTCTCGATGGCCTCCTAACACGAAGCGCTTTTTGTGGTTGCCTGTCTTGTGTGACCTTGATTTCCAGAAATAAGCTAAATTTTAGCTATCACGCAGATCGTCATTTAGAGTATACCTACAGTGTAATTCTAAGAAGCAACCGAAACGCAAAGTTACTTTTTGGGGTGAGAACATAAGAAAACTTCTGAGACGGATTTCTCTCAAAATATTAATCATTTTAACAACTCCAATTCATGAAAACCATGTGGTCACATTGTCCCACACGACAATGTGGCATGACCCACCATGTGACGTCGTCGGCAATGTGTTAACAAGTGCGTCAGTCTCGTAGGACGCCTATTTACCTGATTTACAAACAAACTTAAAAATGTAAGGGCAGGCAATTCTGGCAGCAGTCAATCAGTCGTCAATACATTCGGCTTTAAAACAACGTTCGAATCGGGGGACAGCATAACTAACTTTTACACTGACTTCAATGAACTTCAGCCGATGTCAGTGACCTGCTCTTCACTAAACTCACGGATGAGTGATAAGCGTACGTAGTCCCCACCATGATTTTTGTTCGATACCGTATCGGAATCTGTTTACTGTATACTAGTTGATATGCTGATGCGGCATGCGGCTTAAAAGCATGGTAGAAGAGCAGCATCTGCAATATCAAAGAGTCACAGAAGAGCTTGACTAAGCTCCGTCACCGTGATGGCACAGCGCTACCGGATTTCTCGATAGAGATTTCGATTGTTACCTTGCTGGGGACAAAGCCCGTAAACGCCCTCCGCCTACGAAATGACCTGTACTGATAGACAGCGCCGAAACAGCACAGCGCTATAGCACAGCTCCGGCACTCTGGACGGATCCTAACAAAGCAACTATGAATCAACTTTGAAAGGTTAAAGCACTGGAATACTTGCTTAGTTCAACGAAGTTGAAACTTTTACCAGTAGTCTCACCTTGTGTGAGATATTGCCAGAAGATGCCTTTGTCTGCATTCTCCATGTGACATTTTCTCAACCTAAGTGCTTGGTCGGTCAAACTTTCCGATGTCTTGAGAAGTCCAAGCGCAAAAATTAGGGCTTTTGACCATCACACTTTTGAAACGGTGTACGTAAACGCATAAACAATGTGTCCATTTCTTTCTGCTTTTCCTAGTCTTTCATTGTATGGCATCTATTCCGTGCATGAGAAAATCATACATTTTTATATCAGGTGAAAACATCTGTACTCATCTATTTTTTGCCTATTAATATGATCGTTGTTTATGGCAGGTAATAAAACTCTGTGCAGTGCAGCTTCCCATCCCGTGCATCCAACACTGTTTCAACATGTAAAGCCCTCTGGGCTTGCCTCAAAGTTCTAGTTTGTGGCACAAATTATTCTTGATTCATCATGAGGTTTGGGTCAACTGCTAAACTAGTAGACGTGACACTTGTATTTGTCGTTTCTTTTTAAGTAATATTCATTTTTTCAGGCTTGATTCAGGGCCCGGCACGAGGTGGGCAAGCAGGGTTTTCCATAACGAATTTCCCTTTGATCCCAATATTTTTTTGCCAATCAGTGCTTGTGTAACGACAGCACCGGCCACACTTCGCCTAAAAACGCTCAAAAGCGCCCAAAATGCTCAAACTTCTCTAATTACTGCTCATCTGTATCAAGATAGAGAACAGGAAGAAGAATAAGCAAGAAAAACGATCAAAGAATAAATAAATATTAAGTAACGTCATAGGATTGGACGCCGCTCCCGCGGGTATCGATTGACTGGGGCGCGCTTTCCATCTTACAAGGAAAGGAAGGTTGGTCGAAGTGGCCTTTTGAAATGAGATGCATTGTAGAGCTTGGAACGCTGACTCCAAATCCGCCTTCGCTATCTGCTGCGGGCTTTTGAGCGAGGAGTTATGAAGGTTTTTGTGAGTAAAAATATGAATGCAAGAGTAGGCTAAAATCAGCCGTAACATTTTTTATAGGGCTTAATTGGTAGTGGTCACTTCCAACAAATAATCTTGATTTGAATAAACCAGCTCGCTGATGCCTCATTTGAACGCTGGGAAGAAGTTACCACTGATTTTACCCTACTTTTGCATTCAGATTTTCACTCACAAAAACCTCCATAACTCCTCGCCCAAAAGTAGCAGCAGATAGCAAAGATAGATTTGAAATCAGCATTCCAAGCTCTACAAAACAGTTTACATCTCATCTCAAAAAATCACTTCGACCCACCTTCCTTCCCTTGTTAGAAAGCTAGGCTCTGATGCAATTTTGGGCTCTGACAAACAGAAGAGAAGGAGCATACCAAAATCTTATCATGAGTAAACTTTAGGTGTACAACAGATTTATGTAAAAATCTCAAGAAACTTATGTGAATTGAAAGTTTTGCCTGCCCCAGGAGAGCATTAGGTGGGCAATTGCCCACCTAGTTTGAAAAATAGTTCGGCACGCTCTTCATTCACATAAGTTTTTCATAATTTTTCATACATTGTTCCTTAGTTCTACTGCGCATATACACACCAAGTCTCGCGCGATTTCATCTCTGCGCTGCACGCGAGCCATTTTTCCATTTTCTTGATAGTGGGAAATTTTCAAATAAAGCTTGCCACAACCTTCATTCTCATAACTTTTCAAATGAAACTCCTAGATTAAGCCCTGCAGGCCTGTGTTCATGTACCTACCAAATTTCATACCGTATGGTCATCTGTGCGCTGCAAACGAGCCATTTGAATTCACATCTTCATTTGCCAGTTTTGTAAAATTTCTGGAAAAAATGCTTATTATACCTCCCATTCAAATAAGTTTTTCATAATATTTCGTACTTTGTTTCTGCTAGCCTCTCATCGTTCGCTTACGTAATTTGGTGCTATATCTTTACGCCTGCATTGAGAAATGATCTTGTAATCATGCCGTTCAAAGGCATCGCTTGTGCGAAGTCGTGCGCGCGAATCCTGCTGTTTGTTGAGGCTTATGAAAACTACTTCCCAATGAATTAGATGTACAAGGTAATAAGCATGATTCGACTTCTTTTACTTGCACTTCGGAATCTTCTTTCGGGGCTCCGCCCCTGGCCCCGCGATAACGATATCCCTTTGCTTTTTGACCCCAAAGATTTCCAACTTGTCATTTGGCAACCTCTTGCTGGGCCCTGGCTCGATTTGAGGCAATCAAGCTACCATACTTATAAAATAAGAACAAAGTAACCTTTATAAATACAGTTTCTATGGTTTACATCACGAATCGGTTTGGCTCACGTAGATTATTCATGACTCAGTAAAATTGTACCAAGGTCTGCCAATGTGCGCCATATACTTTGTGGTCGTGCAGACAGTCAATCTCCAGACAAAAGCCATGATATGCACGCAGTGACAAGATGTCTTCACCAGATTGCACACTTTTTGAGTTGAGTCACCTCTTATTGGTGAATTACTTTGTATAAGCTTTTGTAGGCAGATACCCTTGCGAGAAGGTGACTTCTCCTATACCGCACAGGCAAAATTGACGAAACATTACCCTAACAACAAGACCAGACCCTTTGCATCTATGATCAATCCTTGCGTCCAAATCTGGCCTTGCTGACGTCAGAGCTGTGGGCTAGTTTTTTATTTGAGGTCCTTAGCATGCTATGTACAGTAAAATAGTCTCCTCCATTTAACAAATTAGATAGTGGATCATTGCATTATGTGCGTTAGTAAGCAGAATTTCCAATCGACTTGCAAACCAAGCCTGAAACTCATTAAACCGTTCGCGGATTCCACAAAGATTCTATCAATTTTTATAGCATCTTCCATCCTTTTCTGCATCGGAGTCATGTTTTAGAATAGACGCGATTTAGGGAAATTTCTTTATTTCAAATCAGTACTAGAGTGATGTGTGTTACTGTTTGTGTTCCTCCCCTTCCAGATTCTATTAGGCTTTCTCATAATTTTTTACCGTTTTTACCCTAAGCATCAGCATTTCTTGAGAACTGGGGCACCTACAATGGCAAAAATACATGGTTGTACTTCTATATGTATGAGCTATATGATCACATGGTTCAAAGCAAGGAATTATTCCATTTCCATTGAGTTTGAGCAGGACTGCCAAATTCTAACAATCATGCAATCTAACAATCATGCAACAATGAATCCAAAACATGCATTGTTATAGTTTTATGACCTCTTCTTTTTAACTGAGTAGTTTGCGTTGATTGAGCATATCTATGGAGTATAAGAGAAGAAAGATACATTTGCTCTTTAGAAGAGAGAGCCATTATTTTTGAGAAATCTTAGCATCTCTCCGCCTCAATCTTTGCTCTTGTTAAAGTTAGTTAGCAGATGTTGAACACTTTCCAGTAGCGTCTTGTTGGCTCTCTATTATGCTCCTCTTGGAGGTGGTTCAAAGCAAGGAATTATTCCATTTCCATTGATTTTGAGCAGGACTGCCAAATTCTAACAATGATGCAATCTAACAATCATGCAATGAATCCAAAACATGCATTATTATAGTTTTATGACCTCTTCTTTTTGAATGAGTAGTTTGCGTTGATTGAGCATATCTATGGAGTGCCAAAAAACATTATACTCACCGTTTGTGCTATTTCCTCGAGACCTAGGAAAGCTCGATCAGGAGCAGCTTTGCTTCATTTCAAAAAAAGGAGGTAATAATGCTGCACCCAACTGTTCTGAGTAATGCCTGATTTTGGAATTGGCCTACTCGCTGTACCTGAATCTTCCATCCATTCTTATTCTGCAGTGAGCATCATTAAGAACAGACATGTTACAATTTTTCGAAAATGAACGACATAACTTTTATTCAACCCAGTAAAATCGCTACTAGAAGAAAGACTTGACTGTTTTTATATATCATCTTATCATGGAGGTGCTCCCATGAAGGTCGGCAGCCTCATCGTGGAGTGGGGGACACTGGGTGCCAAATTGCGATGCACAGCCGAGTGCAAAATCTGGCAGGGCCTTCCGCTGTGAAAGAGTTCGACGTTTCCGGTTTCGGCCGGATGCCTAGCAAGGAGCTGGCCAGGCCAGATCCACCGCCATCTGGTCTTCGGTCGCTAGGCAGCTCTTTCCAACCAAAAAAATAAGGTGTCCTTGTACTATCTTGGAGCTGGGATGTAAAAATAACAAAGCAGAAAACGAAGGGCTGCGGGAAATTTTACAAACCTCACCAAGAACATTTACTACCTCCGAAAAAACAGATACTTTTTTGCGCTTCTAGTATATACCCTGAAATAGCACTTGACAGCCACGCAAATTTTTGATGTCTGCCTCTTGGGACCACCTTCCACGGACCAGTGACCATTTTTCAAATAATGTCGCGCATACTGTCCATAGCACATACCTACCTAGCTGTAAATGGCTGACAAAGAAGATAGAAGTCGTTTCTAGCTTCAGAGCAAAAGAATACTTTTGGAATGAGTTTGTACTAAAATAGTCGCTATTTTAACGAAGTTCAAGCCGTGAGACCTCTTGACAAACCGTGTGTGTCAAGTGATCCCCACGTGGTAGTCATATCTTCACACATTTGGTGTTTCAAGCGATTGTCAATGTGATAGTGAATTCACTGTTCTGAGAAATATTCTTCCCAGCCAAAACCCTCGACTTACATTCACTGCGAAGTATTTCCGCTCTCTTTACTTCATCCAAGCATTTTGGGTCGCCGCATGCTTTAGTGCTTTGAAAGGCTTTTTACTTCATCCGAGCGCCCTCGATTTGCTTTCGAATGTGAAGAAGTGGCTAGCACTGATTTGCAAGAGTAGAAAGAATGAAGCTCCGCTGACCGCCGCCCCTCTGTTCCTGTTGACAACCATTTGGCATACTATCGTCGTCTTTCAGCATACTATCGCTAAACGTCAAAATTATTAAGTTGTATAGATTTACAAGACTTTATTGTCTTCCTCGAGCTGATCTAGCTTATTTGCAAGATAAATACGGATCAACAAACGATTTGCACTTTATCACCCAATGCATTCTAACTGAAATCTTTAATCGTGCCCCTGAGATACACATTGTTTCTACCTCAGAAGTACTATCCTTTTAAAAGTTGAACCACAAACTCTCCACCGCTTGCCTTTCCAAATGCCTTTCTCTCGCTAAACCAAAAGAGAGAAGCGGTTGGTTATAATTGTCACACTTGTGCCTTCCACCGCTTCAGAACGATGTTCCTTTATTTATTAATTGATTGATTTATGGCTCGTGAATACTGTATACTTAAAACGCTTTCTAAGCAAGCTTATCAAGCTAGCTTGCACAGATTTTCGGTATTTATGGAACACAATTCCCTGTTAGCATTGGTCTCGACGTTGGTATCAGCGCACGTCAAATACTCAGCGTTCTCAATAGGCTACGTTTTACAAGCCGCTCTTGTTAAACAATAAGCAGAAAAAATGCACATCATGCAGAAAAAAAGGTCATAACTCCCCAAACAATCGCCGGGAACAGACTTTCCGCAAACTCGCGCTTTTCTGCAAGCAGTCAGCAGAATCTACGAAACTGCGTGGCCAAACCTTCAGCAGGCTTTACTTCCACGGTCGCATATTCTGTCGGCGGGCAGCAATAAACCATTTTGTTCATTTTTGCAAGCGCTCGTCAAATCATCTCTTTCAGTGAGCGCTGGCCAAACTCTAAGCAAGCTCTCGGACTCTTTTAACGCAGTTCCGGGCGTACGCCGAGCAAAGGTGAGACTCTACTCAGATAATCGCCGGGGCAGGCGGCCATGCGATTTTTTGGGCAAGCGGGCACCGGAAAAATAGTTCGCTGATTTCTTGCGGTCCGCTTGCAGAAATATGGAAGAATGTTGGCCAATTTGCAGACGAGTTCTCGGAGAACATTTGCGGTTTTCTCATAGATTAGTTGCGACGCAGTGGCCGCATTCTCGCGGACTCTCCGCGAGAATCTGCGAAATTGTTGGGGGCCCCGCGGTCCTTTGTGGAGTACCGCACAGCTCGCAGGTACCTTACACTGAGAAAAGGTACCCTAAATTCGGGTAGTTAAACCATCGATGACACCTCTGCAACACAGAGGCCCATAGTAAAGCTCGATCAGTTCAGGTGAACTGAACTTATCCCATCAGTTCACCTCGCGTCAGGTGAACTGATGAAAGCCACCCTCCCATGCTATAAGAATGGCGAGTGAACTGATAGATGACCATCTGTCCACCTGCTGCAGTCAACTCTTCCACATCAGTTCACGTTCAAGTGACCTGAACGTGAACTGAAGTTAGAGTGATGCAAATAGTGTGTAAAAGAGGAGACGCAGACAAGACTCCCGAGTTGCTCCTGAGTAACTTACGATACACATCAGTCAGGCCAAAAATGCAGACAAAATCGGCGCAAAACTGCACAACCGCGCCCGAAAAGGAGAAGATCGATGAACAGCTGCTTTGGCGAGGATAACAAAAAAACAAATTCTTCTCTTTTTTGTAAACCTTACTGTTTTTCACTAGCCGTCCAAAACAAGAACGCATTAATTCATTTCATTAAATTCACGCTGCAACCATTTCGTTTTTTTTATAAAATTTTCGTCACAAATTGTGTTTTTGTTTTATCCGTGCATTTGCTAGGCGAAATCCTTGATAGCGGTAATCATCGATTGCGTAGTGGCCGCTATCAAAGATTGTCCAGCGATTCTTCAGAATGTGTGTCGCTAGTCGGACTCGAACCACGGCCGCGCACGTGTAATTCCAACCGCTTACCCGTTTGACCAAATCAGCTCAAGTGTTTCTTTTTTCAAGAACGCACTTGACTGTAATGTCTCGGAAGCGATCCGCATCCAGATCAATGGCTCGCCGGATGCTAGACTGAGGCGTGATGAGAACGCCAGTCCGCGTCGAGAGATAATGCCCTAATGGGGGTTTACTGCGGGCCAAAGTTTCACCTTTGGTCGTCGTTCGCACCGAATTGCCTAAAAAGAGTCCCAGCGCCTGCTGTAAGTTTGGCCAGCGCTCGCTGAAAGATATTATTTGACGAGCGCTTGCAGAAAATTTTGTATTGTTGCCTGTTAGCAGAACACGGAAGTACAGCTCGCTGAGGATTTAACCACGCCCAAAAATTTTGCTGACCGCTTGCAGAAAAGCGCGAGTTTGCGGACCGCCTGCCCCTGGCGATTATCTGAGTCACTTCAGAATGTGCCGCAGCTAAGGCAGCATATTTGGAATCAGCGTTCGAAGCTGATACCAAATATATGTGTCTCATCTCAAAACGCGAATCTAAGACCTGATTTCCCTTGTTAGTGGTGGGTACTCTGAACAGAGCTCAGCACGAGGTGGCTTTTTCATTCTTCCGGAAACGAAGTCCCCACTGACTTCGCAGCTAACATACGACATCCCCTATGACCACTAATGATTACAAACAAAACGAGCAAAGAAGAATACAAGTGGAAAACGAAAGAACACGAAATTGACGGTAAGAACAAGTAACCGTTTCGTATTCATCGAATTGGCGGCATACTTTGTCCATCGCGCACTATCGCGCGCCTGAAGCAGCATTGCCGCCGCTACACAAAATTTTTCGAGGGCTGTAACTAGGCGAGGAGTAGGGCGTTTGAGGAGCTTCAAAAACTGGTTTGTAGAGATTTGGATTTAGAACAAAACTATGTAGAATTTTTGGAAAAATTGTGTGAAGGGAGTGAAATTTATGACTTTTTCTTTTTGCAGTCACCTCAGGTGGCTGTAAAGCCACCTAACTCCTAGAAACTGCCACTACTTTATTTCACATAAGTTTTTCATAATTTTTTACACATAATTCCACCTCTCCATTGCCCATCTACACACCAGTTTTGGTGTCATATCATTTCCTTTTCGCTGTAAACATGGCTTTTGTCTACCTCGGGGCGTACTTTCAAATTCCGCACATCCACGGATAGCGTGTTGGAGCGGGAAATTGTTGGTTTTGCAAAGAATGGAGTTCTACGGACAGTGCTGAGCACTTGTGACGTCTCCAGAAAATGGGTAGGTGGATTGGAGGGGAAAGGGGGGGGGGGAAGGCAGTTGTGGGCTCAGCCAAGGACCCCGTAGAAACGACATCCCCTTTGCTTCCTACTCCAAAACGATATCCAGCCTGCCCGGTAAGCCACCTGTGCTGAGCTCTAACTCTGAATGACCAACTTCTATCATCTAGTTAGCCCTGCATCGTTCTGTGATTTCATGCGACCGCTCATCAGCCTGCTACATTCAATGACCGTGCTTATCTCAAACTATCAGGCCGTTTGAAAATTCTGTCGTTTCATTTTCAATAGTTTGTAATTCTTGCGTTATTACTAGAAAAATGAATCTTTCGCTTTCAAATTGTCTTGCCAAGCTTTTGTTTTTCACCGAAGCACAGATAAGAATGAAAGAGATATAAATTTTGATCATTTCAAGTCATACCAGAAAGCTGGAATGCTGCAGAAAAATCTAAAATCTTCAGCGCAAGAGTTTTCTACTACTCTTTTCAGCCGAGAAGAGTTTGTGCTGTTTTGACGCCTTTATGAGAAGTTATAAATTTTGAATGGGTGATAGTGTGATTAATTCTGGCGCTTTCTGTAGTAAACACGAAATTTATACTCTTCGTAGAGACGTCCAAACAGCACAAACTTTTCACAATTGCAAAAAGTTGGCCATAAAACTTAATTGCTAAGGAAAACGGATTTTTCTACAACGTTTCAGATTTCTGACAGTCTAACATGAAATGATCGCAGCTTGAATAATCTTCTTCATCCAATTTTATCTCTGCAACCAGAATTCGAAGTGAACTCTCTAAATACTTACTACAAAGAAGAAGATATCTTTTCCTTTTGATAAAATTACTGCAAGGGTCCAAAGCGCGAAGAATTAGGACCAGGGTTCAGCACAGGTGGCTTACAATCAAGCTGGATATCGTTTTTTGGGCAAAAAGCAAAGGGGTTTCGCTTCTGTGACCGAAGAGAGACGCAAAATTGGCGACTTGGCGACGTTTTTTTTAGTCGTCGTTTCTTTTTTGGGGGATTTTGGGGAATTTTTCAGGTTTTTAGGGGGAATTTGGTTGAGGGTCAAAGGGGGCTTCGTAAAAATTCCCAAAAGTCAAGGGAGACTTCGTTTTTTCCATTTTCATCTAGCCACCTCGTGCCGAGCCCTGATTAGGACATTTTGAAAATGAAACGACACAACTTTCGGACCGACCTAATATATACTACTCGCTCTGGCTTCTAAATGCATGTCTTCCGTGCATTTTATCCCTTAAAACAAGGTGTTTCTGCACTTCAAATTTTTTTCTGATAACTTTTACTTCCAAAAAAGGATGGAAATCAATGTGGAGCAATTGTTCGAGGCGGATTTATTTCAGTGTCACACAAACAAAGGTGAACTGACAAGATGATGAGTGTAATTTTCTGTTTCCAAATGACGAGTCTTTCTTGGGTCTTACACTGATCCCTTCTCTTGTCAGAGTAAACAACGAACTTTCGATCTAGGATAGTGGAAGTTGTAAGCAGCCGTATAAATGAGAATGGCCGCTTTATCGAGAAATCTCCTAGAAGGACACACTAGGTGCTAACAAATAAATTTGGTTCCTTTGGGACTCTTACAAATGCTGCAGATTATGTTCAGTGTTTGGTATCTCTGGAAAGAGCACTTCAATGAAAATTAGTCTGTGAATTCGTTTAAATAAATCTTATCTTTCAAGGAAAAAATCCGCAAGGAAGTGAGAAACGTCAATTTTTTCTCTTAGTGCGTAAATATGAGGAAATTTGGTTTTTATAGAAGATTTTCAAAGTGCCAGATTATAATTTCCATTGTTATTTACTAAATAAAAACACTCCACTGTATCCAAATACCAAACTGCTGTTCTCTACATCCATTACAGCATGAAAACGAAGCTTGGGAGGTCAAAGAATTGAGCTCTTGGGAAATTTAACCATGTTGAGGCATAGCCCTCTTTACTATTGATAGAAGATTCTGAGTATTTAATATGTGAGAGGGGAATCTTTTAGCTACTTTTCCACAAGGAATCATGGACAGAAAACAACAAGAAAGATTTCTATGGTAATTTGCATGCCAAAAAAAATTTTTTTTATCAAGTAAAGGATAATCTTCCTTTGATATAGTGTATTTAGTGCTGTTTGAGTGGGTGAAATTGTAGTGTTTGAATATACTTAGAACCATGTTGGTTCCAGCTTACTCTATTGTGATATGTATAGATTTGAGCACCTGCATATCATCTCAGATAGCACATACAAAAGTGACAAGGACCTCTAAGCATTCCGTTTCAGAAAAACTAGCGTGCAGAAGCTATGATCGCTTACTACCCTATTCCTCACAAGTAAATTTATGCAATCTGCGGTTAACATACGAAGGTAATTTTTTGCGCAAATCTTCGAACACCTTTAACCTTCCTTTTTTTCCTAAGCTTTTTTTTCCTTTTTTCCCTAGTTTTTTCCCAGTTTTTTTTCTAACTTTAGAAATTTGCATTAAAATTTTTTCAACTATCGTGTCCGAAGTGTGACCGTTGTCATTTTTCGCATGCGTTCGTTGTTCTTTTGTGGCCTCAAACTTGTTTTGCCTCTATTTTGCGGCTTGATGAAAGGCGCAAATTATTCCACTCTATTTGATTTCAAGGCTTTCTAATTGCGTCATTTTCAGTTTCAGACAGCAGGGCGTTGCAACCCCGTGGCCTCACACTTTCTTTCGCTTTCACATCTGAGCTAGTAAAATAAAATTTTATCTGCTGACAGCTGTTTGTAAGTAATAACGTTAACTAACATGAATCGATATGAGCGTATCTCAGAAGTACTTCTGCAGATATGCTCATCTACCGCAGCGCGATGTTAAAAGGAGCAAAGTATGAAGTCACAAGAAGAACTGAACTGTAACAATATCATAGCATGCCGATCTTCTTGCATTTCGGTATTTTAACACTACTATTCGTGACTAACTATCGCAACAGAAGTGCAAGATGATCGGCATGTAATGAACTCGTAACACTTCTCTTGTCGCGATGAAACGCGACGATGAAATCGCGTGAACTCTACCCGAAGCCTAATGCTGTGTTTACATACAGATACGCCGCTAGTTCACAAGCTTTTTTCATGGTTCTGTAAGCTACACAACACCCATTGTTACCGCATAGCAGCAATTGATTACAAACTTTCTCTCCTCCTTGCTTGGACCCGGAATTGCTTTAATAAGTGCTAGATAGGGAAACTATAATTAAACAGTTTGCGCAGTTGATCCAAGCGAGCATTGTTGAAATATGGGTCAAGAGAAGATTGTCCAACAAGCGTAGTCTTTGTCTCGAGCGACCGATAACTCAGAAACTATTACTCTAATTTGAGTACAGAACGTATTTGTTTTTTCTAGACTCGACCACCCTGAACACACCAGGAAATTTCGCGACTAAAGGATCGTACACATCGCTGCTTATTGTCCGAGAGTATACTACGGCATTAGTATCGTTTCCGAAACAGCGAGGCGGTTGAGAGGTTCGCCTAAAAAATCGAAAAAGGCGCGTCTTGTACTTGTAAAATTAGGGTATTTCAAAGCGACTATAAACATCATTCCATCTGCGGTCATCTGAAACACACTTATGTCCACAGTAATTTCTCAAATCGAGGCCAAATGCAGTGGTTTTCCGTCCTCAGTATGTGCCTCAGTTTTGACGCAAGACACGAAATCTTCTTTATGCTTAATTGCGAAATAATTTCTTGAAGTAGCGGTTTGATGATGGAGCGGAAATGCCAATGTGTTGTATTTTTGCTCAGTGCAAGTTCGGAAAATGCACTGATTGTGAGTCAGCATAGATAGAGTGGACTGCTCGCATTATGCTATGAGTTACAATACCGCTCACACTTTTTCAAAAATAGACGTGATTGTATGGACATGTATGGACATGTACGGACATGTCCATACATGTATGGACGTGTCCATACATCAGCGTGCGTGGCCATATCTCGCTTCAGAATGGGCGAATTCATCCAAAGCCACCATTCGATTCAGCCCGGCGCGGAAAATCTTCAGATTTATTGGAAGTGGGGGTACGATGTCTACGATATTCCGTTTCCAGTTTTTCCAAATTGTTCTGCGGAGGTCCATTTGCGAATATGTGAAGCAACGCCTACCCAACATAGAAGACTTTACCAAGTACTATTCGATAATACTGTTCTTGTAAATTATTGCCCGCTAAAAAATAGGCTCAGATTTTTTTCCAAAGGAGATAGAAGCGTTCGTGAATTTCAAAAAATCACGCGTTTTTAAATTCTACATTTTTAATTTTAGTGCCATAACTTCCTTTGGAATAAGTATATTTTGAATCCGAAAACAGCGCCTTGCTCAGCTCATCAAGGCGAATTTTTGCATCTACAGCATGTCCTTGATATTTCGATTTCAGTAATCTTGAATCTTTCTGAGGACGTCCTTTCGCGAAGGTGTAAAGCAGCGAGCATTGTCCCGAGTACATTCCAGCAAGGATCTTTCGATAGTACTTTTTCTGTAGATTACGATTTGCTAAATACTAACTGCAGATTTCTTTTCAAAGGAAATAGAACGGCTGGTGAAATGTGGAAAAATCTTGTCGTCCCAAATTCTACTCGCCATAGCCCCAGGACACGAAGCTATCTTGCGAAGCAGATGTGAGTTTCGAAATCAGCAGGTCGGATGACCTCTACGAGTTTTCCGAGATGTTTGGGTTGCCTCATTTTTTGTCGTTCTACGCTCTGAAGCTCGCCGGTGGATTTTGCTCAAAATGTCCAAATGCTCAAAAAATGAATTTCTTGCGCGTAACGGATTTAGGGGCAGTTTTCTAAGCGGGGCAGCATGCTGTGCGCTCGGACATGCTTTGTTCTCATGCGGGTGCAAGCAACCTTCCATGTCAAAATTTCGGGATGTTCGATGGCTGTGGCAAGCTGCTGCCTTTAACGGGGCCGTCAAGGGCTGCAAGGCCTCTTCTATAGTGTCTACGACGCTATCTGATTCCCCTCCGTCCAGAAACATTCATGTGAAATACCCAGTTGTTTGAAAAAACAGTCGGGCATAGTTACTTGAGCTGCTTGGAAATGAAGGAAGGTGTCCAACTTAGCATCGTTTACTGCCGATGATTTGCGACCTATATCAACTATACATACATAAGTCCTAGTTAGCCAGACCTCTCAAAAAACTAACTGAACATAATAATAACATCAATCAAAAATATGAGTGTCTGACCCAATTATCCGCACTATGGTATTAAAACCGTTCATTTAGCACTAGATGAAACTTACTTCCCGGGTTTTGGTCTACGGCCGTTATTGTGTTTTTGCCCATCATAGATTTCTTCGTCTTCCGAAGGCACATCTTTCTGGCTAAATAAATATTCTCCAAGAGGTGAGTTTTTTGTGGCTAAACTTACTGTCTATTCCTAGGTTTTCCATTCTTATTCCTCTTCCTCCAGAAGAGTGTTGCCTGGAAACACTTGAAATAACGTTCTTTTTATCAGATCTCCTTAACGGGACCGCCAAGGGCTGCAGGGCCTCTTCTACAATACCACCCGCAATTTGTGAAAAAAATTGGCGGCGGCACTTAACTCACGCAGCGCCGCCGCAGTTAGGTGGCAAGCGCCGCGTCGCGCGACAAAGTTAGGCGGAAAAGCGGCACTTGCCGCCTAACTTTGTCGCGCAACATCTAACCTTTCTATAAAATAGACCTTATCTTGATTCAAAATTGGTGAATTCTATACATAAGAGTACCATTCAACTCAGTTCGGCGAGGCGCATCTTCCAGTATACAGATGTGCCTAGTAGTGGGATATAAGTTTTTTTCCTGGAATTTTAGTGTAAATGGATCATTCAGTGTGCTGATTCCAGAGGCTACATACACATTCTGTTGAGCACTGCAGAAAGACAGGTATAGTTTAAGAGCTCATTCTGCATGGATATGTGTGAAACTGGGCTTTTCTCGGCGAAGTATGACGGGTTTTAAAATGCAGGAAGACAAAGGGAAATGGTTGGAGATCGCATGAGAAGCACATATCGCGGAATGCCGCGCGTGCCGTGCAATGTACAATACCACTCACGGAACGGGATTCTCGCGAAATTCCAGAAATTTCGCGATTCCGGAATATAGCAAATTATGCAGCGCCATAACTTCCTTCGGAATGAATAATTTCAAATCCGAAGGCAGCATTGTGTTCAGCTCGTCAAGGCGAATCTTTCGATCCGTGTCATCTATATCTTGTTTCCAGCTTTCTCAAATTGTTCTGAGGAGGTCCCTTTGCAAGTATGTAACGCAGCGCCTATCCAACATGAAAGTTTCCAGTAAGCACCAATAGAGGTTTTCGAACGCGCTCTCTACAAAAATCAAGGTCTTTGAGGATTACAGGGTCTTATTGCAGAGATACGTTGAGGTGACTGTAACTGCATCACGAAAGTGCGTAACTTTGCCCGCACTTCTCGCATATCTGTCAGAAAACTTGCCTGCTGCTTTTCTCATCCAATGTTACTAGGAACTGTGCTATCGAATGGTGCATGCCTCAGACTCCACACTACAGAAATCGCTCAGTTACGAGCCTACGAATACACATCCTCATGAAATTTGCCCAAAATGTAAAGATTGCATATTTCGTCGAAATACTACCGTGAGCCTTGTACAACACGCTGATCAAATTCTTCCACATCCTTAATGGATCTTATTGTGTTAGATTTGGTTTGATAATAGCTTCGATATTCAACTGACCAGCTGAAGCACACGCAAACACCATATTCAGTACAGTGGGAGTCGTTGGACGAAGCGAACATAATATCTGCAACGAGCGTCATACAAGCACTCACGGAGGAATTTCGACGATATGCGATCTTTACATTTTGAGCAAAGTTCATGAGACGTGTTTTCGTAGGCTCGTAACTCGGCGAATTTCATAGGTTGGAGCCTGAGTCATGCACCATTCGATAGCACAGTTCCTAGTAACTTTGAGAAAAGCAAGCAGGCAAGGTTTCTGACAGATACGCGAGAAGTGCGGGCAAAGTTACGCACTTTCGTGATGCAGTTACAGTCACCTCAACGTATCTCTCCAATAAGACCCTGTAATCCTCAAAGACCACGATTTTCGTAAAGAGCCGTTCGAAAACCTTTACAAGCGAAGCCTCTTTACAATTCAAGAGCATCAACATTTTGACCAAAATCCATCGGCAAGCTTCCGGAGCGTAAAACGAGAAAAAATGAAATAATCCGAAGATATCGGAAAGCTCGTAGAGGTTATCCGACCTGCTGTTCGAAACTCACATCTGCTTAGCAAGATAGCTTCCTATCCTGGGGCTATGGCGAGTAGAATTTGGAGCAACAAGATTTTTCCACAATTCACCAGCCGTTCTATTTCCTTTGAAAAGAAATCTGCAGTTAGTATTTAGAAAATCGTAATCTGCAGAAAAAGTACTATCGCAAGATCCTTGCTGGAATGTACTCGGGACAATGCTCGCTGTTTTACACCTTCGCGAAAAGACGTCCTCAGAAAGATTCAAGATTACTGAAATCGAAATATCAAGAACATGCTGTATATGCAAAAATTCGCCTTGATGAGCTGTGCAAGGCGCTATTTTCGGATTCAAAATATACTTATTCCGAAGAAAGTTATGACGAGTAGAATTTAAAAACGCGTGATTTTTTTGAAATTCACGAACGCTTCTATCTTCTTTGGAAAGAAGTCTGAGCCTATTTTTTAGCGGGCAATAATTTACAAGAACAGTATTATTGAATAGTACATAGTAAAGTCTTCTATGTTGGGTAGGCGTTGCTTCACATATTCGCAAATAGACCTCCGCAGAACAATTTGAAAAAACTGGAAACGGAATATCGTAGACATCGTACCCCCACTTCCAATGAATCTGAAGATTCTCCGCGCCGGGCTGATTCGAATGGTGGCTTTGGATTCAGAATTCGTCCACTCTGAAGCGAAACATGGCTACGCGAGCTGATGTGTGCATGTATAAACATGTACGGACATGTACAAAATAGACGCGAATGTATGGACATGTATGAACATGTCCGTACATGTCCATACATGTCCATACATTCGCGTCTATTTTTCAAAAAATGTGAGCGGTATTGTACTTACTGCATAACTCAAAATATCGTTGATTCTGCTCGCTCCTATAATCCTTATTCTCTTACTTCTCAATTTCTTTTGTGCGGTGGTCGCAAAATCCATTTAGATGGATAATGGGAAACAAAGAAATTTGTCCCTTCTGGCCTTCCACTCCCCTTCATTTGAAAATTAGCTGATTCTCGGAAAATTTTTGCCAGGAAGGAAATTCATCGGGATAGGCCCGAAACGTTTGCTTTTCGAAGATTCACAACTTCTTATTTTCTCAGAAAAATGCACAATTCCAGTTTTGCCTTACATTCAAAAAACTTTTCAACACAAACACTCAAATTTTTTGATTTTCGTACGAAAGTTGCCAACAAATAAGAAACACCTAGAAA
The DNA here is from genome assembly GCA_958299035.1 of Cylicocyclus nassatus. NCBI lineage: Eukaryota > Metazoa > Nematoda > Chromadorea > Rhabditida > Strongylidae > Cylicocyclus > Cylicocyclus nassatus. The sequence goes on from CATQJL010000223.1 coordinate 23,753,268, forward strand.
CTTTTGGTATTACATGTTCTAAAATCTGTTCTTCCTAGAAAAATCAAGTTTTGAGTGACTTTCTTTTACAGTGCCTGAGCAGATATCGTTTGGTAGGGAATTTTTATGAAAAGCATTCAAACAAGCAATAAATTGGTTTTGTTTGGATTTTCTTTCAAAAATGAGAAGCTTTTGTTAGAAATGCTCAGTCAGCAAACAAAACCTCAGAAGAGCAAGTCATAACGCTTATGATTACTACCGCCCCGATTTTGATGCGAGTTTCAGATTTCTGGCAATTTACTAAAAAAATTGAACTTTGAGTAAGTTTTTCTACAGCTTCTACTTCTGCAGCATTTGAATGTTAGGAAATTTTTAAATGCTGATGTGAAGCGCATGATTCTTCTTTTAGAAGAAGCTAGAATCGTACAAATGGTCTGAAAAATTAAGAACTTATGAACTTTTGAGAATGTGCGAACGAACTTCCGAACAAACCTCATACAAAAAGGATTCATCTTCTGAAAAGCAGATGAATGATGAGTGATTGCGTAATCCAGCAAATTTTTCTCAACTTCATAGCTTATTCTAGGAAGGTTAGAGGCAATGTCCCGGCAGATTCGCGCCTTGAGGATAATGCTGTGGTCGGGTTCCTGGTCATCCCATTGACCTCCATGCGCAGTCCGGCTGGTTGATGTTCCCCTGGGCCGAGAATAGCCCTTGAACCGGCGCGCGCAACTCCAATCGGCGCGCGCTCGGACTATTTCGCTTACCGTTCGGCGCGGGACCCCACGACTGCTCTCCCGTATTGTGCATGCTACAAAGCAAAAATTACAGGCAGCAGAGTTTGCGTGCCAGGGCCTCCCAATTTTCCACTGATTCTCGTCCGAGTTGTTTTTTGGAAATTGGGTAAACACCTCGAAAAAGGTCATTTCACCTGTTTGAAAGCTCAAATTCGGGGTGGGGTGTACGGGTCGAAAATGTCCAAAACATGCAAAAAGATGGAAATGCAAAAATCTGCCTGGACACTGCCTTCAACTGCTTAGGCTGTAATTTCCGCTCTCAAAAGGACATGGGATATCCAGCGGTGATCCAAAAGAATTTTTTCAGGGGAGGGGGGAGAGGGTCTTTCGATCAAAAGGTGGTGGCGATAGCCACGCTCTTTAAAAAATTTGAAATGCTTTGCTTCAGAGGGCCTGTAACCTGGATTCGAGAAAAAGGAGGCTTGTTTGTTGCCGTACCAATCTATCAGCAAAGCGAATTCAATCAACCCATGTAAGCCTCAAAAGCTTTTCCCCTCCCTCCATCCTCGTGTCACTAAGGCCTTCCCACTTCAAGGTTTACCATCACCTTTGTTTTAGATTCCCGTCCTCAGCGATGTCTCCTTCCTGACTACATCTTTTTACGAATTCATTATCGTTGCTTTCATTTGCTTGACCTCCCCCTCTGCCGACACTTAACTCATACTTGTAGGTCATATCAATGTACTCTGATGTGCGCAACGATTTCTCCATGGTTTTTCTCGGACATCAAATGCGCTATATCCTTAGCAATGATGTACTGCCATCCTTCTCTTGGGAGTCTCCGAAGCTATCATCGCTTAGAAGGATAAACCGATTTGTCAGCCGTTGTTCGATCATATCTCAAAGCCATAGCCATCACCACCATACCTGGAATTTGAATAGGGACAATATGTAATGGTCGCTGAATGCACATATTTTATGGCTACGTGATTCCTCGGGTTCCTTTTCTTCTTTTCATAGTCTTTACAACAGTGTCAAAAAATCTTGCTGAAAAATGCTTAAGCCACAACAACGAAAAATGGCATCGGCACGAATTGTCCAGCTTAAAATTTCTTGTGCGTTATTTTATGCTTATAGAAGGCTCAAGAAAACTTTAGCTATATCTACATTCGTTTTTAGTGTGAAACTTTCAGTGCTTCATATACAGAATTTTTTTTTACAAGTCGACATTCCACAATAATTAAAAATTTAGCTGGAGATGGACTTGTAAGATTGGTGTTTTGTTTATATTAGTTTCACCTAAAATTTGTTGCTTCTCTTACTTCTTCGTTGTTTCTTCTAGCTACCATCGCCTACTACAGCCGCACAGAGAATTGAGTTTGGGTGTAAATCTATCGCGAACCGACTTTCCTTTAAATCTCTAATTGCAAAAGTTTTTTTTGAGTTCCGTTCGAAAAATCCTTTTTAATTGATATCGCTCACGTTTATTTGTTCGCCACTTGATATCTTTGAAAGCAGGCTGACAACTGCTCTCCAGTTTGCTGCACGCCGGGTTGGAGCCTCTATTTCAACGCAGCCTTTATTTTCTTAGTTGTTAAATACTTTGGGAGCTAGTGCAGGCTTGATTATTTCATAGAGCTGGCATGAGCTTCAAAAGCTTCATTGGAAGTTTTGAAGAAGCTTATGAGCACTCTGAATTTCCATACTGATATGTTTATAGTTTGTTTAGAGTATTCCATATTACTACATATTATTAATTACGGCTCTATACATTACTCTGAATGGACTTGCCTCCTAATAAATATTCATAAATGCTTCTTGTTGAGCGCAGTTACTCATGCCTTTCCAGATTGAAAAACAAATTTCAAACCACTGACTTTATGCTAAAATCATAATGATACTAGAAACGGTCCAGAAATGTTCTGCAAGTGTGCTTGAGAATGTACTTAGCCATCACCGTGTATTTGTCATTGTAAGCCCACGTGCTAAGTGTCCACACTTCACTCTTGTTACAGTATCCGATCCGTTCAAAAAGCTTCAAGGTGCCTAGGTATTCTCATGGTTGGTTTTATGCTCGGAGCCTCTTTTCTCTATAAGAGTTTTCAACATGCCTCCTGAACTACGACTTTCTTCAAAAACACAAGTCATTATGAACCTCTTGCAAGATGAACAGTCATTGGCTCATATTTTTCCCTATGTATGTTTTCCTTTCCACATCCATTCCTTTCGGCTTCATCTGGTGTGGTTTACATCACATCGTTACGCAATTTGCAACAGAATAAGCTTTGTCGGCAATCACTTGATCTGTCGTACTTTCTTATGCAAGCTATCCAAACAGTAAACTCTTTGTCCGGTAACACTTACTTGTCTAAAAGACCTCTTTTTTTTCAAGGTCGTGTGTAATTCCACTTTGATGGCATACAAATTCAGAGACTAGTTCAGGTGACAACTCTCATCTGTGTACCCACTTTACTAAAGATCTTGATTAATGAAAAGATGTTCATGTTATTTAACTGGTAGAAAACAACTTTTAATGCTTGCAGGATATACGAACTTAACGTTCGTATTGTTCTTTGAGCTGCGGAATGTGATCGAAGGAACAACAACATTATTTGCAGCTTATCAGTAGTTACACAGACCCGACGACTTTTGTTTATAATTCCGATGTTTCGATATATAAGTCGATAATGAGACACAGCGACCATAATGCGTGTGTATGAGACATTTCTTTTCTTGTTTTATTGTTTCACTTTTCTTCTTTCCTTTTCTTGCTTTATTATTTTACCTTTTCCTCTCGCCTTATTCCCGTTGTGTCTCTTATTGGTTTAATACTTCCTCCTTTCCTCAGATCACAGCCTTTTGAATATAGCACACAGTTACAGTCCCTAAAACACGTATTATAGCATTTTACTCATTTTCTTGATTATCACAGTCATATTATTTGTCGTTTGTCTGCTTTACTTAGATTGTCACAGTATTTGATTTCCTTGCTCGCATTTTTTATAGTCATCATTGGGTTCGATTCTTTCATCACAGTTCCTTTTGCTTGAGAACATCACATCCCTCTGAGCTAGTTAGGTTCTCTAGTTCCCTTAGGATTAGTTATTTATTTGTGTTAAGTTTCGTTGATTTAGTTGTTGCTTAGTTATTGTTAATAAAGTTTAATTACCCAAGTTTGAGGTTGCTCACTGTGCGTGCGTTGATGTAAGTCCCGCGTGGCAGCAATCTGTTCACAGCCCCGAAAAGCAATCAAGTGCAATTCAAGTGGTGCATCGACTAAACACAGTTCCAAACAAGAGTTCGTATACTAACCCACAGCAACCTCGGACACAGATACTAACATAGAGGGTAATCCACAGTATGACTAGCACGGTCAGGTCTCATAAGGGGTTGGTAACCAAAAAGAACCAAATCGTCCTGGCATGGCTAGAGGAATCATCACAGTTTCTTCAAACTGTGCAGCAGACGAACACGCAGCACGAACACAGCAAGGAGCTGGCGCTAGCTGTGTCAATGTGCGACGAGTATCTACAGCTTCTAGAAGTCTCATTGACCAAACTCACAGAAGCTTTCGATAAGCTCGAAGATACCACGGATGAAGATGAAGACAGAATAAACAAGTACATAGAGACTGTAGAGGAAACCATTATCAGGCTGCATGCGCACAGGTCAAATCTCAAGAAAACGCTGCAAGAGGACAACACAGGAAGTATGCACAGAACAAGTGGGCCTAACGACCAAAGTTCGGTCGTAGCCAACAAGCTTCCTGTAATCCCTATCCCAACCTTCACAGGAAAGAAGTGGGAATGGGATAATTTTTGGGCTTTATACAAAGCCAACGTCCATGACCAAGACCTGTCACAGCTGCAGAAATTCAATTATTTGCTGACGTCATTGAGCGGGGAAGCTAAGCAATCAATAGCACGTTTCTATGTATCAGCAAATAATTACGACAAGGCTATTCAACACCTTGTCAAGCGGTACGGCAACAAGGAAGGCATTATTCTGGAACTCAACAGAAGCCTTCACAGCTGCATAGCCAGAGGTCCTAGCACAATGGATCAACGACAGTTATGGGACAAACTGTCTACAATAGCAGCACAGCTGGAGGAGCATGAACAACAGCTCAACAATCAATTAACGGTTCAAGTCTTTCTTCAAAAATTCCGTACGCGCATAAGGAAAGCAGCTATGGAAAGAAGACTAAGACAGAAGCAAGAAAATCAGCTTGAGTGGACTTTGGACCAATGGCTTGAGGCCATTGATGACATCATCTCACAAGAAGAGCAATTGAATTACATGCTCTCAGCTGAAAGGCAATTTAGTGAACACTCGCTTCACAGGGCAACATCATTCAGAGCAACCCCACAGCCGAATGGAAAATGGAAAACAATAATCCCTTGTGAGTGCTGTGGGAGTAAAGGACACAGATGGAGCACCTGTCCGCAGATACCCACAGCCACGCAGAAAAGAAGGTTCCTTACGGAGTCAAACAGGTGTCTTAATTGTGGCTCCGCTAATCACAGACTAACTGCATGTCTTAGCGGGAACTGCAGAAAATGCCACAAAAAACACCACACATCAACTTGCATAGAGGACAAAACAAGGGAACCTGAGAATCGTGGCAAATCATCATCAGGGCCTCAGAAATACGTAGAAAAAAGACCAATAAAAACTGAAATAAAAAGAGTGAGCAAGCCTTATCACTCCTCGAAACAACACGCAGTAACCAAAATACTGGAGCGAGAAGAACAGCATCATCTCGCGGAGGACCAAGAGCCAGTGAGAGATACCACACCGGAAGCTCCATTGGTGCTGCAAGTAAAAAACAAAAATGAATGGACACAAAGCAAAGTGATCTTACTCACCGGGGCAGTTAAGATCATTAACGACTAAGGACGATCCAAAGATGTAGTCGTACTGCTGGATACCGGCTCGGAGCTGTCCTTCATAGAAGAGGGGCTCGCCGAAGAACTGGATCTGCCGATAATTGGCACAACAACCTGGAACTTAGTACATTTGGATCACCGTCTCATAAAATGAAATCATGTGCTGTGACCAACCTAATACTGATGGATCGAAATGGCAAAGAGCATAAAGTACGGCTCTACAGAAACGATTACATAACTAGCGCCGTACACAGAGCAAACCTAAACAGGAACGATTTGCAGTTCATCAAAAAAGGAAAATTCGACTTATCCTTGCCATTAGAAGAAGGAGAACTTCGACCACAGATTTTACTTGGCTGCGACTATCTCTGGAACTTCATAGAACCAGGCAAAAAATTGAGCTTACCATTTGGGTTGCAGCTGATACCCACAGAGTTGGGGTACATCATCAGTGGTCGGCAGATAGTTAGCAATCAAAAATCTCCTTCGACCAGTAAACCAGCAATAACCTGTATGTTACACGGGGCTGAAACCGAGAAGGAAACATGGGACCGCTATTGGTCTTTAGAATCTACTGGCACAGAAGAATACGCTGGTTCACAACAAACAGAGATACAACGAGTGAACGATGAAGTACTAAAAAGATTCAAGGAATCCATCGAAAAAAGGGAAGATGGATACTACGTACGCCTGCCTTGGAAGGAAAATCATCCAGATCTCCCTGATAATAAGGCATTGGCGCTAAAAAGATTGAAGAAAGTTCTGGAGATATATCAGAAGGATGATGAGATTCTCCAAGCATACGATAACACCTTCACAGACCAACTACAAGGGTGTTATTGAAGAAGTATCACCAGAGGAACCCACTGAAGGACAGATTGTACACTACCTACCGCACCAGGCGGTCATTACGTCATTGAAGGAGACAACGAAAATAAGAATCGTCTTCGACGCATCGGCACATTACAGGAACTGCCCATGCTTGAACGATGTTTTACACCAAGGGCCCCTCATCCTTCCCAACTTAACAGGAGTGATACTTCGATTTCGATTTCATAAGATCGCAGTGATGTCCGATATCGAAAAGGCGTTTCTTCAAGTAAGACTACAAGAGAGGGACCGTGACGCTACACGCTGTATATGGGTGAGAGACATTGCACAACCACCCACACAGGAGAACCTGGTAACTTACAGATTCACCAGAGTTACCTTTGGCCTCAACGCCTCACCATTTCTGCTGAGCGCTACAATAGATTACCACCTTAAACCACAGCTAGCAAGGACGATATGACGGCAGAGATACGGAACAATCTATATGTAGACAACCTCTTCTTCGGTGCACAGTCGTCCCATGAAGCACTTACCAAATATGTCCATACGAAAAATCTCTTTCGCGAACTCAATATGAATCTTAGAGAGTATCGCTCTAATGATGAACACTTTAATAAAGCCATCGAAGAAAGCGATAGGATGCAGTTCACGTGCCCCAAGGTCCTAGGCATTCCATGGAATTCGGAGACAGACAAATTTATTATTAAAGGATCCATGGTCGTCTCAAAAGAAAGGATTACTAAACGCACAGTCACGCAGCAACTAGCGTCGGTATATGATCCATTGAGATTACTGGTACCTTTACTACTTCCTGCCAAAATCTTCCTGCAGTCACTCTGGAAGGAGGAATTGGATTGGGACACCGCCCTCAACCCATCACTGCAGGACCAATGGCGACAGATATCCACCGAGATATCGACATTCTATAAAGAGGTACACAGGCAAATTCTTACAACAGATAAGACGACACGACTGGTCGTATTCACAGACGCTAGCCAATGCGCGATAGCGGCATGTGCGTATCTCACCACAGAAGATGAATCCAATCTCGTTATGGGGAAATCAAAACTACCATCAATGAAAACGTCGATGACGATACCGAAGTTAGAAATGAACGCAGTAACGCTCGGCGTACGAATGTCCCACTTCATCTGCACAGAACTACAATCAGTCTGCAAGATAGAAAATGTCATATACTACACAGACTCAGACGTCGTACTGGGATGGATAAAATCCCCTCCAACCCGGCACACCGTAGGAGTCCTGGTTACGAATCGACTGACGGAAATAAGACGCATAACCAGTGATCTCGGAGAAAGAAACATAAAGTGTTTCTTTGGACACGTCAAGGCGTCGGAAAATCCTGCTGACTGCGGGTCCAGAGGGCTAACAGCAGAAGCATTGAGTGACCACGCATGGTGGAAAGGACCAAGCTCCATAAACAAAGTGGATTACGCTACACTTACCGAAATAGAGAAAGATGAAGAAGTAATAACAGCGACAATGGACTCAATTGCGCACATATCCACAGAACAGCCCAATGACCAAATAATAGACTTGACAAGATACAGCTCTCTTGAGAAGGCACAGAGAGTATTGGTCTATGCACTACGCTTTATAGGAAAATCTTCCATTCACTTCACCGAAGAAAGGAAAACAGAAGTTTAAAGGAACATACCAGCATTAAAAGTGATTTCAAGGTCGCAGAACATCACAGGAGCAGAAATGCACGAAAGCAGAATGTGCATAATTAGAGACCATCAAAAACACTATGTGGATGAGCACATGATAAAATCACAAAAGGAGTTGAACATCCGTGAAGATGAGCAAGGAGTGCTGCGCTGCAACGGAAGACTCAAGAAAGCCGATATATCACTAACGGCAAGAACACCGATATATATCGCACCAAAAACAGCGCTATCGTACCTCATCATCACAGAGGTTCACAGAAATTACCATCGCGGACTAGCCCACACCATCTCCTCAGTACGAGAGAAATACTGGATACCAAAAATACGGCAGCAAGCGAAGAAAATCATAAGAGAATGCGTACCGTGTCAGAAGATGAACAACCTGCCCTTCCACTATCCAGATATGGAAACTCTACCGACCACGCGAGTACAAAGGGCAAGTCCATTCGAGCACATTGGATTGGACTACTTTGGGCCCCTGATGATCACAGACAACATGGAAGGATCCAATAAAGTCTACGGATGCATCTTCACCTGTCAGATAACGCGGCTGATACACCTCGAGCTGGTGGGAAATATGACCACAGAGGCATTCATCAACGCATTACGAAGATTCTTCGCGAGAAGAGGAGTTCCACAGACAATAACCTGTGACAATGCACCGACATTTTTATTAGGAGAGCAAATCCTAAAGGACACTACAGAAAATACGATTCACAGCACTGAATTCACAAGCGAAATTGCACGACGAGAGATTAAATGGAATCACATCACCCCTTATGCCCGTGGCAGGGTGGATTTTACGAGAGGTTGATACAATCCATCAAGAATTCGCTGCACAAATCGCTTGGAGTGCGAACAATCACATTTGATGAGTTAAGGACGATGCTCACAGAAATAGAAGCGATGCTGAATTCGAGGTTACTCATATATCAAGAGGAAAAGTGGGAAGAGCAACCTCTTTTGCGACCTATCGATTTCCTACAGAACAACATAATACTAGATTACCCCCTAAAATACATCGGTGAAGAAGGAAGCGACAAGATCTACCATACCCCGGAGGAGCCCAGCAATTAGCGACACAACGACAAGTAGAAACAGCACTCAAAACGTCGATAAACCTCACAGAACAATTTTGGAAAATATGGAAAGAGCAGTACCTTACTAGCCTCAGAGAACAACACAAAACCCGAATGAACGACAAACGAGGAACAAAAAAGACACCCAAAATAGGAGACGTTATGGAGACGTGGTTTTGCTTTGGGACGCAATTCATCCAAGAAACACGTGGAAAACAGCACGAATAGTACAACTCGAAGACTCACCCGCGAAAACCATCAGGGAGGTCGTCGTCGAAACACCTAACAAAAGAAGACTACGTCGTCCAGTAAACCGAATTGTGCCGTTGGAAATCACGAACAGTAGTGATGCAACCACAGCCCAACAGAAGAAACCGGATTCATCCATAGTTCAGGAGCAAGAGAATACCTTCCCCTATAACCTCAGACCGAGAAAAAACATCAATTACAGGGAGCAGGGAACAGAAGAATTAACACAAAGGAGAAAAAACATATCCACCTCAACAACATCCTTACTCACGATGATGGTTCTCTCCCTTTGCATACAAACAATAACAGGAGCGCGGAACAACAGCAACCATTCATTACAATGCAATGAAGGAGGAGTAATTCTAACGCAACTCACTCAACAGCCATACGAAATCTGCGCCGAAGACTATTGTGTGGAGTTCAGAAATCCAAAACACGAAGAAGTGGTAAGATTTCCGCCACATATCACACTTCATGATCATCGCGTCAAATGGAAGACGTTCGACGGCACAGACGTAAATATAATGGAAACTACATGTAGAGTACATCCCTTCTGTGGACAAATTGACTGCGTCTTCTGTTCACTGATGGTAGCAAATCCAGAATGCTGGCCTAGGACAGCCATTTTAGCCACAGGACTCATAGTTTACGCAGGAGTAGCCGTGTGCTATTGCCTTTTCTACGTACCAGTGCTGATGGGAACGCCACTGATTTACCTCCTGAAAATTAGAGAATGTGTCTGAAAGGGCTGATCAAGTTCGTATGGAAACTTCTCACAATACCACTTTCAACAACTCGTCGTCAGCGCAGAAGAAGGATTTCCCTCTCAGAAGCAGCCATACTCCTCGCCATCATCTATGCAAAACCATTGCAAGCATGTCAGGATGTCGACATCTTCACTCATCACAGCCGATCTTGCTATAGAACATGGAGCAAGGAGTACTGCACCATAGACACGACAGAAATCCTGAAGATCAATCCCTTCAAACAGGAAGCGTGCATTCGACTGCGGAACGAAGAGGCGAGTGTTTTGGAAGTGAAGTTATTATGGAAGAATCTTAATCTAGTTTGCGAGAAGCAGACAATACTATATTCGAGGAGCACCAGATACTCACTGTTGGACAGCAAAAGATGCCCACACGCAGGATCGTGCACAGGAGACAAATGCGGAAAGGTGAACAGAACCTCGAAGATAGCAGAACTGCACAGAGCAAACAGCTTCTCAGGCATCACAGGATGTGTGGAAAGCTGCGGTGGCCCAGGTTGTGATTGCTTTTATCCTAGCTCTGGATGCTTATTCTATAGAATTTACCTACTACCAAATGATAAGAAGGTTTATGAACTTTTCAAATGTAGTCGATGGAGGCCGGTGGTGGACCTACAGCTGAAGATCAACGAAGCGGACGAAGCTCAACAGGACCTCAATTTTCATCTAATTCCGAACCAACCGAAAGTTTCGCCGCCATTTACCATCACACTTTCGTCCATTAGTATACCACCAACCCCCATGTTGGATACTACCTTTCTCACAGACGGTACACTGACCGCAATCACACCAGGACTTCTTACACCCCCACTGGTGTGCGACTCATATTACAATGCAGCCAACCTTACCTGTGAGGTTAGAGAAGACTGCAAATGCACGCCAGCAGAAGTAAAAATGACTTGCAACTGCAAGGAAGTGAATCTCACCGCACATATTCGAGAACCACGGTACAGATTACCTGTATTGCGACCGAATCTCGAACTACACCCGATGAACGGAACTGTTGTGTCGAGGATACCACAACTCCCTACAGCTGAATTCGTCCTACGAATCAAGGGAAAATTCGACACAACAGCAGTGAGATCACAGGCAGTGTGTACAAGCGAGGATACGCATTGTAGTGGATGATATAAATGCCCAAAAGGAGCTAAGGCTCTAATCACATGTAAATCGTCTACACCGACGTCATGGGCAGAGATACAATGTGAGGACGATGCATTCACAGTCAAATGCACAGAAAAAGGAACACAAACCAACATAAGTTTTATTAGCGACAAAGCGCTGTTCTACCGAAATTGCACAATCAAATGTGGAACGACAATCAAATCCTTCAAGATCACTGGCCTGCTTCACTATACCGGAAGTCTAGAGGGAGCAGCATGGCGCATTCTGAATGGTGAAAGTGAAATTTTTTCGGAGATCAATTTACCAGACTTCGAGCACCTGGCACAGACCTTCCTTACATGGTGGTCAACGCTAGCCATAACTGGAATACTCGTCTTAGTAGCATTGCTATTAACCTACCTGGCTCTATCCAATGCTTGCTTCTGCATGACAACGCGACTAATTTTCCGCATAATCTTCTCACTGCTTCGACTAATGGTTAGTCTCCTCCGAACTCTATGGATACTACCATTCCGGCTTCTCCACAGAAAGGTTGCAAAGCAACCAAAGTCCGAAGAAAAGCGCTTGTGAAGCTAAAACTAGACATAGTCACACAAATATGAATTCGAAATAATCACAGTCATAGTTCCATATCGATTATTAATCCATCTGGTCCCCTTGAAGATCTCGAAGAATCATCCCTTTTCACAGATATTATTATTTACACACTTGAAGATAGACATTAGCCGTTCAAAGCTCTGCATACTATCATGCCGCACCGGGACTCTCCTCTAGCCAAACATTGCCGAACACGCAACTGCGCATGCCTTCACGAAGATGATAACCGGTGATAAGCTCCCGAATATCCCAAACAATCACCACCGGCTCATAGAGACGTAAGCCATAACACTTGGGGGTCACAGAAAATCAGGCAAAAGCCAATTTGTCTGCTGAGGCCGGAAGGCACGGTGGTGATATGTCGATTGCACAATTAATGCTTTCTTTGCAGATTGAAGAGCACAGCTTCACAGGTTGCGACTTTCGAGGCACAGTGTCACAGTAGAAGGGTTGAACCCAGGGTTATTCACCTCTAATGTTCGTTCTTCACAGGACATGGCGGACTTCTTCCCAGAGCTCGAACGAAGACTCCAAGAGGAGACGAGAGGAAAGTAACCATCGTTCAACATTCACCGGCGAAACCCACTGTGGCACAGGTGCAGCAGCGAATCAGGGATTTCGGCGACAAATGCTACGATTTTGAAGACCGTCTGACACAAGCGAAGCTGGACTATATCGAGTTGAAAGGGAATCGCTGGGAAATGACGTACACGGTCAAGGAGTCAATCAACTACATCCTGAAGCTGAAGGACATGAGAGCGAAGCATCTAGATGAGTTGAGACAGTTGACCCACTGGATGGACCAGTTTTACTTGGCCCATGAGTGGTACGAGATACTAGTCGCAGTTGGAGATGCACAGGAAATCGATCGTGTGATGTACCTGGATGCGATTGGGCAACATGTGACTATGAGGCCCACGAGACCCACAGACCGAGGTTACCCAGCGCCGGAAGCCGTCTCTCACAGCTATGAAAAGGATGACGTTGGGCGGATCGTCCAAACCTTTCGCAGAGGGTACGAAACGCTCACGCATGATGAGAAAGAAGAACTACATGATGTGGAGCAAGAAACCACCAGGAGCAGGGCGGCAGAAATGAGGGCTTATCAGGAAGTTCAACAAACGCTCACAGCCTTCACGGAAGAGTGGCAACGCCAAAGAGGATCGCGTCAGGCGGAAGTCACCGAAGCAAATGGTCGGGATATAAGGAACCTTGCAGACGAAATCTCACAGCTCAAGCGCGAAGTCCGGCAACAACACGAGCATACTCGGAAATGGATTGGAGAGGCCTACAATCAGAATGCAAAACAATTGTCGATAGAGAGAAAGGAGTGCACCAAAGACGTAAAGGCAGAACTCGATTCACAGCTCGGACAACTACAGCAGAGGATTTCCTGCCTGGAACAGCAGTTGCTAGGACTTGGTGCTCAGTTCAAAGAAGAATCGGAGCGAAGAATCAGGGAAAACTCGAAGTTTTTGAGTCAGCTTACGGATGAAAATTCGAAGTTCTTGGATCAACTGACGAAGGAGATCTCGAAGGCAAGTCCTGAACAGCGTAGAGAGGAGGCACCGCCAAAGGATCACCGTCAAGAACGCAGACGTTCTCGATCCACAGTCGGCAGCCGTCAAGATCACAGACGCTCTCAATCCACAGGCGGCAGTAGAGCAAGGAAGGAGAGCTTCAGTGATCGCAGGGGACACCACGAGCGCACAGAAGGTCGCAAACGGAGACATCCGGAACAGGAGACAGATGACCGACGTCAGCACTATGAGGAGCTTCTGGCCAACTACGAGGAGGAACTCGAAAGAACACAGACTGAGCTGCGAAAGATTTCGTGCCCGGTACGACGAATAGGGATGGAGGATTGAAAGCGGGCCAGCTCATCATGTGTATCTTCTGCAAGGAGTTCGGTCAACATTATACGGATGCATGCCCAAGAGTGACTTCAATCACAGATCGAGTAGCCATCTTGGACAACGAAGGACGCTGTCATCGTTGTCTCGAACGCCACTCCAACGCATGCCCGAAACCAACATCATGCTTCTATTGCAAGAATGTTGGCCGAAGTACGGCCTACGATCATCATGCTGGGATCTGTCCACTGCCTGACGAAATGGATCGACTACGGAAACGCCAAAGGGAGCTTGAGGAGAGCGTGCAAAGCTACAAGCGGGAGCTGCAAATGATCACTCACGACAGAAGTCTCACAGTCCACAGCAAGGACAATCCAGGTTCCTCGCATTCTTAATGCGAGGCCGGAGTATACGAACTTAACGTTCGTATTGTTCTTTGAGCTGCGGAATATGATCGAAGGAACAACAACATTATTTGCAGCTTATCAGTAGTTTCACAGACCCGACGACTTTTGTTTATACTTCCGATGTTTCGATATATAAGTCGATAACGAGACACAGCGACCATAATGCGTGTGTATGAGACATTTCTTTTCTTGTTTTATTGTTTCACTTTTCTTCTTTCCTTTTCTTGCTTTATTATTTTACCTTTTCCTCTCGCCTTATTCCCGTTGTGTCTCTTATTGGTTTAATACTTCCTCCTTTCCTCAGATCACAGCCTTTTGAATATAGCACACAGTTACAGTCCCTAAAACACGTATTATAGCATTTTACTCATTTTCTTGATTATCACAGTCATATTATTTGTCGTTTGTCTGCTTTACTTAGATTGTCACAGTATTTGATTTCCTTGCTCGCATTTTTTATAGTCATCATTGGGTTCGATTCTTTCATCACAGTTCCTTTTGCTTGAGAACATCACATCCCTCTGAGCTAGTTAGGTTCTCTAGTTCCCTTAGGATTAGTTATTTATTTGTGTTAAGTTTCGTTGATTTAGTTGTTGCTTAGTTATTGTTAATAAAGTTTAATTACCCAAGTTTGAGGTTGCTCACTGTGCGTGCGTTGGTGTAAGTCCCGCGTGGCAGCAATCTGTTCACAGCCCCGAAAAGCAATCAAGTGCAATTCACAGGAGAGTAGATGCTAGGATTACGTTTGTAAATTTGTCACGAAAGTTCACAAGAATGCTGTGCTCTAATCTCTAAAATCATCACATGGTTCGGCTTACTTCTCACATCTTATGGTTATTTTAAGAGTTGAATGTTGACAGAAACCTTTTTGATCAAGTGAGCTGCAGCACCCATGGCACTTTCCATCTGAACCTTTCCCCAGCATACATTTTTAACATCTCACAGTCAGTTGTCAGATAAGCATCTTTTTGCTTCCAGGTTTGCCTACAACTTGAAAAAATTTTAACTTCTTCCTTCAAATCTGTTGGTCTAAGGCAAGCATCTCCGTAAGCTCCATCGTGGCCTTTACGTCCTGGACGCAGAAGTGCAGCTGAGAAGCATTTCTAGTAACAGCAACTCTCAAATTTGCGCTTAGAAGAGGCTTCTAGGATAAATTTCTTGTGTCAGGTTTTCGTTACAGGTTCTCTGAACATCCTTCCCGATCTCCTGCCTTCCCTTGATTCGCTAGCTGGCTTCCGCTTTGGTGAGTTGAGAGTAGGCTATCACACTAACCAAAATTGTCGCTGGCATCTTATCTATGTATTTGAGAAAGCAAGATATTTGAGTCAACAACTTTCAGACCCGCTCTATAGCATTTACTCAACAGTAAGTAATCAGTAGGTAAGTGAATCTGCAGCGATCATGCTGTTGTTTGCTAAGCAGCTTACGGGCTCTTATCCCCGCATCACAGCATACCGCCGTCGATGTGACTACCTCTCGTGCTCGTCTCTACTGCTCCCTCCTCATTGACCGAATATCCAGCTCTTTTTCATTGCCACCTTGAGTGCCCTTCACCTTGATTACGGTACTGTCCTTTGTCTGCCACCGACTGTGCCTAGCAGGTCGGAAAGTGTCAAAATCAAGGCGGACAGGCGTTGGGACCTTGCAGCGCTTTGAAGTGCGGTTATAAACGCATTTATGTTCTTTTACGACAGCAACTGTTCGCAATTACGGGGATCCGGGAAACTATTCACTGGCGAGAATTGCTGAGATTAGTGAAGCATTTCTAGTAACTTACACTTGATTTTCATCCTCCCGTTTTTACGCGAAGAAAGTGTCTCCCACTTTTTTTAACGATTTCTTTTTTTTTGAGAGTCTTATATAAATACAATTGCAGTTTTCGCATGATGGAGCCTTGCAAATCTCCCACTAAGTCTATGCGGGTCAGTGTTCCTCATGAGTTGTACAGTTTAGGGCTATCTAAGCGCAGGTGGTTGTTTTTTCCTGCGGCAAGCTCTCTAATCTGTTTATTGGGTGAATATCTGGGTACCAGTGATTGCAGTCAGCGGGAGTTCTGCTCAATGAAGGTTTTGTTTTTGCAGGAGTACAGAGTATAAGATGAGTTTTCTCGTTTCATCCCCTCAAGCCAATGCTTAAATTCACCAAGAATGCGCAATGTCATTGGAAGCCACAATCCGACCCAAAAATGCTTCCTAATTGTGTTTAGAAAAATAGAATTTGCTTGAACCTGGTCCCAAAAAGTTGGAATTTTTCTATCTCAAAAAAGACATCTTTAGAACTAGTCGTACTCCATTCAGAAGTCAAGATAACTTTTTGTATTCGAAGATTTTCCAATTATTCTCTTCTCGATGCTTATAAGAATGAACCGTGCATAAGAAGTCTTCATTCAAAATTGTCGAGTATTCTATTCTGATCCCACTAAGAATCAATCTAGCTATAATTGATGTCGCAAAGAAGCTTTTCCTAACAATCAAAGAACCTCTAACAAGAAACTGGACGACGGATGCATTGAGCCACTACGACGTGTCACGACCGGTATCGCATTTCAAAGCCCACACGTAGAATGGGGCTTCTCTCCTCATTGACC
Source organism: Cylicocyclus nassatus (assembly GCA_958299035.1). Taxonomy (NCBI): domain Eukaryota; kingdom Metazoa; phylum Nematoda; class Chromadorea; order Rhabditida; family Strongylidae; genus Cylicocyclus; species Cylicocyclus nassatus. The sequence goes on from CATQJL010000223.1 coordinate 23,770,058, forward strand.
GAATAAACACTTCTTAAAGAGGGCCCAAGATGCAGAACAAAGCTCAGGTCAGAGGTGTGAGTTCCATTGTGTATTTGTAGAGAAAGTGGTTGATTTTCGTAGCGCATGTAACATGCGTAGTCCCTGAACCTCGGTCATTTACCTCAGCCCATTACGACGCAAAAGGTGACCGACACCGGAATTACGCTGTCCTATTGGTGCTCAACGAGAATTATGATGCCAACGGCCACGCTTTGAAGCTTCGTGGGCCGCTCAAAGCGATGACCATTCGCACTAAATTAACGCTTGAGCGACAGGTGTTTGAGTAGCGTGGAACATTTCTCAGTAAAGGCGTAAGTCCGGTGTAAAGAGCCTTTGGCATCCGCGCTATGTCGGCCTGTCCTTTATGTGGAGTTTTAGACTTTCGGGTGAGTCTGAGGAAATCGTAAAACCTTGAGACACGGCTCTTTTCATAAAAGTTTCCGAAAACTAATTCGCAACGCCCTCGCGTAGAAATCCTTGTTGGTTCGCTGCGAGAAATGTTAGGTTTGCCCATTGCGAAAATAGAAACGTCACACCAACTTATGGCATAATAGCAGACTTGAGACTTTCTACATACTTCGTACAGGTTAAAAAAAACTCGAACCGGTTTGTGCCAACAAAATAGCAGAAACATATAGATACAGATCAGGTAAATGATCGAGACTCCACATTTCGTGCCATCATACATATGCTTACGGTGCATATAAACACAGCTCTCTTCCCTTTCAATGGAATTGCCATATGCACGGCTTTGCCCATCATATTCTTGAAAAAATAGTGATAATTCGGTGACGTTGACTTGGCTTTACTCACCATCTCCTGTTCAGTTTGGTTAGACAGTTTAGGTAATTGTTCTTTTCTGTTTCGCAAGTTTCATAGCACTGAATACTTTTATTATAACAACTACTAAATATTTAGTTTTAGCTTTCTACATAGCAATCTACAGTTTTCTTCTTGTTGTATTGTAGTTTGAGCTCAGTTTGCTTAATTTCTCAGCTCTCCTTTTCAATCAGCAGCGCTAGTTCGAGCCTAAGAATTCGACACCACGAACTGGGGAAAAACACCTTGAACTTAGTTAGGTACCACGCAGATCTTTATCGGTCGCTCCTCTGCCGTTAAAATGGACCTCGCTTGTCAGAATTATCGTTTTGCGCAGCTAGCAAACAAGTGTTTCAAGTTTGAACTCATTTCCATCCTTCTCTTCGCGAAGCGTGTAAGCATGGCGAAGAGGTTTCGCCTTGGGCCTTAGGCCCCGGGCAGACTTCACGCGATTTGACCGTCGCGACTGAATCGCGACGAGACAACTGTTACAACATCATTCCATGCCGATCAACTTGCATTCGGTTGTGATACTTTTCCAGCCCGAAATTTTTGAATGTGAAATGAAAATGAATGGAAATCTTGGCGATTAGATCGCGACGATTAAGTCGCGTGAAGTCTGTCCGGGGCCTTAGGCGAGTTCACGCGATTTCATCTCCTCGCGATTCTCCCTATACAGCAGTTACGAGTCCATTGCATTCGGTCATCTTGCATTTCGGTTGTGATAGTTAGTCAGAATAGTCGTGTAGTAAAACTTTCACAACCGAAATGCAAGATGATCGGCATGCAGTGGAATCGGTGTTGTCTTGTCAAAAGATCGCGCGGTGATGGAATCGCGTTAACTCTCAGGAAACCTATTGATTATTGAGCTTTATTGATGGTTCGGTTCTCATTATTTGCGTATGCTTACCATAGATCTAACAACTTTTTGTGAAAAATAAATAGCACCATTGAAAAAAAGACAGTACCATGGTATTTTTAATTCAATACTGTTTCCATAGTTGTGCTAAGAATATACGCATCAAACGTGATTAGTCGTCTGTTATTCACCATCCGCCCAAAATCTATCACTTTTGTGTGAAAAAAGCTCGGAATGATTTACATGATCGCCAGCGACTGATACACAGGTTAGTCTTAATTGAGTATGCTCCAAAAAATTTTGGAATCTCGCATTTTATCGCGGAGGTAGTTTGTATTTCCTAAATAGCGCGTTGCAACAAATCGTTCATAGGTTTGTGGAGGTTCTCTTTGAGTGCTAATGAAACATAAATCAGCAGGAGAACTTTCGTTGAAACTCTACTTTCACGAAGGAGTTGTCTTACATTTCATGTGATAAGTGCAGTGTGAGTGCGCTTACTTCCGGCAGGTGTGAGACTGGGAGTATCCCCTGCAGCGATGCATTGGCGCCCTGGTGGGAGTTCGTTCCCACGATTTACAAGTGGGATTGCTACTTTCCCAACCTTATAGGTCCAACCCCTACTTTGATAAATCCAAGGAATCTCTTAATAGCGTTACATCAGGACTGGCGTTCACTTGAATCTCATCTTTCCTGCGCTTTGATTTGCTTACGGGCAGTATTCTTTCATTGTGTTTACGATCATGTTTGTGGGGCATAGCGAAGTTTGCAGAGCGGTTTGGAGTAGTCTAAAGTTATCTGATTTCACACTCAAAGCATGTGTTTGACGAGCGATATATATCAATTTGAGCAAAGATGGTATCTCAGGCTTTGGTATGGCCAGTTTAGATTAGAATTTGCGATAACCAGGACTTTCCGGCACTTTTGCATATACTAAAGGGTGCTTTTTCTGTTGTTCGGATAGAGCTTTGGAGAGTGTTGCAGTATTGTTTACTCAAGAACCCTTGATCGAAAGCAGGGATGATTCGCGTAATCAAGCTTTTGTAACCTTCTCAGCACTAGCCGAATTCAAGTCTATCAAATTCGGTAATTTTGAGATATAAACCAAAATGTTCAGTTCCCTTATCCGCTCGAGATTTATGCTCTGTATCTCCTTTACATACCCATATTTCTCACATCCTTCTTCAGTCTCAGCAATAATCGTTTGGAGTCAAACCTTTCGCGCACATGTTTAAGCTCCCATAATCAAAAGGGGAGGGAGACGGTGCAATTAGGCCCTTACCTCGGCTCGGGGTGTATGTCAAGAGGCGCGATTTTTATTGCCAGATGGATACCAAACAGTACATAATAAGTGTTTTACAACTTTCTAAAATTATTCAGAGTTTAGAAGAAGATATATCAGATAGTTGCATGGGTTGCTTGACCTTGCTACCTTAGAGTCAATTCAAGACAGCAATTTTGAAGGTCAAAAACCCATGAATGCAGTCAAGAACAAAATTGGAAATATTTCGGTCCATTTTCCAGCAAAAGCCATCAAACTCAGTAAGTGGTTACCTCAGACAGATAGTAAGCCAATGCACTTTATCTGGTACTTTTTGAAGACTCACACAGCATGATACTGGGGTTTTAGTTGGTGACAGCCAGAGAAATCGCGCCTCTTGACCGTCTCCCCCTCGGCTCCACCCCTCTCAGGTCACCATATAGAAAACTCTATCCGTGATGTTCGCCATGACCCTTTTTACTTTCTTTTACTCATTGCAGATGAATAATTTGAACCACAGCGACTGCATATGTTCTTACAGATGTTGGCATTGCTAATTTTGCTACCAGTTATTCTGGCGGAATCATTCTGGATGACCGCCGAGCTGTTGCAGGTGGATTGGAGAGAAGGATGCCTAACCACCGCCGGTTGTTTCCAGCCCAGATTCAAGGTTCGAAATCAAACTTTGTCTTATTACTATAGCTTACCCCTCGAATTTCAAAGTGCGTTTTCAGGTACTTGAAGAAATGTTACCAATTACCGAAAAAATTTCTATCAGTTGGCCTATCTCGGAGCACTTTGTACAGGTAAGAAAACTATCAATTGCTTTACTTTCTGAGTTTCTGTACAAGGAATGTCTTTCGAGTAAAGTGCCATTATAATAAATGAATTTTTTTGGCTTCATTGTGGTTTTTATATACCTCTCAACTTGATATTGCTCTGATTTATCGCTATACGCACTCTTAATGCGACCAGGGCAGATGAGTATCGTATTTTTCTTACTTGCGCGCACATTTGTATCCTTACGCCACTAAGCGGCCGCTTTGTGAAGTGGTATAAATGGTCCGTCAATCAACGATTGCGTAAGGAACCTATTATAACTTCGAGAAAGTAGGTCTAATATTTTGGAATTTAGAACAACGGCTCTTAAAAATTGACATCTGTAAATTACGAGTTCATGTAGTAAATTTGTTCAATTTTTTTGAGCTTTTCTCACTATTTTACAAAGCATTTGGAGAAATTTTTGTATGTGTAGCAATTTGCAATCATTATTTTCTCAATTCTCAATCAGTCGATCAAAAAAGTCTGCAAACCGAAAAATCCGAGAAGGCAAACTCCAGTGATCATTGACTAAATTTATCCAAAAAAAACCTGACAACAATCAAAAGCAACAGACTAATCACTTGTGCATTTTTTGCTACTGTTTACTGCTTCCTCATTTTCTTTCAACGATTATTTAATGCCATTTTTGCACAAGTTTTCGGAGAAAGACTTTGCCTCAAAGGCGCATACGTTTCGCGCACTTGAGTTGTGTGTCCACCAAAATCTGAATTTTGGAGTGAGTAACCCGTATATTCGATGATTTTAGACAAAGATCCCGTTGTCTGCCGAATCTGTATTGTTCGGTGACCATACTCTCTCAGGGTTCTTCAGATGCCTAACCTAGACGCCAAAGATATGTCAAAAAGCAGACCTATCTTCGAACTTGTAATACAAATTATGGAAAATTTTGCACCTTTAAGTAGCTTGCATAGGTACAGCATTCTATTCTATACGTCGCCAATTTTTTGAGGTATTTTTCAAGCATCCAAACCAATTTAAGACGCCATGTAAGATAGTTGTCGAAAATGGAATTTTTGCTCGGATTTTTCGGTTTATAGTCGAGTTTTTCATTCAACTTGTTAAGAATTGGAAGACGATGATAACAGTTTGTTAGAACAGACTTAGGGCTTCCGAATGCATACATATTCTGCCAAAGTTTTGCTACTGAGAAAAAATTTTAAAAAAATGCGAACGAACTTATTACATAACCTAATAGTTCATGTTACTGCTGAAAAACAGAAGTGCCTTCTTGCACCCCGAGTGCATGTCAACATATCTTTTATTTGAGGATTCCTCACGCTCGTTTGTGTCTCATTGGGCCAAAGGTAAACCAGAAGATCTGACGCTGTCTTGCCAAGTGGTCGGAATTGACCCGACCTATGGCTTTCCACGAGTTTGCGACCAGACGGCGACAATTCGCGTTTTCCAAGAAAGAGTTGCTGAGACAGTGAGTTCTTACGCTTGATCCACTAATTACTGCTAATCATTCGTGACACCATTCTCTCAAACAGAAGCAGCTGCTATTGCGCAATGGGATTTTTTTTGTTGCTACTGTTTTAGTACGTGACCCAATGGTTACAGGGCCGGAATCGACGTCATCAGGATATGCCTACGACAGCTATCTCGGAAGAGGAGTTGGGCAAGAAGCTGATCGAGATTCGAGCCAAGTGCTTCAATGCCACTCTTGCTGTACAAAAACATACTGAAAGATGCCCATGGTGCCCGGATCCCTCCGATGTAACACTAATTGAACAAAGGGTTAGTGGACACTCCTCCTTCGGAATCAAATCAAATTAGTAAAATTCAAATCAACACTTTACTTTCCTATCACCCATGATTCCTTCTCAAAAAAAGCTTCATTTCTGATTATCTCGCAGTCAGATTTGTGAATAATTTTGAAACTCAGCGCTGCTGCTCCACAATTTATTATCTAATGTAAAGAAAAAAAGATCTTCACTGTCATGGTCTTGCGCATCAATTCCAGCGCTTAAGAAAGTAACATTTCCTCCGTAGACCATATTTGTCGAATGACCAAACGAGTTGCCAGTGTGGCCTGAGCGAGTTTCCTCAGTAGCGCGAAAAATCCCTGCTGTGAGGTCACACACTTCTACCATAGTCACCAATAACTCTGAATGTCCCTGAAGTTGAGATTGCAGTTGCCAGAAGACACTTCCCAATCAACTGCGATTTTCTCACAATTGAAAAGAGATGAAAAGTTACTGCATGTGTGCGTTCTGTTACTGGCAGGAATTGCTGTTCTGGCATCTTTGGGCTTCGCTTGTGTACTGGTTGCTTTTCTTCGCCAGAAAAGGTTTGTGAAGTTGTCTGCATTTCGTTTATGAAAAGTACCAGTGCTTTTTAAGGACTCATTGCCATATTTACGAGAAGCCGCTGCATCATCCTCCCCCGTCAACTTGGAAGACCGATGGACACGCAAGGTTAGCACCTTAATCTCTACCATTTTTTGTTACGGTACTAATGCTGCGTTCATACTGATCCGGAAGTCCGGAAAGAGTATAAACGCAGCCTAAAACTTGTAGTAATGCTATATCTCATCGCATAGCGTTAAGATGTGGTCGACATGCATGCTCTGATCGCAATGATGATAAATAGGCATCATCTCACACCTTACTAGCTCATGACAGATACCTGCAGATAACCAAAATTGTGAGCTGGATAGACATCTTTTTTAGGTACGGTATACCTTGGGAGCAGACTCGTCCGCTCACATATAAGCTGTCACCATCGTCGAAAGCCGAGGCCACAACCACATCGCCGCTCGACTCGGTGTCGACACTCCATGGCTCGCCTCCAGTTGTCATCCCATATGGCTTCCGATCAGGATGTACAATACCGCAGACAAACCTCTACCACGATATCGCCCCTAACTCTCCCATGACAAAGCATGACTCTGGGAGAGGCTCAATATGAGTGCGTTGGGATATCATACCGAACTGACTCAAGTACGTCGTTAAAAGCAGTTCTTTTTGTAATCTGTTATGTGCGTTTTTAACCAAATCTACTAAAGATGCGCTGTTGTCACCTTTCGGACATGTACACCCAGTACCATATGCTGCTAAACGGACTGTATCAAGAATGGCCAGGATGAGGGCGCATATTGCGACGATTGGAACTAATCAAATAGTTCGAGGACGTGACCCTTGTGAAAAACTGAGATAATGCACTTTGTAAGTTCAATACTGTGTTCTTATCTTACAATTAGAACATCATGTCAACCCTTACAGGCGTCATTGCAGTGCATACTTGAACAAAACTCCATGTCGGGTCGCCATACAACAAAACCGTGACGACAAATGCCGAGAAAATCTGCGGACACTTATAGAAAGAATTCTTTGTGCTCCCAGTTCTGTCTATGTAGATGCAATTAGGGGGTTAACCCAACTTGTTTTGCCTCCCCCCCCCCCTATTCCACTTGGAAGAATGTAAATATTTCTTGTAAATATATGTACAGAGATATATATATTTGTATAGTGTATAAATAAATATTAAATTATGGGATTTATGAATGCAGTTGTCTATAAAATTGTGCGCTAGCTCACAAATATGCTCATACGTTCTGAGATTTTCTAGATAAGAGTTAGCGTTTTTCATTCTCGACGCTGCTAAGCATCCGCAGCTGGCAACGGATGACATGGAAAACTGAGAGTGAGAGAGAAAAAAAACTTTGTAGACATTGGCGTAAATTGATAAAACGTAATGAAAGCTGATAATTGCACCTAAACAGCCATTTCTTCAGCCAATCTTCTATATATGGTTTGAAGTTTGTTATACGTGGTGTCCTATAAGTATATACACTTTTGGTCATTGATAACTCGCTTGCTTTGATGCCTTGCGGAGAACTTCGGATACCATTCTGTAGAGCGAAGTTTACCTTACAAGGGAAGGATAATTGGTGACCGTGGATTTTTGCAACGGTATGTAAATCAGTAGTTAGGCTTTAGAACGCTGGTTCCAAGTCTATGTTGAATATTTGCTGTGCGACTCTGTGAAGGAAGTTAAAGACTTTTTTGCATATTGATTTTACGAGATCTATGCAGTCAGAATCGTCAGTAGTCACGCTTTCTAGACGCGGAGATATCGGGGGCAGTTTTGCTGAACTTAGCGTAAAGCATCTTTCATTTGGACGCTCTTTTTTAGTGCATAGGTGACCATTCCAGCGATATCACTGAATCCTGTTATTGAAACAGTGCAAATTTTAGTGTCAAAAAAAGTTCATAATTTCTTTTGGAAGAGCGCAAGCAGATAATTAAGACCGACTTGGATTCAGCACCTCCAAGCGCATTGAAAGTGTACGTTGCATTCTAGAAGGGCACGGTCATCAAGTATCCTTTCCTTGTTAGATTTACGTATGGAGCTAATCATTCACTTTTCTCCACTATTGTAGGGTTACGGTAGAAACTTCAAGAAGATTGTGAGACATCGAAGGCCCTATCTCGACTCAAAAAAGGGAACCAAATAAAGTGGAAATTTACACTAGGCTAATTGAAGTCGCTGAAACCAAATATTAACTTTGCATCTTATCGCAATGCTTCCTCTATAATTTATGCTGGGTAAACCGCGATGGCTGTCTTCAAAATGCTTCTGACACTATGGCTACACCGTCTGAAAAGCTTTACGTACTCTCAAAAAATTGAGTAATTGAATCAGCGCGCATAAAATCCCTCATGCACCACTTTTCAGAAATTTGAATATTTTTTAGTGAAACACGAACAATCCACAATGACGGTAAGCCAAAAGTTTCTACCGTAATCCTACAGTAATGGAGAGCGATCGGTGGCTCGCTCCAGACTGTAAATCTAAGTTGAAGCCAGGTCAACAAAAGAGTACTCAACGGCAGGCAAAAGACTTCTTGAGAAGAGAGATATTGATGATGAAACAGTAGATACATACTTTTAGTTTTACGTACTTTTATTAGGTTGTCAAGAAAATAATGTCGTTTTTCATAGCAAAGCCATAGGACAAATCCAAAAAACATTGTGAGGGGTACCAATCGATAGAGCAAAGGAAACTCTACAAGATGATATCCGAACGTTAGCAGAACTTGTTGTTTACGAAAAGATCAGAGCCAAAACATACGAGCAACTCGTAGTGCCAAAAATTGGATTTTCGCCCTAAAAAATTCTACGGGCCTCTCACTTGCTCCTGCTTGTGAAGAACACATGCATTTATCCATAGGTACACTTGCTGTATTTTTCCATGCTTAGGAACCAAGAAAAAATTGAAAAATTGAAAATGGCAAACTCCGCCCCCAGTAGTACTGGGCCCCTCCCACATATGTCTTTGTATACTACAAACCTTCGTAAATTTAACCATTAAATTTCGACTGTGGATATGCTTTACTTCTCAAGTAATATCAATTTTACACGAAAAAACCCGAAAAAAAACGACATTATTTTCTTGACAACCTAATACTTCATCTTATTGTTCTACGAGACACCCGCAGAACAAAAAGATGGAGTCGCTCAGTTCGTGTAGAGCAGTGCAAGACCTTCAGAGTATAAATTCGCCACCAAATCAAAATGACCATCAGTGTGTCTGTAGAATGACCTCTTACATGGAGCTGCTGCGCAAAATTGCTGACTGCAGTGCTCAGAAATTGCAAAAAAGCAAGGTCATTTGTGAGATAGCGTCTGAGCGCTGGATGCTTCAACAAGGTGTTGCCTGGCAGTGTTGAAGTATGGTTTGCTTACTGCGCACTACAAGGTCGTTGTAGCTTCTTTGAGAAAAATTTTATAGCCCGATGACTGCTAAAAGTTTTCTTGGAAAATCTTTATTTTGAAAGACAACTTACTACACAATTTAGTAGGATGATACAAACTCTGCTCATTGTGTAGGCATTTATTTGGTCACTCATTTTTATCAATTGCCGCAAAAAACTGAAAAAGTTTTTTCTGCTGTATTTTGAATTATCTGACCGCCAAAGAGAAAAACAGCTTCCGTTTTTTTGCAAGCATTTCTGCATTTGCTTCGCACTTAGGATTTTTATATGCTGCAGAATGATAGCAGCAGTTGTTTGGATTTGAATTGAAATTTCTCAGTCTGGAAACTTTTGAAAAATCTGATTTAATGTGCATTTTGTAGCACAGATCACATACAGACATTATGCCAGTTTTTGAAGAAATCCAAGTTTTTGCGGTGAATTTAGAGCAAAAGTACAAAAGGAGAAGACTTTAGAGTTAGCCGTGATTTCAAAAGCTTCAAAAATTCCAAGATGAATCCATTCCTCTTGAAATGAAAGCATGCTCAAGAAACTAGAAGAAGAATATTTTGAGATGACATGCATAGTTTTCTGAGACAGTAGAATCTTGTTTTGAACTAGCATGTTGAATAAGAGGTTTGAAAAATTTGCATGATTCTATTACCACCTATTACAATGATATCGAATTTAGAAAAAACGGAAAGGCGGTGCGGGTGCGCTTGAAAATGTGCTCAACCAGACCGTGTACTTGTCATCGTAAATGCCCGTTCCAAGTGCCCCTTCACTTACACATTATAGTATCATATCCGCTTTTGAAGGTCTTCAGAGTGGCTAGATACTCTCATGGTTAGCTCCAATCTCGGAAATCTCTTTCCGTTGTATTAGGTTGTTGCATAAGTTCTGTCCGATTTGAATTTTTTGAGTTCAAAATGTCATAACTTCTTTCAAAGTCAACTTTTTTCCAAGATCTCAGTTTCGTTGTGTTGAGCAATTTCTTAGCTATCAGATTCATATTGAAGCCTGCGAAAATCCATGTTAAGCAAGAAGCAAGAACTTAAAAACTTTACAGCGTTTTTTTTCAAACTTGTCTTTTATGACATGGCAATGCTCCTTTATGAGAATTGATAGGCATATTGTCTAACAATGGATAGATAAAGAATTTTTCGTAAATTATTCTTCGCCATAAAAGAGCCCATAGGGTCTGGTTGCCGAGATATTTTTTTGACCGAATAAAAAATAGCCACTTTTTGACCTCGCTTCAGCGCATGTGTGCATGCCTATTTACGAGTTATGAAAAATTTACAGTTAACGTGAGCGCCGGAAAGACATTGGTGGATGGGCTCTGCTAGCTCTTGTTTTGCCCTAGCACCTGCAACTTTGAAGTCGTCGATTACTTCTATTCGCAGAAAGGTATAGCTTGTAAAACATCTTTACAGAAAATTAAGTTCGACGACAAATTTCACCAGCAAGACGGTTTCTTCATGGAACCGAACTTAGGCGTATATTAGCCTTCTACACCCTTATTCCGGAGCTAATGAAAGAACTTGACTTAAAGAGCGCATTGTGGAGATTTCCTCGCAGGAACATATTTCTAGGGTTGGAACGTACCTCGGCCACTTGGAGGTTTTAGGCCTGAAATCTCCTTACATTACATTTATTAAAATTTGATATGCTTTATAAAGCGCAAGAAAATCACTTTCTAATGGTAGTAACAATATCGCATTTGACAAGAAGTTCTCTTAGAACAGCTGTTTCAAACATAAGGCAAAAAATCGGACAAAACTTATGCAACAACCTAATAAAAATGCAATTCAAAATTATTCCTAAATCACGATTTTTCTGAAATATGGATCATTATTTAATTTCTCAACAAGAAAGACAGTTACATAGCCTTTTTGGTTTTTCACAAGTGTATTTTTCATTTCGCATCCATTACATTCAGCTTCATCTGGTGTTGTTCGCATCGCATCGTTGCGCAATTCTCAGAGCAGAATAAGCTTTGTCGGCCGTTTCTTTGATCTGTTGCACCTTCTTATGCAAGCTATCCAAACAGTAAATTCTTTGTCCGGTAACATCTACTTGCTCTGAAGGACTTTTTTACAAGGTCATGGGTAGTTTCGCTCTGATGGCATAACAAATTCAGAGACTGTTCAAGTGACTCCAACGTCTCATCGTCTATGTACCCTCTTTACTAAAGATCTTGGTTCATGAAAAGATGTTTATGTTATTTAACTGGTAAAAAAAAACTTTGAATGTTGCAGGAGAGCAGATTATGCTAGGATTATGTTTGTAGATTTTTTTCACGACAATTCACAAGAACGCTGTACTCTAATTTCTATAATCATCGCATGGTTCGGCTTATTTCTCACATCATATGGTTATTTTGAGAGTACAAATGTTGAATAGAAACCCTCTCGATCAAATCATGAGCTTCAGCACCAATGGCACCTGCACCTTTTCCCCAGCATACAATTTTTGCATCCCATAGTCAGTTGTCAGATAAGCATTTTTTTAATTCCAGGTTGATGCCTACAGCTTGAAAAATTTGTAATACCTTCCCTTTAATTCTGTTGGGCTAAAACAAGCATCTCCGTAAGCTGCGGTTTATGCCCTGGACATACGGTGCAGCTGAGAAAGATTTCTAGTAATAGCTCTGAAAATTTACGCTTACAAAAGCTTCATTTTTTTGTGATCACGACAGGTTTGCTTTGCAGGTTCTCTGAACATATTCCCTATATCTCTATTTCCTTCCTTCGCTAGCTAACGTTTTCTTTTGTGATGAGAGTTAGGCTACCACTAGCCAAGATTGTCCATCTCATCTATGTATTTGAGAAAGCAAGATATTTGAGTCAACAACTTTCAGACCCGGCTCTATAGCATTTACTCAACAGTAAGTAATCAGTAGGTAAGTGAATCTGCAGCGATCATGCTGTTGTTTGCTAAGCAGCTTACGGGTCTTATCCCCCATCACAGCATACCGCCGTCGATGTGACTACCTCTCGTGCTCGTCTCTACTGCTCCCTCCTCATTGACCGAATATCCAGCTCTTTTTCATTGCCACCTTGAGTGCCCTTCACCTCGATTACGGTACTGTCCTTTGTCTGCCACCGACTGTGCCTAGCAGGTCGGAAAGTGTCAAAATCAAGGCAGACAGGCGTTGGGACCTTGCAGCGCTTTGAAGTGCAGTTATAAACGCAATGCTCTTTTACGACAGCAACTGTTCGCAACTACGGGGATCCGGAAAACTATTCACTGGCGAGATCGCTGACAAGATAGTGAAGCATTTCTAGTGACTTACGCTCGATTTTCATCCTCCCGTTTCTATGCAAATGTGGTTTCTGCCTTTTGAATTGAAACGATTTCCTTTGAAAGTCTTGCATAAATACAATTGCTTTTCGCATGATGGAGCCTTGCAAATCTCTAAGTCTATGTGGGTCAAAGATTCCCATAAGCTGTGCAATTTAGGGCTATCCAAGCACAGGTGTTTCACACCATCGTTTTCCTGCGGCAAACTCGTTAATCTGTTCATTGGGTGAATATCTGGGTATGACTGCAATCAGCGGGAGTCCTGCTCAATGAAGGTTTTGTTGCAGGAGTACAGGCTATGGTATAAGTTTCTTCATTTCATCCCCTCAAGCCAATGTTTAAATTCCACCAAGAATGCGCAATGTCAATGAAAGCCACAATCCGACTGTCTTTGGGAGCCATAATCCGACCCAAGAATGCTTCCTAATTGTATTTCAGAAAGACAGAATTTGCTTGAACCTGGTTCCCAAAAAGTTGGAATTTCTCTATCTTAGAAAAGACATCTTTAGAACTAGTCTTACTCCATTCAGAAGTCAAGATAAGTTTTTGTATTCGAAGATTTTCCCGACTTATTCTCTTTTTGATGCTTATTAATAGCGAACCATGCATAAGAAGTCTCCAACCAAAAATTATCGAGTATCTATTCTGATCCCACTAAGAATTAATCTAGCTATAATTGATCTTGCCAAAAAGCTCTTCCTAACGATCAAAGATCTCTAACAAGAAACGGGCCTCGACGGAGCTACTACCGACATATCACGAACGGTATCGCATTTCAAAGCCTACACGTAGAATGGGGCTGCCCTCCTCATTGACCGAATAAACACCTCTTGAAGAGGGTGCAAGTATGACAAAGCTCAGGTCAAAGGTGTGAGTTCCAATGTTTATTCTAGGTATAGATAGCTGGTATTTTCTTAGAGCATGTAACATGTGATTTCTAAGCCTCGGTCAATTACCTCAGCCAATTACGACGCAAAAGGTGACCGACACCGGAATTACGCTCAGCACCAAGTGGGTGCTCAGCACCCACTTGGTGCTGAGCGTGAATTATGATGCCAACGGCTACGCACTAATGTTTCGTGGCCTCACATCAAAGCGGCGACCATTCGCAGTGAGTTAACGCTTAAGCGACAGGTCCGGAAGGTGTTTGAGTACCGTGGAACACTTCTCGGCAAAGGTGTACGTTCGATGTGAAAAGCCTTTGGCAATTCGTGCTATGTCGGCATGCGCTTGATGTGGTTTTTAGTAGCACATGGAGTGAGCCTAAGGAGAAAAACTTCTAGTCTCAACGCCTTCACGCACATAGAAGTTCTCGTTAGTAGTTAGACCAAGAATTGTTGGGCTTGTCCACAATTGTCAAAATAAAGACGTGACACAACCCATAATTTCACAGCATAATATCAAACTTGTGATCAGAATTTATAGTCAAGTTATGAAGAAAACTCGCGAACCGGTTTCTGCCAACAAAATAACAGTAACATATAGATGCAGACCAGGTAAATGATCAAGACCACTATTTGTACCATCACAGGCATATTAGTTTTCTTTTTTATATGGAAATCGCGTCAAATGAACAGTTTTGCCCATCATAGGTTTGAAAGGTGATAAAGTGGCAACGTTAGTTTGGCGTTTACTCACTTTTTGATTTTCAAAAAAATCCATCCGTATTCATTTGGGCTATGATTTGAATCCAAAGCTAGTCACTGAACACTTTCTTTCATCAACCACTATTTGTCCTATTTTTTAATCCTTTAGATAGCAATTTACAGATATTTCTCTTGATCTCATCGCGCATATGTGTTATTTTAGTTTGTAAACAATTTGCTCGCTTTCCCTGTTTGCTCCTCGGTCGCTACCGTCTATACTGAATTGGCTTAAAGGCAGTGTCCGGGCAAAAACTCGATTTTGAGATTTTGTGCTTACTTGGGCCTATTCGCTACGCTGAATCCAAAAATGCACATTGGAGAGCGCGAAAATGGCGAAAATCGGCTTTAACACGGGAGGGAAATGAGCAAGTGGGCGGGGTCCTCCCCACTGCGAATTCACGTTCCCGGCTTCCGGAGCGACCTTCTCGCTTCCGGTTTCAAGTCAATCATTCGCACTTGGCCTGTAGCGATGTTAGAATGCCCAGCGGAATCAAGAAAATCGCTCCGGCAGTTGGGAGCGTGAAATCGCACTGGGGAAAGCCCCGCCCACCTGCTGATTTCCCTCCTGTGTTAGAGCCCTTTTTCGCCGTTTTCGCGCTTTCCAATGTGGATTTTCGGATTCAGCATGGCGAATAGGCCCGTATAAGTACAAAAACTCAGAATCGAGTTTTTGCCCGGACACTGCCTTTAAGTTAAACTGGACTCAGCGAACTGGAGAAAAAGCACCTTGAACGTAGTTAGGTACCTCGTAGATCTTTATCGGTCGCTCATTTGCCGTTAAAATGGAGTTCGCTTGTCATAGTTATCGTCTTGCGCAACGAGCGGACAAGTATTTTGAGTTCAAGCCCATTCTGCCATTCCTCGTCAAAAGAATGTAGTTAGCCTTGACGATCAACTTACTTCATTGACGCATCTCCAGCTCTGTTTTCCGTACTCTTACAATAATCAGCAGCATTTCTGCGAAGATGGCGTAAGTATGAACACTACTAGAAAAAACAGTATTCAGTATCATGGTCTATTTGACTCAGTGCTCTCTCCACACTTGGGTTAGGTATGCATCAAGCGCTGATCAGTCCTCTGTATTCACCATACGTCTAAAGTTTAGCACTTTTTCTCCAAAAAATACAGTATTGCTTGCAGATTGATGATCAGCGTCTAATACACAATCAGACACTCTTCACTCATGTGCCTCAGGGGTTAGGAGAATTTCACTCACATTAGCACAGAAATGTCCCATGTTTTCTGAGAGTAACCCTGAAACACGTCGTCTACCATAGGCCTCTGAATTCCAACAAATTTTCTATGAACTCAAACTTGCTGGAATACTCTTGCTACAGCTCTAATGTTATGTATAGGTGCCGTGTGACTGCACCTACTTCCGGCAGGTGTGAGACTGGGAGTATCCCCTGCAGCGACGTATTGGCACCCTGGTGGGCGTTCGTTCCCGCGATTCACAAATGGGAAGTGGCTACTTTCCCAACCTCGCAGGTCCAACCTCTATCACTCCAATAAATCCAAAGAATGTCTTGATAGCTCCACATCAGGACTGGCGTTCACTTGAATCTCACCTTTCCTGCTCTTTGGTTTGCTTATCCGTGCACTATTCTTCTGTTTTGTTTACGATCATGTATGAAGGGCATAGCGAAGTTTGCAGAGCGGTTCGTAATAGCCTAAAGTTATCTGATTTCGCACTCAGAGCATTTGTTTGACGAGCGATGTAGATCAATTTAAGTAAAGATCGTATCTCAGGCAATAGCCAGTGTACTCAGATTAATACTCGCGATAACCAGGATTCTCCGGCACTTTCACACTTCACTGAATGGCGCTTTTTTCTGTTATCAGGGTTCGGCACGAGGTGGCTTCCGAATGTGCAAAAGACGAAATCCCCCGACTTTTGCAAAATTTTACGAAGTCACCTTCGACCCGAAATCAAAAACGTCGATTTCAGAAAACCTAACCCAACCTATGTTTTTTTCAGACTTCAAACCGCTATCCCTTTTGCTTTTTGTCCCAAAAACGATATCCAGCTTGCCTATAAGCCACCTGTGCCTGGCCCTGTCTGTTATTCGGATAGAGGTTTGAAGGATGCTGCGGTATCGCTGGAAAGTTGTTTTCTCAGAACCTTGTTTGGATGTAGAGATGATTTGCGTAGTCAAACTTCTAAGACCTTTTTGGCACAGCTGTAACCAACTGTCAATCAAATTCGGTAACTTGAGGCCTAATCCACATAATGTTCATTTCTTTGACCACTTGCGATCTATGGTCTGTATATCCTTTGCACACTCATATTTCTCACATTACTCTTCAATCTCCAGCAATAATCGTTTGGAATTAAGCCTTTCGCGCACACGCTTATGGCCCCATGAGGGGCGATAAGGGGAGCGAAAGGGGGGGGGGGGAAGACGGTGCAATTAGGCCCTCACCTCGGCTCCACCCCTTCTCAAGTCGCCATGTAGAAAACTTTAGTCGTGATGTGCCATAACAATTTTCTACTCATTGTTGATGAATATTTGAACTAACAATGGAATGCATTTGTTTTTTTTACAGATGTTGGCATTGCTAATTCTGCTACCTATTATTTCGACGGAATCATTCTGGATGACAGCCGAGCTGTTGCGGGTGGATTGGAGGGAAGGATGCCTAACCACTGCCGGTTGCTCTCAGCCCAGATTCAAGGTCTGAAATTGAATTTCATCGTATTACTATAGCTTACCACCTCAAATTGAGAGTGCATCTTCAGGTACTTGAGGACATGTTACCAATTACCGAGAAGATTTCTATCAGTTGGTCTATTTCGGAGCACTTTGTACAGGTAGGCAAACTATCAATTACTTTACTTTTTTGAGCTTTTGAAAAAATCAATTGCTTTACTTTTGAGTTCCTGAAAAAAGTTTTTTTCAAATAAAGTATACTGTATATCAAATGGGTTTTTTGCGGCCATTTTTGTGGCATCCTTATATCTGATACTATTTCGACGTTTACCGCTATACGCACTCTTAATGCGACCAGGACAGAGGAGTGTCGTATTTTTCTCACTTGCGCGCAAATTTGTATCCTTACGCCACTAAGCGGCCGCTTTGTGAAGTGGTACAGTTGGTCCGTCAATCAACGATAGCGTAGAGAACCTATTAGAATTTTGAGAAAGTAGGTCTAGATTAGTTATGTTGAAATTTAATGCAATGCTAAAACATTACACCTCTGAATTGCAATAGTTCATTTTACGGCTGAAAAACAGAAGTGCCACATCGCACCCTGAAGCGCATGTCACATATCTTTCATTTAAGGATGCCTCACGCTCGTTTGTGTCTCACTGGGCAAAAGGTAAACCAGAGGATGTGATGCTCACCTGCCAGGTGGTCGGAACTGACCCGACCTATGGTTTTCCACGAGTCTGCGACCAGACGGCAACAGTTCGCGTTTTTCAAGAAGGAGTTACTGAGGCATTTGTGAGTTTCGACGCTTGATGCACTAACTATTGCTAATTATTCGTTATCCCATGCTCTCATACGGAAGTAGCTGCGATTGCGCAAGACTATAATGTTGCTACTGTTTTATTGCGTTAACCCAATAGTTGTAGGGTCGAAACCGACGTCATCAGGACATGGCCACTACCACTGCAGAAACGGAAGAGGAGTTGGGCAAGAAGCTGATCGAGATTAGAGCCAAATGCTTTAACGCCACTCTTGCTATACAAAAGCATACAGAGAGATGTCCATGGTGCCCGAATCCCTCCGATGTAACACTCATTGAACAAACGGTTAGTGACACTTCTCCTTCAGAATTAATCAAACTAGCGAAATTAAATTCAACATTTTACTTTCTTATCACCCATGATTCCTTTTCGGAAAAAAGCTTCATTTCTAATCATTTGACAGTCAGATTTCTGATTGATTTTAACCCTCTAATTCTACTGCTCCGAACTCCCTAATGATTAAAAGGAAAAAACAGTTCAAAGTCATGGTCTAAAGCATCAGTTCTATCCCTGCGAAAGAAGTATTTTTTTTCCATAGACCATGATTAGCGAATGACCCACTGAGCTGCTACTGAGGCCTGGCTTGTGTGCTTAATAGCGCAAAAGTTTCCTGCTGCGAGACCACCGCACCTTCGCAGTAGTCACTAGTAACACTGAATGCTCCTGAGATTGGGATTTACAGCTGCCAGAAGATATCTCTGCCGAATCGAATTCGATTTTCTCACAGTTGAAAGGAGATGAAAAGCTACTGCATGTATGTGTTCTGTTACTGGCGGGCATTGCTGTCCTAGCATCAGTGGGCCTCGCATGTGTACTGGTTGCTTTTCTTCGACAGAAAAGGTTCGTAAAGTTTCCGCATTTCACAGTTATCATTTATGAAAACAAGTATCAGTACTTTTTTAGGATTCATCGCCATATTTACGAGAAACCGCGGCATCATCCTTCCCTGTCATCCTGGAAGACCGATGGACACGCCAGGTTAGTACCACAATTTCTACCGTTTTCTGTTACGGTAGTCGCTACTATAGGATCTCTAATTCTCGTAGTAATACCATATCTCATCGCATAGTGGTAGAAAGTGGTTGATATGCACGCGCTGAATCGCGTTGATGATTAATAGGCATCATCTCTGCGGATATTTTGAGTGGTCAGCTGGTATCTATACCTTTCTTTTCAGGTACGATATGCCTTGGGAACAGACTCGTCCGCTCACTTATAAACTGTCATCATCGTCGAAATCCGAAGCTACAACCACATCGCCGCTTGACTCGGTGTCGTCACTCCATGGCTCTCCTCCAGTCGTCATCCCATATGGCTTCCGATCTGGATGTACAAAACCGCAGACAGACCTCTATCATCATATCTCTCCTAACTCCTCTATAGCGGATCATGACTCTGGGAGGGGCTCAATATGAGTACGTTGTCACAATGAATTGACTCAGGTACGTCGTTAGGATCACTTTTTTTGCAAAATATCTGTTACCTGGTTTTTTAGACCAAATCTACCAAAAATTGCACTGCTGTCATCTTACAAACATGTACACCCAGTACTATGTGCTGCTAAACGGACTCTATCTGGAAAGGCCATGGAGGGCGCATATCGCGACAATCAAAACTCAGATACCTCATGGACGGTGACCCTTGTGGTAAAGCAAGATACTGATTTTTGTAAGTTTGAGATCGTGTTTTTATTTTAAAGAACGTCATATCAAACTTTACAGGCAGTCATTACATACATTCTCAAGTAACATTCTATGTCGGGTCGCCATACAACAGAAGCCGTGACGACGAATGCGAGACAATCTACGGACACTTGTGGAAAGAATTCTTTGTGCGCCTAATTCTGATCTCTGTTGATGCAGTGAAAGGGGTAAACCTGGAAACGTCATCTCCAATCAATATGCTGGAAAAAGATCTCTTTTAAAAGGCTAGATTTTATATGTCGCGTCAGTACTTTGTTAAATAGTACAGTACTGGTTTCTGTTTGTATTAATGAGTAAAAACCCGAATCTTACAAACTCTGGAAGTTCCAATTGCGGTCTTTGTCAGTTTTTAAGTTTTACAGCGTCTCTCTTCTCTTTCCGCATCGGAGTCGGGTCACTGGAGTAGACGATATTCAAGAAAGTTTTCCTCATTCCAGGTCAAGTTGTCGATCTCATGCTTTTGCTACTTTCTGCCTCCTTCCCCCCTTCCAATCTTGTGAATAAATGTAAATATTTTCTTGTAAATATATGTACAGATGTATATATTACATATGTATAGTGTATAAATAAATATTGATTTATAGAATTTATGAATGCAGTTGTCTGTGAAATTGTGCGCTAGTTTACAATCATGCTCATACGTCATAAAGATTTTCTAGATGAGAGTTGGCGTTTTTCAATCCCGGCGCTTCCAAACATTCGCAGCTGGTAGCAAATGGTATATAAAACTGAGAATGAGAGAGGTAAAAGCTTGTAACAGTTTTACTGCTCGAAACCCTGGAGAAGTAGTTTTGATCTTACACTGAGTTGTCAGTGCAGTACTACTGCTAAAACGTAATGAAAGCTGATAATAAAGCAGTCGCTCAATTTGTAGAGAGCACTGCAAAATCTTCACAATTATTAGGTTGTCAAGAAAATAATGTCGTTTTTTATTTGCTTGCTACAACAAAGCAAACAAACTCAATCCAACAAAGGGTAAGAGGTACTGTTCGATAGAGCAAAGCAAGCTGTACAAGATGGCATTCATGATTTTGCGCCAAGCTCGATCCACGGAGAGTTCGCACTCAAAATCTAAAGATTTCTAAATGCTCAAAAAATCCAAAAAATTCAAATCTTCGTCCAGATATTTTCTACGGACCTCCCACTCGCTTACGTCAATACTTTCGATATCTGATATCCATATGTGCGATTGCTGTATTTTTTCGTTAACTAGAAACTGAGAAAACGAAAATTTTCCTGATTTTTCCAAAGCAATGCTGAGCCGTTTTTGCATATGTAGTTCTTTACTACAAGCCTACGTAAGCATAACTAAAGGTTTTCAGCCTATTTCGAACGGTACTTTTCGAGAAATGTCGATTTTAGCACTGAAACTGAGACGAAAAAATCCGCATTCGATATTTTTCGAGAACTATCGCTTGGAATGGGCTGAAAGTCTACAGTTATGCTTACGTAGGCTTGTAGTACAAAACCACATATGCAAAAACGGCTCAGCATGGCTTTGAGGAAAATAGGGAAATTTTCGTTTTCTCAGTTTCTAGTTAAGGAAAAAATACAACAATCGCACAGATGGATATCAGATATCGAAAGTATTGACGTGAGCAAGTGGGAGGTCCCTAGAAATTATTTGGACGAAGATCTGATTTTTTTCGATTTTTTGGGCATTTGGAAATCTTTAAATTTTGAGTTCGAACTCTCCGTGGATCGAGCTTGGCCAAAATCGTGGACGCCATCTTGTAGAGCTTGCTTTGCTCTATCGACCAGTGCCCCTTACCCTTTGCTGGGTTGATTCTGTTTGCTTTGTTGAAGCAAGCAAATAAAAAACGACATTATTTTCTTGACAACCTAATATTAATTCGTCACCAAATAAAGTAAGGCTTTGACCATTATTTACCTATTTTACCCGTGTTGCCGGTGTTACGAGTGTTACCAGTATTGCTCGTGTTACCAGTGTTACCGGTGTTACTCATGTTAATGTTATTAGCGTTACCGCTTTTATTGCTTTGAAGAAATGAGGCTTAGGCGCCCGGCTCCACCCATCGCACATCTAATCCTAGCGCACTTCTCCATTCTGAGCAAGTCTAATCTGCTTATAATAACAAGGTGACGTTATTATTATACCAGTGTTCGTTTTTCAAATCCTTTACTTGAACATGGGGTCATTATTACTCAAATACAGATTGAATTAACGTCATTAGGCAGTGCAAAACAAAACCTTGGTAAAACCTGTTAAACATGTAGTTGACATGTCAAATTCTCGGACACGTGGCAGAAGGTTGACACTCCTTCCTGTGAATTTGGGACAAAATATGGTACAAGAAGCATCCATCGAATATCCTTCTTCGAAAAATGGGTCCGGATAACGGAAAAGTACCAACTA
This sequence comes from Cylicocyclus nassatus, assembly GCA_958299035.1. Lineage (NCBI taxonomy): Eukaryota > Metazoa > Nematoda > Chromadorea > Rhabditida > Strongylidae > Cylicocyclus > Cylicocyclus nassatus. The sequence goes on from CATQJL010000223.1 coordinate 23,792,060, forward strand.
ATCTCCCAATGACAATAACAATTCTGGATACAGTCAGAAGTGTCTGCATAATCTGCTCATCGTATTGCGATTCTGTGTATGTTTGCATTATGATTAGCAATGTAGTCAAACATCGGGCGCACTACTCACCCGGAAATCGGATCTCGTTCGAGCAGCGGATGGGCTCGAAGCGTTCTTCAAGCCGTGACTAAGCTAAGACGACGATTACCGTACTGTAGCGACGCCCGAACCATATTCAGTTCAGGCCAAATACTTTCCCAAAGCTTTCCTTGGTAGTATTTAAAAAAAATCACTGCTTCATTTTGCATTCTCATTTTCAGTCGCATTTGTCATGCATCGCGACAGGCTGTATGCCGATGTGTTATCTCATTATAGGGAGCGTGGGTTATGGGTCCGTCTCGAGTAGCTTTAGTCCAGCTTGAAATGTCTTGCTCCTTATTTTATGCTTTTAGAAGGCTCAAGAAAGCTTTAGCTATATTTACATTCGTTTCAAGTGTGAAATTCCAGTGCTTCATAGACAGACATTTTTCAATAAGTCGACATTCCACAATTACTAAAAATTTAGCTGGAGATGGACTTGTAATGTTGGTGTTTTGTGTTCATACATATTAGTTTCACCTAAAATCTGTTGCTTCTCTTACTTCTTCGTTATTTCTTCTCGCTACCATTGCCTACTACAGCCGCGCAGAGAGTTAGGTTTGGATGTAAATCTATCGCAATCTGACTTTTCTTTGAACCTTTAATTGCAAAAGTTTTCTTTGGATTCTGGTCGAGAAATTTTTTAATGGATATCGTTCACGTTTATTTGTGCGCCACTTGATATCTTTGAAAGCAGGCTGAGCACAAGTGCTCTCATGTTGCTGCATAACGGGTTGGAGCCTCTTCTTCAATCCAGTCTTTATTTTCTCAATTTAAGATACTTTAGCCACTAGTGTAGGCTTGATGAGTTTAGAGCTGGTGTGAGCTTTAAAAGCCTCATTGGAAGGTTTTGAAGAAGCTTATGAGCACTCCGAATTTCCATACTTTGATGTGTTTATATTAGGGTGAACGGTAAAAAATGGGACACCTTGAGAATAATTGCAGATTTCTCAAGGAAGGAAAGTGACTGAACTTTCCAATTTTGATGGATATTAGAATAAATTATTCTCTTTCAGATAGCACCTATATAAGGTCATTTAAATAATTGATAATTTTTATACTTGCTAAAATGCAAAGTTAGTTACTTCGAGAAATTATGAAGTTTGAGCAGTATCGGCGCAGTGAAACATGTGAGACCACCCAAAGTACCACTGCTGGAGTGAGTGGTGGGACAGTCACCAAACCCACGACGGCTTGATGGCTTTAACTCTCAATGTCAGGAGATATGCCCATTAACAGCTTCGAGAATAAAGATAAGCGTTATTCAATTCTTTGCAGGTAAACGCATATTTTCTAGGTATCGTCTGATAGAGCTTTTTACGCTCTATTCATCCATATGCAGCTTACTTCAGATTTTATCTATCTTCGGAAAATATAGGGCAAAACATGATTTTTTGGTTTTTTGTTGCGCCAAAAAATAGCTATTTTTCAGGTTTTTTCGAATTTTTTTTCTGAAATTGAAAAGAAATCTCGCATTTAATGTATCGTTCGAAAGAGCATGAAGAGCTCTTTCGAATGGTATGTCATTTGCTTTACGATTTTACGGTATAACAGCGCAAGATTGAGGATTGTGCAAAAAACCCTGTTCGAGTTCTTCACGGCGCCACGTGTAGGGTAGTGAAAGAGGAGCGTTAACGCGTTGTCAGAATAATAAGCGAAGGTCGCCCATGTAAGCGACGTTTAAGTTGCTGCTTACTTGCTGTTGCCAGAAACAAAAAAATTCCAAAATGTAATGAAAATCAAGCTGTCCCACTTTTTACCGTTCACCCTAATAGTTTGCCTGAAGTACGGCTCTACGCATTACTCTGGACCTGCCCCCAATCTCAATTCATGAATGCTTCTTGTTAAGCGCAGCTACTCATGCCTACCCAAACTGAAAAACAAATTTATCACAAGTTTTTCATTAAATTTTTGTGTAGAAAATCACAGTGATATCGAATTCAAAAAAAAAACGGTCCAGAAATGTTGGCAAGTGTGCTTGAGAATGTGCTTGGTCAGTATTGAATATAGAAAAAACGACCCAAAAATGTTGGCATGCCGTGTATTTGTCATCGTAAATCCCCGTGCCAGGTGCCCCGCTTCCTCTTGTTACAGTATCCGCTTCAGTAGAGGTATTCAGAGTGGCCCAGGTACTTTCATGGTACGTTTCATACTCAGAAATCGCCTTTTTCTCTAAAACTGCACAGTTTTCCAAACTTAAACTACGACTTTCTTCAAAAACTCAAGTCATTATAAACCTCTTGCAAGGCAAACAGTCATTTATTCATTTAGCTTTTCCATATGTATGTTTTCCTTTTCACATCCATTCCTTTCGGCTTCATCTGTTGTAGTTTGCATCACATCGTTGCGCAATTCTCAGAGCAAAATAAGCTTTGTCGGCAGTCTCTTGATCTGTCGTACTTTCTTGTGCAAGCTATCCAAACAGTAAACTCTTTGTCCGCTAACACTTACTCGTCTAAGAGGATTTTCTTTTCAAAGGTCGTGGGTAATTCCATTCTGATGGCAGAACAAATTCAGAGATTAGTTCAGGTGACTGCAACCTCCCATTGTCTGTGTACCCAGTTTGCTAAAGATCTTAATTCATGAAAAGGTATTCATGGTATTTGATTGGTAGAAAAAAATTTTCTTGCAGGGGTACATGCTAGGATTATGTTTGTTGGTCTCTTTACGAAAGTTCACACGAATGCTGTGCTCTAATCTCTAAAATCATCACATAGTTCGGCTTACTTCTTACATCTTATGGTTACTTAGAGAATATAAATGTTGAATAGGAACCCTTTAAATCAAGTCGTGAGCTTCAGTACCCATGGCGCTTTTGATTTGGACCTTTTCCACAGGATACAATTTTTGCATCTCACAGTCAATTGTTAGATACGCATCTTTTTGCGTCCAGGTTGATGACTACAACTTTTGAAAATGTAAATTCTTTTTTAATTCTATTAGGGTGATCGGTAAAAGGGGCAGATTTTTATTACATTTTGAGGTTTTCTGTTCCCACCAACAACTAGCAGGCTGCAACTCAAACGTTGCTTACATAACCGATCTTCGCCTATTATTCTGGCAACGTGTTAGGTACTGCTCCTCTCTCATTACCGTACGCGTGACGCCGTGAAGGACTCAGACAGGGTTTTTGGAACAATTCTTAATCATGCGCTGCTATACCGTAAAATCATGAACCAAGTGACATACCATTCGAAAGAGCTCTTTATGCTCTTTCAAACATATGTTAAATGCATGGATTTTTTTTTAGTTTCAGAAAAAAAGCGAAAAATCTGAAAAATAGCCATTTTCTGGCGCAATAAAAAACCAAAAAACCATGTTTTGTCCCATATTTTCCCAAGATATTAGGTCGTTCCGAAAGTAATGTCGCTTTCTTCAAACGTACGTCACATCTCGTGGAACAAAGATGTGTAAGAGATTCTGGCAGCGTTTGATGCAGCATTTCATTCTCTTTCTAAAGATTATATAATTACCGCACAAAACTGAATAAACTCTGGAAAAATTATCGGAATCTGCGACCCATGCTTTTTGAGAAGGTCAAGTTTCACAATTTTTCTAAATTCTTATAACAACTCCCGGAAGGAGTCCAATTTATGTATGGATAGAGCAAACCCTACCGGAAACAGCACAACTTTTTTCTACTTTTCAGAGCTCGTCATAATTTCTGCATAGATTTTTTGACGGAACCACCGAATCTTAGCAGGCTCGTCTCAGACACTAATGCATCAAACACCAAGAAATCTTCGAATTTTGAAACTTACAAAGATGGATTATGGTTTTACACCAACTTTACAAAGCAAATGAGTGTTTACCGCCTCAGATTAGCAACTTTCGAAAATTCCGGGTACAACCTAGGGCGCTCTAGAAAACCTGAATTATGATGATTTTATCTCGAAAGACTTGATAAATCGGAAACCAAAAACAAATGGTGGAAAGAGGAGAAAAAGCTGCGTCGAATGACACCCGAGTTGCTTGCCGGTTATTGTTCTGTGAGGTTTGAGTTGACCAAAGATGGAATTTGATGGCATTTCAAAATTGATTTCAGAAACTCTAAGAAGCAAGCTAAGGAAAAGAAAAAAAATTACTCTGTATCCTATAAGGTTTACTTTATTTACCAGCTACTTGTACTTCTTCGGAGAATAGGTAGAGAAATTTAGAAAAATAGCCGAACTTGACCATGGCAAAAAGCATGAGTCGCAGATTTTGTTGATTTTTCGAGAGTTCATTAAGAATCATGCAATGAAATTACAACCTTTACAAAGACGATGAAGTGCTGCATCGAATGCTCCTAAGGTCTTTCAAAAATCTTGATTCTGTAAAATGTGGTGTTCATTTGAAAAAGTGACATTACTTTCGGAACGACCTAATAGACAAAATCTGAGGTAACCTGCATATGGATGGATAAAGCGTAAAAAGCTCTATCAGATGGTACCCAGGAAACATGCGTTCACCTGCAAAGAATTGACTAACGCGTATTTTTGTTCTCGAAGCTGTTAATGGCCATATCTCCTGACTTTGAAAGTTGAGGCCATCAAGCCGTCGGGGGTTTAGTGGTTCATCCACTCCAGCAGTGGTACTTTGGGTGGTCTCACATGTTTCACTGCGCAGATACTGCTCAAAGTTCAGAATTTATAGAAGTGACTAGCTTTGCATTTTAGCAGGTGTAAAAATTATCAATTATGTAAATGACCTTATATAGGTATTGTTTGAAAGAGAATAACATATTCTAACATCTATCAAAATTGGAAAGTGAGTTATTTCGTAAGTGCCCCATTTTTTACCGATCACCCTAATATTTAGTCTACCACAAGCATCTCCGTAAGCTCCATGTTAGCCTTTACGTCCTGGACGTACGGAGTGCAACTGAGAAGGATCCTTATTAACAGCTTCAAAATTTACTCTTACAAGAGACTTTTGTAATTTTTTGTGGTCACGAAAGGTGCTTTGCAGGTTTTCTGCACATTATCCCTGATATTCCGTATTCCCTTCCTTCGGTAGCTTACATTTTCTTTGATGGTATAGAGTAATGCTATCAGTAGCCAAGATTGTCCAACTCATCTATGTATTTTAGAAAACAAGGTATTTGAGTCAAACTTCTTTCAGACCCGGCTCTATGGCATTTACTCGACAGTAAGTAATCAGTAAGTAGGGTAAGAGAATCTGCAGCGATCATGCTGTTGTTTGCTAAGCAGCTTACGGGCTCTTATCCCCGCATCACAGCATACCGCCGTCGATGTGACTACCTCTCGTGCTCGTCTCTACTGCTCCCTCCTCATTGACCGAATATCCAGCTCTTTTTCATTGCCACCTTGAGTGCCCTTTACCTTGATTACGGTACTGTCCGTTTGTTTGCCACCGACTGTGCCTTGCTTTTTGCGCAGGTCGGAAAGTGTCAAAATCAAGGCAGACAGGCGTTGGGACCCTGCAGCTTTGAAGTGCGGTTATAAACGCATTTATGCTCTTTTACGACAGCAACTGTTCGCAGTCACGGGAATCCGGGAAACTATTCACTGGCGAGATTGCCGACAATATTAGTGAATTATTCCTAGTGGCTTACGCTCGATTTTCATCCTTCCGTACGCTAAAGTGGCCTCCTACCTCTTGAAATGATTTCTTTTGAAAGTCTTGCATAAATACAATTGCAGTTTTCGCAAGATGAAGGCTTGCAAATCTCCCACTAAGTCTATGTGGGTCAATGATCCCCATGAGCTGTACAGTTTAGGGTTTTCCAGTGCAGGTGTTTCACACCATCATTTTCCTGCGGCAAGCTCGTTAATCTGTTTATTGGGTGAATATCTGGGTCCAACTGCAATCAGCGGGAGTTCTCCTCAGTGGAGGCTTATTTTTATAGGAGTACAGACTATAAGATATTCTGTTTTCACTTCTCAAGCTACTGTCTCAATTCACCCAAGAATGTGAACTGTCATTGGAAGCCGCAATCAAAGTGCTTCAAGCCCAAGAATGCTTCTCTGCTTGAATCTGGTTCCCAGAAAGTTGGAATTTTTCTATCTTGTAAAAGACATCCTTGAAACTAGTCGCGCTCCGTTCAAAAGTCAGATAAAATTATGTATTCGAAGGTTTTCCTAATTTATTCTCTTTTTGATGCTTAATTTAATAGCGAACCTTGCATAAGAAGTCTCCAACCAAAAACTGTCGAGTTTCTATTCTGATCATCGCTGAGAATTAATCTAGCAATAATTGATGTTGTCAACAAGCTTCTCCTGACAATCGAAGAACCTCTAACAAGAAACTGGCGGCGACGGATGCATTGCGCCATTATCGACATATCACGAGCGGTATCGCATTTCAAAGCCCACACATAGAGGAGCTGCTCTCTTCATTGACCGAATAAACACCTCTTGAAGAGGGTGCAAGCTAGAGGACAAAGCTCAGGTCAAAGGTGTGAGTTCCATTGTTTATTCCGTGTACAGATAACCGGCTAATTTTGAAACAACATGCGCGTTGTCTCCGAGCCTCGGTCATTTACCTCAGCCATTACGACGCAAAAGGTGACCGACACCGGAATTACGCTGTCCAATTAGTACTGAACGAGAATTATGATGCCAACGGCTACGCGTTAATGCTTTGTAGCTCTTTGATCAAGGCCGTTGCAATTCGCACTGAGTTAACGCTTGAGCGACAGTCCGGAAAGTGTTTGAATACCGTAGAACACTTCCCAATAAAGGTGTACGTTCGATGTGAAAACCTTCGGCAATCCGTGCTATGTCGGCCTGCGCTTGATGTGATTTTTAGCACATGGAATGAGCCTGAGGAGAAAAACTTCTAGTCTCAACGCCTTCACTAGAAGTTCTGGTTAGTAGTTAGACCAAGAATTGTTAGGGTTGTCCACAATAGAGATGTGATACAACCCATAATTTCACAGCATAATAACAAACTTGCGATCAGATTTTATAGTCAAGTTGTGAAGAAATCTCGCAAACCGGTTTCTGCCAACAAAATAAAAGGAACATAGTTGCAGATCAGGTGAATGTTCAAGACCTCCACATTGCGTACCATCACAGGCCTAAGTGGCATATAAAATATATTTTTCAAATGAAATTCGCATCATACATGCGCACAGTTTCGCCCATCATAAATTTGAAGGGAAAGTGGGTGACGTTAATTCGGCGTTTACTCAGGATTTGATTTTCGGTTTCAAAAAAAATCCATCGTTTATCGTTCTATCATTTGAATCCAAGACCAGTCATTGGACTTTATTTTCATCGATTACTAGTCTTATTTTTCAGTCCATTAGATAGCAATCTAGAGATATTTTTCTTGATCTCATCGCGCTTGTGCGTTATCGTACTTTGTAAGCAGTTTGATCGCTTTCCCTGTTTGCTCCTTAATCGTCGCCATCTCTACTAAATTAGATTGAAGCAAAATTTGTCACAGCGAACTGGAGAAAAAGCACCTTGAACCTAGTTGGTCACCGCGTAGATCTTTATCGCGCATTTGCCCTCAAAAAAGACATCGCTTGCGAGTATTATCGTCTTGCACAACTAGTGAACAAGTGTTTTGCATTCAGACCCATTCCCTTCCCCTTACTCGTCAAAGAATGTAGATATGAGAAGAGACTTTAGCCTTGACGATCAACTTACTTCATAGACGCATCTCCAGCTCTGATTTGCGTACTCTTACAATAATCAGCAGCATTTCTGCGATGATGGCGTAAGTATGAACACTACTAGAAAAAACAGTATTCAGTATCATGGTCTGTTTGACTCAATGCTCTCTCCACCTTGTGTCAATTATGCATCAAGCGCTGATCAGTCATCTGTATTCACCATACGTCCAGAGTTTAGCACATTTTCTTCAAAAAATGCAGTATTCCTTGAAGATTGATGACCAGCATGTAGTACACAATTAAATACTCTTCACTCGTGTGTCCCCAGGGGTTAGAAGAAATTCACTCACATTAGCACAGAAATGTTCCTCGTTTTCTGAGATTAGCTCTGCAACACGTCGTCTACCATAGATTACAATAGGTTTGTGAACGTTTCCTCTGAATCCCAACATTTTTTTAACGATGAACTCAAATTTGCTGGAAAACTCTTGCTACAGCTCTATTGTTATGTGTAAATGCCGTGTGACTGCACCTACTTCCGGCAGGTGTGAGACTGAGAGTATCCCTCGCAGTTATGCATTCATGCTCGTTGGGCGTCCGTTCCCGCGATTCACAAGTGGGAGGTGGCTACTTTCCCAACCTAACAGGTCCAATCCTTATCACTCCAATGAATCCAAAGAATGTCTCAATAGCTTCACATCAGGACTGGCGTTCGCTTGAATCTCCCCTGCTTTCCTCCTCTTTGGTTACCTCGCTCGTGCACAATTTTGTTTTCTGTTTTGATTACCTCAATCATGATTATGTAAGCGGGGCCTAGTGAAGTTTGCACGGTTATCAGATTTCACACTTAGAGCATGTGTTTGACGAGCGATATAGATCAGTTTGAGTCAAGATCGTATCTCAGACTTTGGTAGTAGCCAGTATATAGATTAGAATTTGCGATAACTAGGATTTTTCGGCACTTTTGCACATCACTAAAAAGCGCTTTTTCTGTTGTTCGGATAGAGCTTTGGAGAGTGCTGCAGTATCGTTGGGAAGTTGTTTTTTTCAAGAGCCCTTGGTCGGATGCAGATTTGCGTAATTGAGCTTTTGTAACCTTTTTGACACTAGCTCAAAATGACATTCAAAATACAGTAATCGAATAACAGTTTCGTCCTTATGATCAATGCCCTGTATTATCTCTGCACACATTATTTCTCCTGTTCTTCATTGATCTCGAGCAAATTTTTTGGAAAAGGTCTCGCGCATTCGTATGCCCATAAGGGGGGGGGGGGGGGGGAGGCGGACAATTGGTCCTCACCTCGGCCCCATCCCTCTTCAGGTCACTTTATAGAAAACTCCATACGTGATGCTGGCCATAACATTTTCTTTTACTCATTGGTGATGAATTTACCAGCAATGAAATGCAAATGTTTTTTTTACAGATGTTGGCATTGCTAATTCTGCTACCTATTATTTCGACGGCATTCTGGATGACAGCCGAGCTGTTTCGGGTGGATTGGAGGGAAGGATGCCTGACCACTGCCGGTTGCTCTCAGCCTAGATTCAAGGTTTGAAATTGAATTTTGTTGTAACTATAGCTTACCACCTCAAATTTGAAAGTGCGTTTTCAGGTACTTGAGAACATGTTACCAATTACTGAAAAGATTTCTATCAGCTGGCCTATTTCGGAGCACTTTGTACAGGTAAGAAAACTATCAATTACTTTACTTTTTGAGTTTCCAAAAAAGTGTTTGGATAAAGTGTCCTGTATATCAAATGGCTTATTTGCGGCCTTTCTTGCGGCTTTCTTATATTTCTCATCAATAGTATTTCGGGATATACCGCTATATGCACTCTCAATGCGACCAGGACAGAAGAGTATCGTATTTTCTCACTTGCGCGCACATTTGTATCCTTACGCCATTAAGCGGCCACTTTGTGAAGTGGTATAATTGGTCCGTCAATCAACGATTGCGTAGAACCTATTAGAACTTCGAGAAAATTGGTCTAGACTAGCTATTTTGAAATTCAGTACAACGGCACCCAAAACATTGACACCTGTAAATTATCAGGTTGTGTAATAAGTCTATTCACATGTTTTCTCAATATTTTACAAAGCATTTGGAGAAATTTTTGTATGTGTTTGGAAGCTCTAAATCTGTTTTATCAAACTGCTGTAATTATTTTCTCCATTCTTAATTAGTCGCAAAAAAGTCAGCTGTTAAATTATTATAGTTCATTTTACCACTGAAATAAAAATGCCATATCGCAGCTTGAAGTGTATGTCAACACATCTTTAATTTGAGGATGTCTCACGGTCGTTTGTGTCTCACTGGGCCAAAGGTAAACCAGAGGATCTGACGCTGTCATGCCAAGTGGTCGGAACTGACCCGACCTATGGCTTTCCACGAGTTTGCGATCAGACGGCGACAATTCGCGTTTTCCAAGAAGGAGTTGTTGAGGCATTTGTGAGTTTCGATGCTTGATCCACTAACTATTGCTAATTATTCGTGATCCCATGCTCTCATACGAAAGTAGCTGCGATTGCGCAAGACTATAATGTTGCTACTGTTTTAATGCGTTAACCCAATAGTTTAGGGCCGGAATCGACGTTATCAGGACATGCCTACTACAGCTATACCGGAAGAGGAGTTGGGCAAGAAGCTGATCGAAATTCGAGCCAAATGCTTCAATGCCACGATAGCTGTGCGAAAGCATACAGAAAGATGCCCATGGTGCCCGGATCCCTCCGATGTTACACTCATTGAACAAAGGGTTAGTGGACAATTTTTCTTTAAAACCAAATTAGATTAATAGAATTAAATTCAAAATTTTATTTCCATCACCTATGATTCCTTTTCGAGAAGAATGCATCATTTCTAATCATTTCACAGTCAAATTTTCGATTGATTTTGACCCTTTAATGCTGCTGCTCCAAAATTTACTATCTAATGAATCCAGCGCCTACAAAAGTAGCGTAGACCATAATTGTCGAATGACCAAACGAGTTGCTGGCCTGAGCAAGTTTCCTTAGTAGCGCGAAAAATCCCTGCTGTGAGGTCACACACTTCTACCATAGTCACCAATAACTCTGAATGTCCCTAGAGTCAAAATTTTGCAGCTGCCAGATGCCACCTCTGCCGAATCAACTTCGATTTTCTCACAATTAAATGGAGATGAGAAGCTACTGCATGTATGTGTTCTGTTACTGGCGGGCATTGCTGTCCTAGCATCAGTGGGCTTCGCTTGTGTACTGGTTGCTTTTCTTCGGAAGAAAAGGTTTGTGAAGTTGTCCGCATTTCACTATTATTATAAAAAACAAGTACCAGCTTTTTAGGACTCATCGCCATATTTACGAGAAACCGCTGCATCATCCTTCCCCGTCAACTTGGAAGACCGATGGACACGCCAGGTTAGTACCTTAATCACTATACCATTTTCTGTTACGGAAATCGCATCATCTCATACCTTATTCGCTCATGACAGATACGTGCAGATATTTTGAGTGATCAGCTGATATACCTCTCTTTTTAGGTACAATATGCCTTGGGAGCAGACTCGTCCGCTCACTTATAAGCTGTCATCATCGGCGAAATCCGAGGCTACAACCACATCGCCGCTTGACTCCACGTCGTCACTCGGTTCCTCGCCTCCAGTTGTCATCCCATATGGCTTCCGATCAGGATATACAATACCGCAGACAAACCTTTATCATCACATCTCACCTAACTCATCGATAGCGGAGTGCGACTCTGGGAGGGGCTCAAATGAGTGCATTGTCACAAAGAAGTGACTCAGGTACGTCGTTGAAAGCGCTTTTTTCGCAAAATACCTGTTATCTAGTTTTTTTTAGAACAAATCTATTAAAAACTGCGATGTTGTCACCTTTCAAACATGTACATCCAGTACCACACGGTGCTAAACGGACTGTATCAGGAAAGACCATGATGAGGGCGCACATTGCGATAATTGAATGTGATCAAATACCTCGAGGACGGTGACCCTTGTGGTAATCGAGATACTGACTTTGTAAGTTCGAGATCGTGTTTTCATTTTAGAAGGACATCATATCAAACTTTACAGGCGGTCATTACAAGCATACTCAAGTAACATCCTATGTCGGGTCGCCGACCAAAAGCCGTGATGACAAATACCGAGACAGACAATCTGCGAAGAAAGAATTCTTTTTGCGCCCAATTCTGGCCCCTGTTGATGCAATCAGAGAGTTGGCTAAGCTTGGAATTGTGATAATCAATTTGCTGAGAAAGATCTCTTTGACTGAATTTTGTATGTCGCGTCAGATGCTATGTTTAGTACAGTACTGGTTTCTGTTTGTATTGGTGAGTAGAAACCCGAATCCTACAAACCCCGAAAGCCCCGAAAACTGCGATCTTTGTGAGTTTCCCTATGTTTTATAACTTCAAGGAAGTTTTCCTCACTTTACGTCAAGTTGTGGACCTCGTGCTTTTGCTACTTTTTGCCTCCACCCTCTCTTCCAATCTTTTGAATGAATGTAAATATTTTCTTGCAAATATATGTACAGAGATATATATATGTACAGTGTATAAATAAATACTGAATTATAAAATTCGTGAATGCAGTTGTCTATACAATTGTGCGTTAGTGTACAAATATGCCCATATTCCCAAGATTTTCTGAATAAGAATTAGCGTTTAATCCAGACGCTTCTAGGCATCCGCAGCTGGCAATAGATGACATCGAAAACTGAAAGTTGCCACAAAAAAGCTTTCTAGATTTTGACTCAAATTTCATAGATAGGTAAAGTGCTGTAATGTAATACTCAGAAAACTGCTGAAAATTTTTTTCTTTTCATCTTGGTCAGCGCAATAGTACTGCTAAACCATCATGAAAGCTTATAATTGCATGGACAACCTTTCAGCCAAACTTTTATATATATTCTGGATTTGATTGTAGAAGTAGAAGCAGGGCCCGGCAGCAGGTGGCGTTTCGACTTTTTCAAAACGAGTTCCCCTTTGACTTTCAAAAATTTCTACGATTTCCTGCTTGATGCCCAATGAACGTAAATGTAAGAAAATAGCTACATCATGCCGCATAACATTTACTGTGCAGGCTAGCAAACTCGGAAACACCTGTCGACGCTTAGTTACCAGCTGGTACACTTCAAAATCATAAAACTTACTTCTTCACTCCTCCTCTCTGCTTCCGTGATATCAGCAATGAAATTTGTTTAGCAGCACAACTTTTTCCACACTTTATCACGATAAAAGCAATCAAGGTGATCTATGTAAGATGAAAAATTTACAACATCAACTTGCATGCCGCTTATCAATTCCGCATCATACTGTCAATCACATTTTCCTAAAATGATCTGAGGTTCGGCGAGTCTGCCTTAGATGACGATAGTTACGCAATGTCATTTTTTTTTCGTTGTTCCATTCTTCAGCAGAGTTGTCATCAAACATGCGGGAGAAGCAACCTGGAACTTCTAGTTTCAAACGAGCTTCAGGGTCTCTAGGCTATATTACCTGCTAGTGACCATTTCCGTAAAATTTCATACCAAGATTTTGCAAATTTCGAACAGAATTAAAACTAAGTACAACATCCTCCGTGGCATGACTGATACCGAAATCAACGTAATGACTCAAAAGACACAGATAACTTCTATAAAAGAAAACAGAACACACCTCCTGCTCTCGGTAAGCATAAATGAAACATCGGAAGTGGGGAACGCTAACATCTGTTGAATTCTGCTTACCACATGAGCAGTCACAAGTCGAATCGACATGATACTGCCGCCAACAATTCTCAAGAATTCTTGATCACCAGAAGATCAAATACTTCTTGAGAAATGTGAGATATAGGGACACTGGAATCCAAACTGATATAGTGCTATGTAAAGCAATCGTGACCATAGCAGACGTTACCTTGCCCTTCGAACAGAATTTTGCCGATATCTTCTGAGATATGTTGCTTGTATGCGGTAGGGGTTCTGCACCATCAAAAAAGTTGGGAACGTTTGCAGATATGGGCGGAGAGTGTTCAGAAGCCTGAATGAAGGAAGAGCACAGACAGAAAACAAAAACTTGATGAAGTTAAAGGAAGTAATTCATGAAAATATGATGGTATTTTCCAAACTTATAGCGGCTCAATCTCAAATAAGTTCTCACCTTGTTTTCTCCACCTTTTCGAGGCCTCGATGAATTGCAGGTCCTTCATCAGAACTTTCGTGTATCATTTTCCTGCATTTTCGACGAGCCAATGAGACCTGAAGTAGAGAGATGGTCAGTATAACTCTAAAGAAAAAAATCTGAGCAATGAACTAGATCATAATAGGGAATAGTTTCGTAGGCCAATCAACACTCTACATTGAATCAAGTCTTCTGCCAAGCAGGCAAACAACTTCAAATCATTTTGAACCCTGCGCCTTATGCGCTTCACGGCTGATAAAACATCGTGTTCGCGCCCATGGCTTCTTCGACTTCGTTCGGCAGTAAACGTTGGTTCAGGTGAAAACTAGCAGCGAGAAAGCGACTACCATGAAAAAGGCCAATAACAAAATAAGAGATCATTACATCATCATGTAATAATATCATTGCTTTTCAGAAAAGGTGAAAAGAGTAGAGTTATGAATTCCTCAAATGGCAAGTTTTGATACTCCCGGCAGCCACCTCTACTTTGAGACAGTGGCATCAAATGTCATCATCATCCACCTTTTGAACACAGGTGTGATCAAGGTATATATCATCTAAAGAGAAAACATTGACCAGACTATTTGAGTTTCCATGGATGTTCATGTATATGATACTATACAGTGTATAAGTAGCGCAAATCAGAAATGATAATGATGATAACTGACGCCGAACTGAGTATCTATACAAGTAATAGATAGATAGAAGAATAATGTAAGACAGCAAACCTCATCCTCTTCTCCATAATCTCAGAGTGACCACCAGCCCTGGGTTTCTCTCCTGTTTTCCCCTTTTTCTGCGCCGCAACGCTCGTTGCTTCTACGGAACCTTCATCTGAAATCGAAACAAATAACCATGCTTGAAAATGCTAAACAAGGACAGTCTGAGAGAAATGTAAGATGAATAAGATGAACAGAAAACTCTAGGGAGATGGTTGAAGATCCAGCTGATGTTAGTGCCGTGGGATTGGAGCGCACTTTCTAATTCTACACGCTCCCATGCAAAATCTATTTGAGGCTGTAGCAAATGTAATAGTTCATGCTTTTGGAAGCGGATTTGTGGTAGTAGTAACACTTTCAACCTAGTTTACATTTATGTCAAGAAACTCAGAAAATTATGTGAGCGTAAGCAGGGAGCCACCCCAGGTGGCTCCCAGGTGGCGCGGGAGCCACCTAATTTGGAAAAACAATTGCCATTCCCTGAGTTCACATAAGTTTTTCATAATTTTTCATACATTGTTTCCACTCCTTGCTATCTTATCGTGCACCAAATTTGGTGTCATATCGTTACCTAATTGTTGCAAACGAGCCTAATCTTTGATTTTTCGTTCCAAAAAATTCCTATTTGAACTCCCGCGTGCTCTTTTGGGGTTGCTTGCGAACATTTGATGGGCAATGGGGCACATTAACGGCGAAGGGGGGCGAGAAAGGATACACTGCTTTGCAAACAGTGTCTGTTTTTGAAGTATAAAGCGGACATATACGTATATACTTATTGTCATTAGAACTGTAGAGTATCTTGGGTAATTCGAGATTTCTTCATCGAATGAATGAATATCGAATAAATTCGAAAATAGAAAATCTCGAAAATAAAATTTGATTGCTAAATCACTAGCGTCGATATATATGCAGGTATCTGCAATGTAGCATCATTCTTCAATTAATTTCTCCATTTCGTTTTCCTCTTCAAATTGCAAACGTCATTTGAGAAGCAAATCTTACGCCCTGTGAGAGAAATAAGTCTCAATAGAATCTTTAAATTGTGATAAGGCTTAGTAGAAAGTTTGATTCTCATACTTTGGATGGAAAATGAGTTACCCGGAAGTGATAAAAATCATGAATATCGGTCTCCTTGACTGAGTAGATTGAAGTGCCGTCTACAAACATTATATGTCGATTACTGCCTACCTTGATCGTTAAGAACAAATTCCGTAAATTTTGAAGATAGAGCTCTGATTTTGAAACTTTTTTCTTCAAAAGTAATTTTTAGTGTTCGGAGTCTATCTGGAATGCACGATAAGCTCCCTTACCTATATTGAGTTTCTTCAATTCTCTTCACTTTGAAGAATACGAAAAGTCAAGGAGAAACCCTATCCTGCTCTGTTGCAAGATCATGATACACTTCGTCAATTTTCCGAACAAATTAGAGTGTTGAAACACTCCACCGAAAATTCTCATAAATGTTTAGTGCATGAGGGTGCTGATGCATTTCTTTTGCTGTTGCACATCAAATTTTTCCGGGGCTCCGCCCCGGACCCCAAAATACGATTTTCCCTTTGCTTTTCGTGGCCAAAAACGATATCCAGCTTGTGAAAGCGCCACCTCCGCCGGGCCCTGAGTAGAAGCAGTCACTCAGTAGAGAGCGAGCGAGATCTTCACGATTCTAGATTCGTCACCATTAAGGGACCATTAATATGCTTGTGGTATCACACCTTACATGGAGCAATGCGCAAATTCGCTGACAGCAGTACTCAGAAATTTCAGAAAATTATCATCTGTTAAATATCGTCTAAGTGCTGAAGGCTCCAACGAGGTATCGCCTCAAATACGGTGTTGAAGTAGGTTTGCTTATCGACTCGGAGTTTTAGTGCTTCTCAGGATCAAAAGTACTTTCCGAATGTCCTGCTTTTTCAGAAACAAGGAGCGAACTTGTAAGGCAGTAAATATCAGCTCTTAGCAAGGTCTAGACTGTATTTCTCAATCTTCCGGGACCGACGCTCTTATTGGGCCGTGTGGGTGGGCTCCGCCCTACCTGCGCCCACCTGACATTTCCAATAGGAGTGTCCCCCCGGAAGTTTTAGAAGCTCAATTTCCCCGAAACTATTTTGCGGATTCATGGCTCTCAATAGTAATGCAACAGTTTGTATTGGGACCCTCACTTTATGTCAGCTGAGTACATAAAACGTCATGTACCAAGTGCATGCATCGTGCAGCTTTACTGCGCTAATTGCAATTTTTTGGAGTCCATATACTAATGCTCCATCGTTGTCCAATGCTTCTGACCTCAATAACTTTGCGCTTTCATTGATTACGTCGCTTTGCACTACTATAAACGGGACAATATTCAAAATCTATTAGTGCTTCATAAGTTCGTAGGGTTTTCATTCTCGTTCTCATCTCTTGAAGAGCAGTGGATGGCGGCAAAATGCGTACATCATTGAGAGGGGCTGATTGTACCCTTTGAAATACCAGGAGTTTACAAGATGCTACTGAACAAGAGTCTTTGCGGGATGGGCAGGAGGTTCTGCACTAAAAATTGCTAGGTAAGAACAAGACGATTGCCCATTCCGTACGCAACCGACTGCACTGCTTAAACGAATCCATAGTGCAGAAAATGATGAACAGGTCCAGTGATCTTTCCTGCGCGGCAAAACTTAACTGATACTGCAACTGTTGTCATGATCATCCATGATCCATGACAGACTTGGCCGGGAGACATATTAGTATCCAATGTACTCCTAAGATCTCGCTCTGACATATTAACACCTGTTTCAGTCTATCACAAATCATATGAACGACGTCTGTTTTGATTTTGAAAACAATCTCAGGCGCTGGTTAGCCGGCTATTTTGGGACTAGATCCACTGAGTTTTGGAACGGAACTGAAAATCTGAATGCATGGAAGATTGTGCGCAATAACGGAACATGCATCATTGACTCTTTTTTGTCAAAATACCGTAATTTTATTAGTTTATAAACTAATAAAATTACGGTATTTTGACAAAATTATATTAGGTCGTTTCATAAGTTCGTAGACTTTTTATTTTTGTCGCCGTTTTTCGATGAAGCGGTTGGTTTACGGCAAAGTACCTATACCATTGAAGAGAGAAAATCTTGCTCTACAAAAACTGTTGTTCGTTCTTGGAGCAAACTTGAATCCCCTTCTTTTACGACTTATCAAAGCAAATTCCTTTTAGAGGCAAAAATCGGCGATTGCGGCAACTGCAACTTTCGATCCGTATACGGAGCCACAAGTGGGAATTTTTCGTCTGGAGTCGTTATGAGTGATGAGAAACAACTGTTTGTGGTACTACGGTGCATATAAAAGTAGTCTTCATATCCAAAGAGAGGCTATAAAGAAAGATTAAGCGCACGTTTACCATGTGTGTAGATGTTTTGCGTTTGGGACAATTTGAAGAAGTTCCCACGTCAAAAATTTTTTTGAGAAAGCGTAAAATGTTGGTCAGAGCTTGTACTCATACATCTATACCACTTAGAAGAACGCATCCATTCCTTAAGTTCCGATAGGAGGACCGACACGTTGTGTCGCTGAACAACGCGCCAAACTCAAGCGGCAGCAGTCAAAGACAACAACCGTTGGGACCTTGTTCAAACGGTTCTATGCATATTGGCATGCTGCAAATTTGTCAGTGCTTCAGTCTTGCTTGCTACTATCCATCCCGCCTACCTATGACAGAAACATCTTACGGAATACGGACCAAATGCGGAAAGTGCAGTTGCCGCTATCGCCAATTTTTGCCTTTCAAAAAATTTTGCTTTGATAAGTCGTAAAAGAAGGGGATTCAAGTTTGCTCCAAAAACGAACAGTAGTTCTTGTAGAGCAAGATTTTCTCTTTTTTTTGGTATAGGTACTTTGCCGTAAACCAACCGCTTCATCAAAAAACGGCGACAAAAATAAAAAGTCTACGAACTTATGAAACGACCTAATAAACTATAAACTATAACTAAATTATAAACTAACAAAAATTAAATTATAAACTATAAAAACTCTACGAACTATGAAACGACCTAATAGAGTCAAAATCTGTGACTCCATGGGATGATTAAATCAAATTAATTACAGCAACGGTTTCTCAGTCACACTAGAGTGTCAAGCGATCATTTCTCAAACGTTCTTAATTTGTGCAATCCTGCTCACCTGCATTCGTTTACTCAAAAGCTACTGTGCTTATAACATGTTTTTGACAGAAATTTGGTCCCCAGAACTCTCTAGTAAGCTCCTGATCTCAACTAAACGTCTTCTGCATTGGGTCGATACACCAGTAAACTGTGAATAAGAGAAAGAACTGGTTAGAAAAGTTATCTAAAGCTCGCAATTCACTTTGAATTCACGGTTTAACGTTGGCAAATAATCATGTTTTTCCAACAAGTTCTTGCCCCATCAGATGTGCAAAATCCGAAGCCTCATATTATTTACTTTTTCCAAAACCGAACAGATACACCACTGGAAGCTCGTGTTGGTAACTGTTTCCATCATAGTCTATTATGCACCAACTCTTTTGTGTATCATCCGTCTGAATCGGGTGTGTACTATGAGCACACAAATTCTCCTTGTTCCAACGCAGGCTTCACCTCCAGCCGATTTATCCGCATTTGCTTTGACTCCATTCTTTTCAGCTGCAGTTTTTTAAGGATTTTTGAAACCGTGCTCTAGCCATATTAGCAAAGGTTAGGCTTGGAAATAAACACTTGTTATTCGAAAAAAAGTAGTCAATTCGGAAAACGATAAAATCAAAGATACTGCCTCATGTTCGAAAGATTCTGATCGCACTAAAAACTTCTTTCACCGAAACGTATGATGGCACCTCACAAATCATTTTCAAAAAATGCGCTTCATCACTCTTGAGCCCTTTGCACATATTTTTAATATATCAATGATGTTGGGAGAACTGCCGCAAGTCTGGAAGGAGGCATTAGTAACGGCTATACCTAAGGCTTCCAATGCCACCTCCTTTCAGAATTTCGGCCTATCTGTCTGACACCTACACCGGTGAAGTGATGATGGAGGAAGTTTTGCGTGACAAAATGCTTGCATGGTTCGAGAAATTCAATATGATGCCTTCCCCCCCCCCCCCCCCAAATCAGCACGGATTTATGATCTGATCGTCAACTACCACCAACCTTGCTGATTCTATTTTCGATTTGAATTTGGCCCTAAATGAAGGAAAATCTGTCGATGTCATTTACATAGTTTCACCTAAAGCATTTGACAAAATAAATCATCGATTGCTACTGCTTGAGCTCGAGCAATTTGGTGTGAGTGGAAATCTTTCGAAATGGTTAGGATAATATCTACACAATAGAGGTATGACCGTTCGAGTGAAAGACCATTTCTCTGATCGATATGTCTGTACAAGGGGTATCCCTCAAGGTGCAGTTCTTTCTCCATTGCTTTTCCTGGTGTATACTGCTGATCTTTCCAACATCTTGAAAACATCCGAAAATTTACAGTGCAAATGTATGCAGACGACATGAAAATTTACGGCTGCTATAAAAGAGACTCAAGAAGCAATCCGTTCTGCAAAAAATTTAGCTTTGGAGAAAATGATTTACTGGTGTTACTTTTCGTGTATCCCTATCAACTTAGAAAAAAAGTTATGTCATGCATTTTGGTAGCTTAGAAATTCCCAATTACGACATCAATGGAATTAAATTGAGAAATTGCTCTACAGTTAAAGACTTAGGTGTACTGATTGATTCTGATCTAAACTTTTTTAGTCATATCGAATGCCTGGTAAATAAAACTTCATTGGCTTTATTTACAATTTTTCGCAACGTACATACAGATAACCCAATTATTCTCAAACGACTTTATCGAGCTTACGTTTTGCCACATATGGAATACTGTTCTGTAGTCTGGAGTCCTTTTTTGAGGAAGAACGTTTTACAACTAGAAACAAACAAACAACATTTACACGCATATCATATCTGAGATGTCAGCGAAGCTTCAACTTCAGCGATGTGCCTAGCTGTGAAAATCGCCTCAAGTCTTTGGCAATGAAAATCTTAGAGTACAGACGCATATATCTTGATCTTGCCTTTGCATTTCGTCTACTCCGAAAAGAAATAAGGCTCAGTGCAAGCAAGTACTGGATTTTCAGCCAACATATAAATACGGTGAGTTTAACATTTATTACTTACATATCCATAAAAAACGTTTTTGTTGGGTTTTTAATAGTTTGTTTTGCAGAACTTCCAAATAGCTTAGGCTGTTACCTGATACAGCATTACGGTCTCAGAGCACGAATGTTTTCAAACGCAGAATCAATACGCTTGATCTCTTACGTTTGAGGCCTTCTGAAAATGAGTAATGAGTAATCTTTTTTAGTGGACGTTTTTTTCGTATCACTTTATGTTCAGTTCATATCATCGTATCCTGCTTGAACCACATGGTTTAGTGGTTCACTTACTTACATATCATATACATCTCCAGCGGTCTCTCTTACATGATATGGTATCCTTTTCATATCTTCATTCGTGAGGTTTCAAATCATTGTAACTTCTTAATATATTATCCTTCTATACTGACGCTGTTGGATCTACATCATGGTAGCGATTTAAGAGGAGGCTGAAAGAGGCTGCTCAGTTGCCCGCCCCACATGGACTAGCTCATGCTTGGTGCTCTCCTCTTTAGATTTGCTCGCAAGTGATAATCTCAAGACTCTCACAACCTCATCCACAGCAAGCTGTTTTACTTCAAATGATATATTTTCATCCATGATAGCGATGTAAGAGGAGGCTGAAAGAGGCTGTTCAGTTGCCTTTCAAACACGCATGGTTTCGCCCATTCGCTTTGGTGTTTTCCTCTTTAGATTCGCTTGTAAGTGATAAGTTCAAGACTTACACACCATGGCTCTGGAAGAGCGAAAGGTTGTCCGTCTTTTTGTAGTAATGCACATATACCTCAAAAAAAGGTACCATATTTGACTCAAAGTGTTCCCTAAAACTCATAGCATAATACCACTGGTGATGCATATGGTTTTATCTCGACATTGTGTTATTTGATGTTTTTTCTTCATAATCACGTTTTTCTGGCGCATTAACAGATGCACTCAGTAAACAAAAATAAATAAATAAACAGTGAGCAATTTGTCACATGCTGTTCGGTTAAAGCGAATTTGCGCAACAATACAAATTTTTAAAACTGCGCGACACCAAATGACAAATTACTCACGTCACGTTTCACATAAAATGGATTAAGCGGAACAAGTGGATTAAGCCGATCAACTGTGCCTTACACTTAATGTTACAATATGATGTAAATTCATCGTATAAGACTGGCGGAGAATGGACGTTTGTTGTCGTGATCTTGCACCAAAATATAAAAAAGTCTTTTTAAAGTTTCGAATGCGTTTTAATTTGTATTTACATATTCGTGTAGTCTAACAAATTATCTATTTTACTATGCAGATCAGAAATTGTATAAAATAACTGTATAAAACGGAACAAAAATATTGATTAGAAAATGAAAAACGAATGAGCATAATCTCTGCCTTCGAATCACGAGTTTACTTAGTGTCCTACACTGATCCTTTCTCTTGTAGTGAAAGTGAACTGTTCGATTTAGGAGTAATAGCACTTACCTTTCTACTTTCAATTAAAAAACGAATTTTTCCGTTGGCTTCTGTAGTCATTCCGTGTTTTGAGGAACAAGTGACAGCTATCTTGCATATGCTATCTGAAGAATATAACAATATATATAGTTATAAGAGACCAACGAGAATTACTTCATTTAGCTTTTTTAGCTCCTTTCCGTTTTCTTCAGAAGATTGCAAATTCGTCACAAAACTTGCAAAAGTTCTGCGTTGTCTAACAAACAGTTATCGTTGCTAGCAGCGATTTTGAATTGTTTGGCAGTCAAAATTAGAGAGCAGTATGATATCGCTCTAAAATTGTTTGTCAAAATTTTGAAACTGAGCAGACTTGCATGTAAACCTCTGAGAAGTGCCATCCTTGTCCATGATGGCTTTAAATCACATGTAAGAAAGGTATCTCTCACAGAGGTTGATTGAGCACCAAGGTTCCTGCTTATTTTTCGACCTCTTTAGACCTTCCTTTATTAAACACCAGTTTTTCTAATTCCTCGGTGCCTATCAAAAAATGATAGACCCAATAAAAATGATAAAAACGCTTTTTTAGGCTTTATTGATTCCTCTAGAATTAATTCGCAAGAGAAAAGCGCAACAGCATTACAGAAGTGTTGCCAGCGGTTTTCTGAACACAGTGAAATTTATTTGGTAGAAAAAGGGGTTGGATCCCGAAAAAGTTGCACTCGTTTGATTTTGATGGTGCGAAAACGAAAAAACTATCCGACTGACCTAATAGATTTGTTATAGCAAATCAGAATTGCAAAACGGTCAATATCCGTCAACCTAATACAATTGAGCTTCTTACAAGCTCTTACATAGAGCTCTGCAAGTCTGGCGAAAGCGGTAATAAGTAATTGTTTCTCTGTTAGCAAGACAAACTTAGTCTTGCAAGGCATCCGAAAGGCTATCGTTACCAGCAATGGCGTAATGGGCAACAAATTTGCTTTGAACATTTCTAAAAACACTTCTAATTCGAAACGCGAAATTTCGCAATCATATTCAACTACTCATTTACGTAATGGGATGCACAAAACTAGTTGTGTTCTTAAACTGTAAATCATTTAAAGCAAAGAACATTGGTGCAATGTCAGCTCCACTAGACGTTCGATAGCCTCAAAGCATGACTCCTAGAACACGATTTTTTTGTAATCTCCTTATCTTATAACGAAACTTCGTTGTACATAAAAAAAAACGATGTTTTGAGAATCTTCCATCGCTGTAATGGTCTGCAAGCTATAGTATGTTTTACTTCAGTGCTTGGCTCAATTTGTGATGCTCTTCATATTATCAGAATTTTTTAAGCATGTTTTTGCTACTGCTTTCCACCAAAAGAATTGATAGTATGTGCCTAGCCGATCTTTGTAGTATCTTTTTGTGATGCCCTTGAAGCGTGCATTTGTTTGCAGTCGCCTTTTTTGTTTGCTTTGTCGCCTATCATGTTTCCAGTGGGCTTCCGTGTCGCAAAGTATCCCTTGACGATTTATCCTTATCGCCTGCGTGCATCTTGAGACGCTTTTCTAATTTCTTGTAGCACGTAATAAGCTGCAATTTGCGAAAAGCTGTTCAAAATCGCGTCAGCAAAAACTTTCACTTAGAAAAGGACCTCGTAATAAAATTTTTCTCTAATAGCTATTTTGATAAATGAGTAAAAATCCTACACACCTTAATTTCTGCCTTTTCCAATTTTTTCTTTAGGGTCGCAAGCTTTGAAGTTGGAGTATAAAATACGACACTTGTAATTCACATTCTTCATCTTTTTAAAACTTGCTTAATTCTTTGAATAGTCACATCAACTAGTATCTTTTTCGTTTGTATCAGAACATCAAATAAAACATACAGCTTAAACTCATGACACAATTCAGGTTAGCTACCAAATCTAGTTGACGCATTGCATTTAGCCCAATACTGGTGTCTGACGAAGTTCAAATGCAGGTCATACATAGTACATTTTGCATACAGATTACTCAAAGTTCTTCTGGAAGATGGAGAATTCAACGTTTTTTAACCTTTGAGTTGATACTGCTCCCAATCTTTAGAAAACAAAAAACGGCATTTCTTTCTTTTTCTTGCGAAATCTCATTGTGCTCATAGTTCCTTCGTGTCGTATCGATCATGAATAGTTCCGAAAAATTGAGTCTAATTTGTAGTCGCAATAACATTGAAGTGTAAAAACAACACGTAAATTTGCATACTGCAATGCATGCGAATAAGCAAAAACCGTAATCAAAACCATGGAAACGAAGAAATGAAAGGATAAAGGATAAAGGATTCGGCGTCTTCAATACCCTCTGCGGGCATGCGCCGAACGCACACTACTTCATGAAGAGGCAATTGTATGCGTGCGAGCCTAGTGCCTTAGCTTAATAGAAAAATAGAAATTTGATATTTTGTTCTTGCTTTGTTCCCCATAAATCTTGTGCTGCAAATAGACGTTTTTTCAAGCAAAAGAATTTATTCAATGCTTGCTGAACAGAAATAGTGGCGGAAAAGAGAAGAATTTCTAGGTACCCACTCAAAAGGTACTGGTCATTACCGAGGTTCGTGCTGACTAAACCATCATGAGAGAACACAAGCCTTTACCTATAGGCAAACAGCAACAATAACAAAGTAAAAAGAGAAATTAAACGACAACAAACGAGCGGTGCGATGCGTGGCTCACGATTAGCGTTCGCCTTGGATCAATGGGATCAGATCACAAAAAAACACCGCTAGTACGCAAAAGAACCTTCTAGCGCAATGCCCAAAACTTAGCAGAAGCTCAATAGAAGGAAGGCAACTAGAGCGAGTTACCTAGGCGGCAAGAGAAAAGCTTAGCAGAGAAACGAGTAAACCAAAACAAACAATAAACAAACACAAAACAAGGACAATATCAAATCGATGAGATTGTGGGAGCGGGTCTGGCGCTCCGTGTGGCTCACGGTTAATATTTTTAGCGTTCAATGCACAAAAAAACGACGAATATCTATAACCTAAGAGTTCCTACTCTATACGTCCCCCCCCCTCCTAAAGTGAGTGGCATCCCAACACTCAGTATGGATAAAAAAGTCCGCGTCGTTCCGGTTGTCCAAGGCTGCATCCCGGATAGCTGTGCTGAGGTCCGAATGGGCGTTATCCATATCTGTATTTTTCTCGTCCACGATCGAGGAATCCTGTTGCGCGTCCAAATGCTCGCTCCTGTCGGGCAAATCGTCCTCCTTGATTGAGTAATCTTTGCTTACATCGGTATTCACTGAAGTGGCGCTGCTGGGGTGTGCTGTGACCTTTGCCTGCGAGGCTTCTCCACCTTTTCGACTGGGTCCATGTTTATATCCCCTTTCACATAATCGACCAAGGTGCTGAAGAAGTCCCATACTACCGCCTCTGGGTACCCAGACCATTTATTAGGACGGGGTCTTATCCCTACTGCTAAAGCAGGCTGGCAACACTTGGTGTTTGAGGTATTCTTCGTAACAGTTAATACGGCTGGAGTAGGAAGCTTCACGAATGGTGTTCAGCATCTCAATTATTTTTAGTCGAGTGGCTTCTCATTCTTGCTCTTCCCATGGTGGTGCTATCACTGTCAACTTTCCTCCTCTTCGCGCTGCATTGGTGAGGGTCATCATCACACTCATCCATTCACCCTCTAGAGTTATTTCCTTGTTTGTCGGCCCGACGAGAATGAGGTTGTATGGCTCCTGCAGTTCCTTCACTTTAGAGCACACTTCTGGAAGTCCTTTATATACAAAAGCCGTCGTCGTCTCGCTGAACTTTATCACATGCTTATGGTGTGCGGAGTATAAGCATTGTCCTCTCCTTCTTCTTCTCCACCTTGACATCGCTCTATGAGTGATGCGGCAAATTGTACCCCTTCGTTTACTGGCGAATCCACTTGATCAGTCATTAATCCACAGTTTCCATTGTATCTCATTAGCAGGCTGCCCCGTCACGCATTGTGTGCAAACAGTGCCTCTTAAAAAATACGTACGCCTTCTGGACACCTGAAGTCGTAATAACGTGTGTTTCTCATCCTTCATGAGGAAATTCCATTAATCGGGGTGTCCCTCTCTTGTTGATATGTAGCGGGCCAGCAAATATATCGTCGTAATGGGTAGCTCAGCTATGACTGGATCGACGTCTGGCACGACATCCCCGAAACACTTTCCTATCATATACATTCGAAATCGTCGTCGGCATTTCGGGTGGTGCAGCTGTGGGACAGACTTAGTGCAGAGTTGTTCGAGTACGATGACGAAGCCCTGCAACAAATAGCATTATTACTGGCAGACAATGGCTTTTTTCTACTCCCTCTTTTTGTTTTTGTTTGAAATGATGTATCATCAATCTTTACAGGTTCTTTAACTACCATAACGTGTTGTTTTGTCGCCGGTCGCTTGCAGGGAACGGAGAGGTGCGATACATGGTCGAAGAGACCTCTCGGGCTGGGTCATGTAGCGACGAAATACCATCAGGTACGGCCCCCAAGTAGCGAGTAAGAATTATCTAGGTAACCAACCAAAAGGTGTAGGTTACTAACCCGGTTTGTGCTGACCAAACCATCATGAGAGAACACAAGCCTTTGCCGATAGGCAAACATCAACAATAACAAAGAAAGAAGAGAAATTAGACGACAACAAACGAGCGGTGCGATGCGTGGCTCACGATTAGCGTTCGCCTTGGATCAATGGGATCATATCACAAAAAACACCGCTAGTACGCAAAAAAACCTTCTGGCGCAATGACCAAAACTCAACAAAGGCTTAATAAAAGGAAGCTGCAAGTAGCGCGAGTTACCTAAGCGGGCAAGAAAAGCTTAGCAGAGAAACGAGTAAACCAAAACAAACAATAAACAAAACAAAACAAGAACAACATCAAACCGATGGAACTGTGGGAGCGGGTCTGGCCGCTCCGTATGGCTCACGGTTAATATTTTTAGCGTTCAATGCACAAAAAAACGACGAATATCTATAACCTAAGAGTTCCTACGCTACAAACTACATTTTTTGAATGCCGTGCAATTTCGGTCCTTTCAAAAGTTGCAGCTCTTTCTACAACGTAGAATAAGTTCTCTAACTAACTATAATTCTTGCTTGATGCTTAAGACCATGGCGTCACCTCCATTAATCGTTTGTTGAGGTTTTCCGATAATCAGAGGTTTTTCCCATAGGTACCATTCGTATCCTTCCATCTGGAGGAAATTATTCCTCTTTTTTTGCAGCAGTAAAAGAGCAGAATTGTAAAAATACCATGTTTCTTGCCAGGTTGTCAATTTTCCATACAATGCATCAATAGCCAACGATACACAAACGTTCTAATGAACAAGTCCGCGTCAGATTTCAGACTCTTTTTGCGACTGGAGTAATTTAGTTTGTAGCATCCGGTTGTCGGAGCTTGCGCATTCCGATTAGTAATAGTAACTCACTGCCAGACACAGCTTTGAAGCTTATGGCTGCTGCTTTATGCATAACGACAAAAAGCTATCAGAAACGATTTAGTCTCTCAATTTTTCTCACTTTCGATCTGCACCTTGCTTTCTTGGAAGAAGTTTTGACTCAGCAATGGCACAAGAGAAGCTCCACTATTGTATCATTGTGCGCTTTCAGCTCCATATTTTTTCTGGATCCAGTCCTGCATTTTGCTGCAGTGCCTGAATCGCCTGCGTTGCCGAAAAATATTGAAAAAGGTTTTTTCCGGTGAAGCGCCGGTTTTGGAAGTCTTCAACACTCAGGGCTCGGCACAGGTGGCTTACTAAGCAAGCTGGATATCGTTTTTGAGCGAAAAAGCAAAGGGGGTTTCGTTTTTGCGGGGTCAAAAACGAAAGTGGGAAATTGAGTGGGAAAGAGTGGGAAATTGAAAACGATGACCAGCTTACAAATAATCTCTGATGAGAGAACCAAGACGAGAAATGACAGAAAAATGGCGCGACCTGCGCGCAACTACGTACTTTTTCTTCCTCTATCCCCTCCCCCTTCTTTTATACACCTCATCATCTTCTGGAGACGTAAGAAGTCCCTACCGCTGCGGTACCGATCTCTCTTAGCAAAATTAGCAAATTTTCGCTCTAATATGCTTTCCGTGCGCGAGTGAGCGGGAATTCAAAAAAGGACCCCCAAGAAAACAAAAGCTTGTTTACAGTGAAGAGAAAATGTTGTGACACCAAAATTGGTGAGTAGATGGGCAATAGCGACTAGAAACTATCTATGAAAATTCATGAAAAACTTATGTGAAATGGAAACGCGGCAAACTTTTTTTGGGATTAGGTGGCTTTCAAGCCACCTGGATAGCCACCTGAGGTGGCTTAGGAAAGAAAAAGTCGTATATTTTTTCTCCCTCATAAGTTTTTCAAACTTTTTTCATAATTTTATTCTTCATCTCCTTACCTAACCGTAGAAACCTAAATCGCCGCAAATCCCCTCCTCTCCTTTCAGTTATAGGTCCCCAAAGATTTGTGGAGCGATTTCGCAGTCTGCTCCAGCGCACATTTGTGCTGGCGACAACGCGGCGCCAAAGCACACCCTTCGAAGCATTCTGTTGTATTTTGCTTGCTCTGCTTGATCTCTTTGGCAGGGTTCATACTGAGCCGCACAAAGCGGCACAGTTTCAGCACAGTGCTCGAACTGTGCTCGAACTGTGCCCGAACTGTGCTGCATGCGCAGTTAGAGTATTTTGACCGTTTCTGACGGTTTTTCCTTCAGGTTTCGCTCATTTCGGGCCTTATTCCTCCACCCCGGTGTTCCTTTTGATGAGTAGAACTCCGAGCGCAAAGCGGGGTTGAGGAATAAGCGCTGTTTTGCTTTGTGTGTCCGATTATGCGTGTTGTTCCGCTCGTTCATGTCTCTTCGTTTTATCCTTGCATAAAAGTATTTCATTTTTTTCCAGGAGGCCGCTGCAATAATTTCGCAGGCATTTTTCTTGAAGGAGAGCAAAAATAGTGCAGAAGAGCAGGAAAGTCCATCAATCTGTTGACCACTATTGGGCTCCTAGTTCCTTTTCGTTTTCATTTCATTGTTTTTTCGTTCTTCGTTACCCCGCTTCACTTTTTGTTGTATAGCGCTGCGAACTTTAAGCGGAGTAAACCAACGAACGCGGTTGTGCTCCATGTATCCTCTCAGCCGCGTTCTTTTTCCATTTCATTGCTTTTTCGCTCTTTCTTCTACCCGCTTTAAAAAACTCTTTCTTCTACCCACGAACATTTCTAAAGCGCAAAAATCCCGGTACCCATATTCTGCCGACACACTGCCTTTAATGGACACCACACTTTTTCGGGGCAAAAAGGCGGCGCCGCCCACTCCTTCTTCTAGGTGCCCTGTGTTTTGCGTGCTAGTGCAAGTGTATAATTTCCTTTGTCAAAGAAGCTGAAATTATGCAAATCTTCAAAACCTCGAGAAGTTATGAATTTAGAAGATAGTGTGAGCCTTTCGAACGAACTTGAAAAAAGGAATTCATCAAGAAAATCATTGTAGCGTTGACAGTATCAGAAGATAGATGATAGGTCTTTCTCAGTTTTTGCGGCTTTTTCTGGAAGGGTCAAAAGTCAGGCTGTTATCTATTTGTACATCAAACTCGATGCACTCTTCTTATCTTTCCTCGTAATGTTCAAACCCGCGCTCCAAACAGTATTTCCAGTGACGGTCCAAAAAGTTCTTTGAGACGTTTTGGTGGGGGGAGGGGGGGGGGTCAAATGGAGGGGATTGGCGATGGCCACGCCCTTCAAAAATCATTCATAGTGTTTTGCTTTTTGAGGGCCTGTAACGCCTGTATGCTTGTAACCTAAAAATTTATTGTAATTTTGAGAATCAGCAAGCGTGGTCGCTGCCACACCTCCGAAAAAATTTCTTACAAACCCTCTGGGTTTTTGGAGAATTTCAAGGAATATTTCAACCCTTGTAAGCTGTTTTTGAAAGCCTATCCCTTTTCCTCTCCCTCGTTCGCCACTGAGGCCATTCTTTTCAAGAACTATTATAAAGTTATCTATGTAGAATTGTGCTGTTCTATTTTCCCCTTCGCCTCAAATCTGTTGGCGTACTTCTTCGTCGCTGATTGTTCTTGTTACCATCGCCTAAATCGCTCAGAAAGACGTTCGGGATGTATCACAGTTCGACTTTTCTGTAGATTTCTATGCAAAACTTTCAGCCTGATTTTGCTTGAGAAAATTTTTTCAATAGAATTCCACGGCTGCCGTGACTGCTTTTCCTTGAAGAGCGCTCCTTATCTTAATAATCAATAAACTCTAGCCACTACGGCGGGTTTGACCTGTTTCCTTGAAGCAACTGTGAGTTTGTGTAAAGAAAGATCCAATGAAGCTTACGAGTGATACAATGTCCTTATAATTCAATCTAAATTTGCATACAGCTTTGCCTAAAGTATTCCATATAACTACATCATTAATTATGGTCCCATACGTTATTCTGAGTGGACTAACCTTCGCTATCACAGCTCGAATAGATGTTCTACGTTGGGTGCAGTTACCCATGCCTACCCAAATCTTTCGCTGAGGGACAAACTATACCTCAGATTTTCTTTGAAGGACATCAGAATACCGTTCGAAAGTGTCAGCTAACTAAGCGAGCTCTGCAAGTGTTGCAAGTGCAGGTGTTTATGTTTTTGCGCAAGCTCCGATCCACGTTAAGTTTGAAACCAAAATCTAAAGAGTTTTGGATGTTCAGGAAATTAAAAAATTCTCATGTTCTCATTCAGAGAAGTCCTACAGTCTTCTCACTTGCTTACGCTTATGCACTCCACAGCAGACACTCATATTTGCTGTTGCTGTCTTCTTTCATTAGCTAGAAATCAAGAAACGAAAATTTTCATGTTTTTACCAAAGTGATGCTGTGCTCTTCTTATACTAGCAATTGTATACTACGACCCCTTAGAAGTACAACCGCAAATTTACAGCTCTCTATAAGCTCTGGTTTCCGAGATATGTTGAGTTAAGCGTGATTAATTTGAGTGAGGAAAGCTAAATACAATATTTCTCGAGAACTACAGCTTAAAGGCACCGTCCACCAAAATCTCGAGTTCAATATTTTTGTCTCCTTCAGGCCTTCTGAAAGCCCTGATTCCGAATATGGAATTGAAAATCCGCGAAACTCCCAAAAGTCCCTGTTTCGAGAACCCTCTGCAACAACCGCAGGCGAGATAAAGCATGCAAGTGGGAGGGGCGACCGGGGGCGCGCCACCCACTTTGTTACTTCCGGAGCGGATTTCTCGCCTCAGAAGCAGTCTTTTGCGGCGAAGCTTGGAGGTTTGTCTAGTATGGGGGCCCACACTAGTATGCTATCATAATCTAGCCAACCTCCATTTTGGGTGGACGGTGCCTTTAGTGAGAGCCAAAAATTTACGATTGTACTTATGAAACTTAATACACTACTGTTATATAAGAAGAGCGCAGCACCACTTCGGAAAAAACATGGAATTTTCGGTTTCTTGATTTCCAAGTAATTCAAAAAGACAGCAGCAGCACACATGAGTGTTTGATAATGAGTGTATACCCGTGAGAATGAGAGATGTGTAGGGCTTTTCTGATTGAAGATATAATAAATTTTCAATCTGGGCATCCGAAATTCTTGAGATTTTGATTTTGAACTTGGTGGATCGAAGCTGGTGCAAAAACAGAAATCGAACGGTATCCTGATCTATTTAGAATGAGAAGTGTTCGACTTATCACAGCGAAAACTCAAAAATGAAAAGACTTATGGGACAACCTAATATATGTTGGAGTCATTAGGAACAAAATTAATGCAGGTGTTCCGGACTTTAAGTTTGGACTATCATAGCTTTTCACAAAAATGGTCAACCCATTTCCGATAAAAATTAGTGCAATCAGCAACCTTTGACAATTAAGTACGCACTACTATGTCGTTGTAGCTTCACTGAAAAAAAATTTCATAGACCAAAGACTGCTAAAACTTTTATTTTGAAAGACCATAACTTACTACACTACTTAGTAGGATGATACAAACTTTACTCATTGTGTAGGCATTCATTTGGTCACTCATTTTTGTCAATCGCTCAGAAAAGGTGAAAAGTCCTTTTCTGCTGTATTTTGGATTTCCTCGCCGCTTAACAGCTTTCGGTTTTTTGCCAGCAAATGCATGTGTCTCAAGGTCAAGCGTGCTGATGCGAACCCCGGAACCCTCATTTACGATCTTCCTTGAAGGTACCCGTCCGTACGACCCCCCCCCCTCCTCCCCCCTCCCCCTCCCCCCTCCACCCTCACCCATTTATCTTCCTTACCTCCCCTGCCCACATTTCTCACGGTAACCTGCATAAACGAAAGTCAATCTCAGGAAATACCTGCGTGAGAACTTCAGTGAGGTTTCGGAAGCAGAATTTCTAGGCCAATGGGTGCGTCCATCATCTGTAGCACACATACATACCTTTAATGATGTTTGAGATTCTGCAAGTTTTTTTTGAATTTTCAGACGTACTTCAGGCCAGCAAATTCGATTCCCGTAGGCGACACAAATTTTTGCATTCAGAAAAAATGAAATTCTTGAACTACAAAAAATGTTTTTGACTAAGAAGCTTACTTCCTATTTCTTTCACAGTTTTCCCCGCGAAAAAAACCGCTTGAGCGCCGTCCAGAACGACGTCAAAAACGTGCATGAGCACGGTAGTTTGAAAATTCGTAACTAAAGGCGGGGAAAGACTGAGAGGCTGCAAAGCATAAGTTGTGTAGCATAGTGCCCAGACTATCCATAGAAAAAGTTTCAGCCCTTAAGGAGCAGTAAGCTCGAAAAAATTTAGATGCGACTGTCGCAAATTTAGATGCGATCCTAAAAAGTAAAAATTGGGATTTTTGAGCTTAAAATTTTGTAACCTACCAGAGAAGTTATGAAACAGCCTGCAATTTTTATGAGGGAAAGCAGGAGGATGGCCTCATATTACAGCAAAATTGCAGCCAACAAGTCTCAATAGTTCCTAAGAAATTTAAATGCGACCCAGATACGACCCCCCCCCCCCTTTCCTGACTTTTTGCTACCACACATGAAATCATAAGAGGATCCACAGTTGACAAAACAACACCAAATTCTGCACTGATATAGCGGAGCATT
This sequence comes from Cylicocyclus nassatus, assembly GCA_958299035.1. Lineage (NCBI taxonomy): Eukaryota > Metazoa > Nematoda > Chromadorea > Rhabditida > Strongylidae > Cylicocyclus > Cylicocyclus nassatus. Next base: position 23,825,278 of record CATQJL010000223.1, read on the forward strand.
TAAAAACTACAGATAAATCATATGAGCCCGTGAAAAACATTACAAAAAATTGAAAATTTTACGATGTTCACAGCTGCTAAAGACATTCGTTTTGTTGTGTGTGTGAGACTTCAGGAAGGCTTCAGAAGCAAGATTTCTAGAGCAATCGGTACATTCAGATTTTTATCAAATAATACATTCTTTAAAAGTACTTTATGCTCTTGTAAATGTTTTTTTGAGAATTTCTACAGATTTTTTATCTTTTTTATTCTGATTTCCCTTTTTTATAGATTTATTGTAAAGAACATAACTAAATGTCCGCCTTTTGATTCCCTTTGAAGCCTAGGGTATTTTAGCTAAACCACCCCCTCTTACGATTCCCCTCCCCATCTTAGATACCCTCTTATGACCCCCCGTTGCGACAGTCGCATCACAAGCTTGACCCTGACGTGTCTATTCTTTCCGACGAAAGCTCTGCATTTGCTTCGCACTTAGGAATTGGTTGCTTTTCTTTTTGAAATGAAATTTGTTAGTTTAGAAAATTTTGAAAACTTATTGTTTATTGTTATACACAAAAGTGCTCCAAAAATTGAACGAAAACATCCAAAACATCCAAAAAGTTTGCAAAAATTATCCAAAAATCATAAAAAAGAATCATAGCATGTCGAAGGTCACAGTTTCCTTGCTGGAAAGACCAGGTCGTTCTCCTTCTTCAAGAAGTGAGGATGCCTCTACCGATTTCCTTTTCCCTTGCCCGGACGCAGTATGGGAAGGCAGAAGATACCGGGGCTTGGCTGACCAACTCAACCCGGGACGGACGAATAAGTTAGCGACCTTGCACGAAAAGGAAGGGGATCTTCAGGCAGAGGGCTCACTGGTCGTTGATCTCCTCAAACGGCTTTTTAAAGCAGGATAACTCTCTGAGACTTGCAAAATGGAGAAGAAGCTAAAATAGCTGTGAAATCACATTAGCATCCATGTTCGATTATCCATAAATCTTGGCATAGTTGTAACTTCTTGCTAGTTGCTTGAGCGTTGTCCAAAATTGATACAGAACTTTATCGCACAGAACAGACTAACGTTTCGGCGAATTCGCCTTCTTCAGAGTCTGAAAAGTCGAAAACAGGTACGTAAACTATCCGATCAAACACCTCGTCTGCTACAGAAAGGAGCCTAACCCTCTAAGAAAAACAACAGCCTCAACCAAAACCAAGATTAAGCTAGTGCTCACCTTAGCAGATGATAATTTGGTGGGTGCAGACCACTTATGTCAAAAGCTGTACTGCCTTACTTTTATAGTTAACTAGTGACCCGGTTCTGACCTGATCTCATTATTCAAAAGCCACAGAGGCTCTGATATAATGACAGCTCGTTAGTAATGGCTAGGCACTCGTCCTTCCGGTTGATTTTTGGATTTTGGGCGGCTATCCAAAACGCTTCGAGTGTCTTGCGCGCTAGGATTTCGGGTTCACGCGCCAGGATACAAACCTGCACTCCCGCCTCCGCGTCGTCATGGCTGAGCCTGCGATGCATGCCTAACGGAGTAGCTACGCTGCCCTTGCTGAGACCATCTAAGTGTTCTTTGATGCGGGTGCATAGGGGGCGGCCCGTCTCGCCAATATGCGTGTCTCCACATGATGTACACGTGATAAGGTAGACAACACCTGATATCATAAGTCTCCTTCCTTGCCGAACGGACAAATCACATCACACAATTAGGAGTTGTACAGAGACGATCATGCTTGCGGTTTCGTACTAGCTGTTGTTTAAAATTTGAGGGCAGAATGTCGACGATCCTTACCATATCGCTGAGGTCTGGTTGATGGAGTAGTTTGCGGACAGCCCTACTAAACTCTTCTGAGATGTATAGTAGACAGGGAACTGATATTCAGCTTCCGACCTAGGCGGTGTACGGTGGACTCGGTATCTGTAATGGTGATAAGTTTTCTTGCCGTATCCAATGGATCTTGCTACTGATACTGCGAGCTCCAGTGAACGCATCTTCTCGTCCCTATCAGAAGAGACTCTCGCAGCTGTTAAACATGTTTCCTACGACGGAAGCCTTTATTCGTGCGGGATGTGCTAAAGAGTGGTGTACTAAGATGTTTTTGCTGCTCGGCTTTCGGCGGTACCATCTGGTCTTGAAACCTCTGTCCGATAGACATAACTGTACGTTGAGGAACGGCAGCCAGCCATCTTTGGGTTTTTCCCTCGTCATCTTGATGTTAGTGTCCTGGGCATTCATGATATTGAAGCAGTTATCAAGCTCGGCCTGGGTTGGACACACGATACAGCAGTCGTCCACGCACCGACAGTAGAGCAGAGGCTTGCTCGCCAGTACCGGAGCTTCTACCTTAGACATGAAAACAATCGCCAAGGTCGGTGCTAGTCTCTGTTACATAGCCAACCCTCTAATCTGCCTGTAATAGTTTCCACACCAACGAAATATGGAGCAGTTAAGACATTCTTTGAGCAACGACAAAATGCTTCTGATGCTAAGACCAAAAAGATTAAGTGACGACTGGTGTTCTACAAGAAGTTCGAAGGTCGCTTGCATTGCGGCGTCGTTGGTATAGAACGACTCCACATCAGACTCCAAAAGCACCCGTGCCTTACATTGGTGCTGCGCAGACGATCAAGAAACATTTTGGTGTTGGAAAAATGTGCGGAGACAAATCTTAGCACTTGAGAGAGAGTAGTATTGAGAAACTACGAAATCCTATCCGTTGGACCTCCAACACTGCTGATGATAGGCCTCACCTTAAAGTCTTGCGGATTATTGGACGTTAAACTATCAATAGGCACTTTATGTGTCTTGATTAGAGTGTATGAAGCGATAGCCTTACGAATCCCTTCAGCTTTAGCAACGTCTAACCATATCCTGTTTAAGCGTCGGTATCGCTTCCTGAAATTGTTTGCTGTCACAGGGGCTCGTAACGGAGTCATCCTGCAGATGATGTTTGGTGATCGCCATGTCCAGATCACGAGGAAGAATAAACTTCCCTCTTTGTCGCTGATAGACACCTTGATCTCCCCTGCAGCACAAAAGTCGCGATTTTCGCGCATGCCGCGGCGTTGCAAAAGTGTTAAATTACTATTTTGGCGTTTCTGGTGGAAATGACTGGAAAGATGTGCGAAAAAGTTTAGTACCAATCTTGAACAACGCTCAAGCAACTAGCAAAAAAAATGTGAAGTCACAATTTCAAATTTTCTTCTGAGACGAACTCGACATGCATGACTTAGTCTACAAACAAAGCACATGGCGTTGACACAATCAATCAGGTATTTGCGCGTGAGGAGCCGCACCGGACGGCCAGCTTGGGCATCGCGCCCCGTTCGCGATTGCAATTGCATATCTATACCACACACACACGAATGAGAGTGTACAGCACTCGTAAAACATATGTTGGGATTTCGCAAGAAAAAACTAAAAATAGAACAGATTTTTCCAGAATGGGTAGAATTGGCAACCTTGTTTTTGAGGGGAAAACCGAAAATCAGTAAATATTTCTTTCGAAAACCAGAAAAGCCAGAAAAAGCATATGTGTGCAATTCTTCACACATATGTGATATTCAGGATTTCCAGTACGTTCATTGCTCTTAGTTTTTGCCGAATTCCGCAAAATAAGTGCAAGTAGTAACTTCCCTTGGCAAAAGGCTCAACCACCTTGCTGTTGGACACACAAAGAAGTTGAACGCAACGGAAGGGATCTTGCTTCCTAACTTTTGATATCCTAAGCAAAAATCCTCTTGTTCGATAACCACAAGGCCTAGAAGTCCAGTATTTGCTGGGCCTCAATCTATTCTCCAATCTCATGATACGAAAACAAAAGATGAGGTCATTGCTTACCCTTATTTTAGACTTTGCATACCTAGGAAGACTAGTCTCGACCTCTAGCATGGCAGAGACTGAGGATAGTCGGGATCGAGATAGCATCTATAGAAAGCAACTCTGGTAAACGCTTTTTGTACTTTCTTTAGTTTTTCGACATTCTTTTTCAAAAAAGGGCTCCACACCATAGGAGCGTACTCCAAAAGAGGAAGAACATAAGTTTTGTAGAGTTTAACGAAAAGCATGGCATCATTACTGTGAATACTTTTGGAAATAAAGAGAACAGACAAGGCTATCTTAGCAACAAAATCACATCAGAAGAAAATTTGAGTTTATCGTCAACAAAGACGCTTAAGTCCTTCGTGATGGTGCATTGCTCTAGCTCTGCACCACACATACGTAAATATAGTGTGAAGATTTGCTAAGGTGCATCACTTTCGATTTGAAAGTATTCACCGGGAGTATCCATTCTCTAGACCAAGGAATCATTTTTTGAAATGAGGAATTAATCCTTCGAAGGCCTCATTTTATTCTTCTTCCCTACAACAAAAATAGATCTTAATGTCATCGACAAAATCTGGACTTTCATGTTGGGATGGGCTCTCAAAAGTGATGGTAAATCAGTAGTACACGTTAGAAATACGAGAGGTGAAAGTATGCCACCCTGGGGCACACCACTGCTACGAGAAAATCATGTAGAATGACTGCTCCCAACACGAACGGTCATGCCTCTATCCTGTGGGTAAGATGTAAACCAGGATAGCAATTGTCCACAAATACCGTAATTTCGAGCCTCAAGCAATAATTTTGCATGATTGACCTTATCAAGCGCTTTGGACAAGTCAAAGAATACAATATCCAGCGATTTCCCATGATTTACTTCTAATACAATCAAAAAGAGAATCTGAAAGTAAAGCTGTTGTAGAACCTCCAGAGATTAAGCCCATTTGAGCAGCTGGAAGAATTTTATTTCTTTCCAACAATGCAATTTGCATTTTTTTCTTGCATTTTGTAGTACAAATTACATACAAACATTACGCCAGTTTTCGAAGAAATCCGGTTTTTTGCGGTACAAAAAGTTTAAAAAGCAGAAGACTTTAGAGTTTGGCGGGTAGAGGACTATATGTCGCCGAAAAAGGGCGGTCCCCGGGGTCATTTGCGACAAATGCGCACCCCTGTACATGCGCGGACAGGCGTTCCTGCAGGGAATCCGCGCGGGACTCTTCCAAATTCGGCGACATATAGTCCTCCACCCGAGTTTGGCACTGATTTCAAAAGCACGTAATTCCGAGATGAATCCACTCCTCTTGAAATGAAAGCATGCTCAAGAAACTAGAATTAAACTAGAAAAGCTTTAGAGTGGTCAGAAATTCTGGAATTTGTTGAGAGTGATTCGTATTTATGTTGATGTTTTCACTTTTTTGTGCTTTTGATTCAGGTAGAAGCCATAGTCTGTCTGAGCAAAGAGGTCTACGTCTTGTGGTTTTTTATAACCCTTTTCTTTTTTCTGTTTTGAGTTTTTTGACGTTCTTTTCCAGATCTGGCTCAAGTGTGCTTTTTTGACTGGTGACTGTTTTGTGATGTATGAATTATGGCTTACGCTTTATGCTCCTTCCGTCTGGACTGCAACTGAGACTCCATTTCATTTATATGGCATCGACTGCTCCCTCAAGAGCTGCTTCGTCAAATGGTTTTATTACAGTGCAGCTTCTAATTCTCTGTTGTGAAAAATAGCCAGATCAAGTACTGTCGACCGCTAACTATAATTTTTTAATTGTTACTAACCATTGATACTTTATAATTGTAACCAGCTTGCTTATTCTACAGCGGAAACTTCAATTGACATCCTATGCCTCGTCTGAACTTAGACCCAATTATTGCTTCTAAACAGTCTAAACATGTACTGTTGAGTCTTTGTATCTAGAAATTCGTTCAGAATCTTGCCTTCATCTACAGTCAGTTTTTCCGGGGTCAAGTCAGCTAGCTTCCACCCGCAGGCTCGTTGACAACCAAAAAAAGGGTCTATCAATCTAGATGAAACAAGATTCTGCTGCTTAATCGTTCTTTGATTGAGTATTCTTTATTTTATCGTTGTTCGGCAGACTTTATGGGACTGAGTCTTCTAGTTCACTCTAACGTGTGCGTTTAACTTCCGTTGCCTTTAAGACTAGCTGGTTGTATTTTGCTGTTTCTTTTTCTGTGTTACACCTTTGAGCGTATAAGTAAAGTAAAGTAAAGTAAAGAATAAGAGTGCTTTCAAATGACGTGCATAGTTTTCTAAGACAATCGAATTTTGTTTTGAACCAGCATCTTGAAAAAGAGGTGTGAAAAAACTGCACTGATGCTGTTACAACCTATTACAATAATTTCAAATTTGAAAAAAAAACCGAAAAGGCGGTGCTGGTGCGCTTGAAAATGTGCTCGACCAGACCGTAGTTGTCATCGTCCGTTCCAAGTGCCCCTTCACATACATAACAATAACGTATCCGCTTTTTCAGATCTTCAGAGTGGCCAGATACTCTCATGATCAGCTCCAGTCTCGGAAATTTCCTTCCGTTATTAAAATGCAAATTCCAAAATTTTTCCTAAGTCACGACTTTTTAAACATAGATTATTATCTAATTTCTCAACAAGAAAAATAGTTACAGAGCCTCTTTGGTTTTTCACAAATGTATTTTTCATTTCGCATCCATTACTTTCAGCTTCATCTGGTGTTGTTCGCATCGCATCGTTGCGCAATTCAGCAGAATAAGCTTTGTCGGTCGTGTCTTAATTTGTTGTACCGTCTTATGTAAGCTATCCAAACAGTAAACTCTTTGTCCGGTAACATCTACTTGCTCTAAAAGACTTTTTTCTAAGGTCATGGGTAAATTCGCTTTGACGACATAACAAATTCGGAAACTAGTTGAGGTGAGTGCAACATCTCATTCTCTGTGTACCCACTTTATTGAAGACCTTGATTCACGAAAAGATGTTTATGTTATATAAGGAAGAAAAAACTTTGTATTCTTGCAGGAATATATGCTAGGATTATGTTTATAGGTTTGTTTACCGAACACTGCACGAATGATGTGCTCTAATCAAAAATCATCACATGGTTCGGCTTACTTCTCACATCATATGGATAAAGAGTACAAATGTTGAAAAACCTTTCGATCAAGTCATGAGCTTCAGCACCCCTGACACTTTTGATTTGGACACTTTTCACAGCATATAATTTTTGTATCTCACAGTCAGTCTTCAGATAAGCAATTTTTTGCTTCCAGATTGATGCCTACAACTTGAAAAATTTGTTACTTCTTTCTTTAATTCTGTTTGTCTAGAACAAGCATCTTCGTACTCCATCTTGATCTCGTGGACGTCCGGAGTGCAGCTGAGAAGGATTTCTAGAACTTCAGACACTAAAGGTTTGCTTTGCAGGTCTTCTGCACATCTTCCTTAATATACCGTATTCCCTTCCTTCAGTAGCTAACATTTTCTTGGTGAATTGAGAGTTGAGAATAAGGCTATCATTAACCAAGTGCATCTCAATATGTATTTGAAAAAGCAAGGTATTTGAGTCAAACAATTTTCAGACCCGGCTCTATAGCATTTACTCGACAGTAAGAATCAGTAAGTAAGCGAATCTGTAGCGATCATGCTGTTGTTTGCTAAGCAGCTTACGGGCTCTTATCTCCTGCATCAGAGCATCCGGCCATCGTTGCGACTAGCTCTCGTGCTCGTCTGCTCCCTACCATTGACCGAATATCCAGCTTTTTTTATCGTCACCCTTCACCTTGATTACGGTACTGTCGTTTGTCTGCGACCGACTGTGTGCGCCTTGCGCAGGTTCGAAAGTGTCAAAATCGAGGCAGACAGGCGATAGGACATTGCAGCGCTTTGAAGTGCGGTTATAAACGCATTTATGCTCTTTTACGATAGCACCTGTTCGCAATTACGGGGAACACTGAAATTATTCAATGGCGAGATTGCTGACAACATTCGCAGATTTTTAGTAGTTTTCTTGCGCGATTTTCTATAATTTTATAAAAATTCGCAACTAAGTCAGTTTTCTTAACTTTTAGTACATATGTGATTTCCTTGTGAGCTGCATCCATTTGCTTGTCCAACACTATAACACCTTACAAGTAGTATCATTGTGATCTCTGTAGTAAGTTTGGTCTTGCATGTGAGCATGTCATAACCTACTGAGTTTTATGCGTCAAAAATCCCCATAGCTGTACAGTTTGGGGCTATCCAAGCGCAGGGTTTCACAGTATCGTTTTCCTGCGGCAAGCTCGTTAATCTGTTTATTGGGTGAATATCTGGGCACCAGTAACTATAATTATCGGAAGTTATACTCAATGAAGATTTGTAGAAGTACAGACTACAAGATAGACTTCTATCGTTTTATCTCTCAACCAGTGTTTTTCCACTAAGAGCGGGAACTGCTTTCAAAAACAGCATTACTCTAACAACCTCCGGACCAAAGAAAGCTCCCTATTCGTGATCAGAACGATAGAATCTCGTTGTCTGTGGCTTCCAAAAAACTAGTTTTTTTTAACTAAAATTAGCAGGCAAATTTTCTCGCTTTAGTTGTGCCTTCTTTCAAAGTCAAGATAAATCTTTGTATCCAGATATTTTCCCGTTACTCTCTTTTTAATACACATCAAGCGGATCTTACCCAGAGAGTCTCAGCAAACGAAAAAAACATCGAGTGCACTTTTTTGATCACAGTGAAAATTTAATCCAGCTTCAATAAATGTTGCCAACTGAAGCTCCTCCTAAAATCAAAGAACCTCTAACAAGAAACTGCGCAGCATCAGTGCGAATGCTTTGAGCCACTACCGCCATATCACGAACGGTATCGCATTTCAAAGCACACACGTAGAATAGGGCTGCTCTCCTCATTGACCGAATAAACACCTCTTGAAGAAGGCGCAAGTATGACAAAGCTCAGGTCAACGGTGTGAGTTCCATTATTCATTCTGGGCACAGATATCCCGTTTTCCTTGGCGCATTTAACATGTGCGTAGTTTCCAAACCGCCGTCATTTACTTCAGCCCATTACGACGCAAAAGGTGACCGACACCAGAATCACGCTTCCACTGTGCTGAGCGAGAATTATGATGCCAACGCTACGCGATAATGCTTTGTACCCTTTGATCAAAGCGGTGACCATTCGCACTGAACGCTTGAGCGACAGATGCGGAAGGTGTTTAAGTACCATGGAACATTTTTCGGTAAAGGTGTACATTTGGTGTGAAAAGCCTTTGACAATCGTGCTATGTCTTTTATGTTGGGTTGATGAGGCTGAGGAAATCGTGAAACCTTAAGACACGACATCTTTTCATAAGAGTTTCCGAAAACTAATTCGCAACGTCATCGCGCAGAAGTCCTTGTTGGCTCGCTGCTTCAAATATTGTTTGCTCACAGTTGCGAAAATAGAGACGTTACACCAACTTATATTTTCATGGCATAATAACAGATTTAAGACTTTCTACATACTTCGTACAGGTTGAAAAAAACTCGCGAACCGGTTTGTGCCAACAAAATAACAGAAACATATAGATGCAGACTACGTAAATAATCACCGACTTGGTGATAGTTCGGTGACTTGACTTGGCTTTACACACGTTCTCCTGTTCGGTTTCATTAGACCGTTTGATTGTTCTCTGCTGGATTCCATAGCAATGAACACTTTTATTACATCAACTACTAACAGTAAGTAGTTTTTATTTGTCTAGATATCAATCTGCAGTTGCCATTTTATCTTGTTCTCTCCGCACAGTTGTTGTCATTGTAGCTTGGGCGCAGTTTGCCCAATTTCTCAGCTCTCCTTTTCAATCAGCATCTTTTTACTGGTGAGTACATGGGTGGCTGTCTGCATTCTTAACCATTGTCACTGGCTGTGTAATATATAGCTTTTGACAACTATTCCAGCAAACGGATTCAGTGGGGAATTGAGCGCGAGGTGCATTCTGGCCTGCTACAGAAACCAGTACAGCTCATTTTTTCGCCATATTCATGCAACTTATGTTCACGAAATGTCCAACATTGGCTGCTTTGTTTGTTTGATCAGGCGTCCCACTATGGGATTGTATGTTGCTGATTCGCAACTTGCCCTTGCCACTGAAATTTTAAAGTTAGAAAAGCTATTACTGTGATCTCCAAATCAGTCTTTTCTTCGTGGAAGCTTTTTCAGTTTCTGTTATACTTGTATTCATTTGTTGGCAACTTTTATGTTCGATTTTCTGCTATTGCAACTGTGCACTCGCTAAAATCTAAAAGAATCATGGCTAAATTGACTTTTTGCATGAATTTATTGAAAACTCCTGTTTTGGACCACCAAATATTTCACTCAGCGTGTCTAGCTTAGTAAGGCCTATGTTCCTGCAAAGTTTGAGCTTGAATTTCCCAACAAACTTTTTTTCATAAGCATATCAAGTTATTTGAGCTCTTCGTATCTCCGTGAACAATGGGCAGTGAGTGTTTTAGTCTCCTTCTTCCGACTTTGAATTCATAGACTCGCAGCAAAAGTAACAGAGTATCAAGAGTTTTGTGCTTACGCTAAACCAGTCAGTGCTTCTAAAATCTTTACTTCAGTATAGTGAGGTAACTTAGGTGTTTTTTCCTTTATTTTTTATATATTTTTACGAAATTTAGTGGACTTACAATTAGATCAGTGACAGCAATTGAAAGCCCACCTTACTGTTTCAAGAAGGACGTAAACGTGTGAATTTTTACAGCTAAAATGCAAGTAAATATTGAATCATATTGGTATTGACTAACCGTTTTTTTTTTCGCGAAACGTTAATTATCTGAACAACTAGGTTGCTTACCCGGCTCCGCTTGGCCCTGTCAAAACACTGTAATAAAGGTCCCATCCCCATCCCTGTACAGCCTTTCTCTGTGCTTACTTCCACACTTCTTCCCGTTCCCTGTGTTGTTTTCGAAATCAGCATGCCCACTTACCCCCTGTGCCAACTCCCAACCATGTAGTTCGAATTTTGCAAAAAATTGAATGGTAAAAGTAATTGATAATTTCAAAACTAATATTGTACTCGAAATCGTCATGTCACCTACCCCCTCCCCCCTGTGTGTGCCAAATCCCAGCGCCGTAGGTGAACTCTGCAAAAACGATAAAAATCGATAAAATCGATATCGATCGGTGACGAAAAGTAGCCTATGACACGCTCTCTGCCCCGAAGTGTATGTGTGCCAAGTTACTTACTTAGATACTTAGATGGCCCGTCCTCACGTGACGTGCGGGCTTCAGTACAGAAGTTGCCATTTTTCCCTGTTCCTCGCTTCAGACATCCACGATCTTCTTGGCCGTCGTCGGTGGCTGCGTCTACGAATCCCAGGGGCGAAAGTCGTACCAGCTGATTTCTCAGCTGGTCCATCCGTTCCACGAACACGTCTGCCCATCTCGTCGGTGGTCTTAGGACATTTGGCTTCGCGAGGAATCCACTCAGATGTTCTTAGTGTCCATCTGTCGTCTGTTCTTCCATTGTGTGCTAAGTCTGGCCCAAACCTGTTCAGAAAAAAATTCTATTCCGCACATATGTACAAATAGACATTCAACTTTATATATAAGATGGAGTATGGGAAGCGTAGGTATGGCAATACGCTCCTAGCAGTCACTAAACGTTCATGGAAACACTAATTTGCTACAAACACCTTCTAAAGCTGTAGGAGAAAGTGGGTTAGCTAAATCTGCTGTACTAGTTATTATACTTTGTGCTCTTACTTCAAAACTGGGAGACTACTGACGTGATGGCTAAAAAAGTCATTTTGAGGCGTTTTGAACTGTTACTTTTATCATTCCTAGCTAAAATCATATTTTGCAGGCACATAACTTTTGATGCAGTTGGTAGCTGAGCTATTTGCCAATGTGTGCAATGCATATCACAAAATAAGATCGGTCAAGGGGCCTGTGTGTTGTTTGTGTGTGCTTCTTTATATGATTTTCTTTGTTTTTTATGCTTTCTTTTGCAGGCCAGTGTGTTTTTTGTCCTGATTGCAAAAGCGATAATGAGTCAGTCTTGTTTTTAGCTAGATGACATCGAGAATACAAGCTCTGTGTTTGATTTTTCTGCTTCTGAACTAAGCATTATTTATATTTTGGTGACGACATTAATGGCCAAATTTCGAGCAAATCACTTCGAGCAACTCTTAAGCAGTACTTGAGTTTTGTTTCAAGCAAGTGCTTTAGCAGTCCTCTTATAAAGTATCATCGGCTCCCAGATTCGTGTAGAGGCGGGCTGGGTCTTCCCTGGTCTTCAGGATTAACTTGTTGAATCTCCATGTTATAGCACTGTATTTCTACTCTCTCTTTTAGCTTGTCCTTAAAACAGGAAAGTCCGCAACCCGAATCCTCTCGAATCTGGTAGCCGCATACTTTCTTCCACATTTTATGTAAAAGTAGTCATATCTGGAGAACTCGCATATAGCAACACGCATTGTTCCGTTACAGTTTGTGTAGAAGATTTTTTTACTGTGTCTAATCTTCACGAGCAAAGCCGTATTGTACCCGTCGTATCTATTCTTCGATGTCATAGAAAGAGATAAAAAACCCCTAGCCTGCATTATTAGTGTTGAGGTGAGGCATGATTACCAACAAAATGCTTAGTGACACTATGGTGTTTTTGTAATAAATTCCTTTATGGTGAGAAACACTCGTTTTGTGCCCTTCCTGTCGTTACAATGCTCGTTTTGCTCCACTTCTGAAATACTTTTATGAGTTACTGTGTCTTCTGGAAGCAGTTTCAAAAATATACTTTGTGTTTAAAAAGGGCTTTAATTTCAGAAAGCCTTTCAAAAGGATGCAACCTGTGAGGGTACACCTTAGTGTCTCTTATGCTGCTCACCGGTAGACTTTGGTTAGCCCTGTCCAAGCAGCAGTCATAAAAACCGTCTTGTGGAGACATCCAAGTTTTGAATCAACTCAACCGTACTACCGTAGTATTAGGTTGTAACATAAGTTTTGAAACACTCTAACTTCTTATGGCAATAAGTCATGCAATTTACATCTTCAATGGGGATTCAGGGTACCATTCGATAGAGTAAAGCAAGCTCTACAAGACACTGTGCAAAAGTTCGCATCAGCTTCGACCCACTGTAAGTTTGCATCCAAAGGGTGAGTCGCAATGAAGGCTCAGAAAATCGCGAAAAATCCAATCTTCGTTCAATAAAATCCTACGGATCTCCAACTTGCTCAAAAAAATTGCACACTACCTCGACATTCATATGTACCGTTTCCGAATTTTTTCGTCACGTAGGAAGCGAGAAAACGGAAATTTTCAAGTTTTCACAAAAACGAAGCTAAGGTGTTTCGCAAAATTGCGTAACTGTATACTACAATCCCTTAGAGGAACCGTAAACTTTCAGCTTTATACAAGCCCTAGTTTTCGAGAAATATTGATTTCAGCATGAAACATACGAGTGAGGCTTGTGGAAAGCTGAAAATTTACGGTTATACTTCTAAGGGATTGTAGTATAACAACCGCATAATTGGAAACAGCTTAGCTTCGTTTTTGTGAAAACTTGAAAATTTTCGTTTTCTCGCTTTATACATGAGGAAGAAATTCGGAAAAGGTACATGTGAGTGTCTGAGGTAGTGTGCAATTTTTGTTAGCAAGTTGGAAATCCGTAGGATTTTATTGAACAAAGATATGAATTTTTCGCGATTTTCTAATCTTCAATGCGACTCACTTTTGGATGCAAACTTACAGTAGGTCGAAGCTGGTGCGAAATTTTGCAAACTATCTTGTAGAGCTTACTTTACTCTATCGAATGGTACCCTGGATCCCCTATGAAAATTCAGTTCCATTGAATTGCATGACTTCGCCATAAGAAGTTAGAGTGTTTTAAGACTTATGTTACAACCTAATACCAGCGTACTTGTCAAAAATTCTGAGTGCTGCTTTGAGCCATGTACAGTGAACTAATCCGATTTGCATGGAAAGAGTACAGAAAGAGCTGCACTCTATTCCCGCAATGAATTATATGAGATGCCATTTGGCCAGGACTCAGCTGATTTCTTCCAGTAGAGTTCACATAAAAAGACTAAGCATCCAAACTACCGAGTATGTGCCAAGATGAAAAATAGATGCAAATAAGCATACTGCCTATGTTTGTCAATATACCGCGAATATAGTCATCCATTTTAGGGCAGCATGTTCTTCGCCGGATCAAAAATGGGCCCACTAAGCTTCCAGCGTTCATTCATGTTGGCTGACGCCCCTCTTCCTCCCTCCTGCATTGCAAAGTTACAGCTAATTTGAATATTAAATGGAAAAGCACTTGCATTCTATGGATGAAATCGAAGTGAAATCAACTGCTTCCCGTACTGCGAATTCAGGCTACACATGTGCAGATTTTTAGAATTCGCGTTACCAACCTCTATTTATTTTGTTTTTAATCCAGATGTTTGTATTTCCATCACCTGTGTTTTAGGTATATTCAGTGCATTACGCTTTGTGTAAGTATCGTCGACTCCTTGACCGCACGGGCTGGGCATCACTGCGGAGCGCGCACCGCGGGTAAAGAGCTTGCCCCAGCACAAATTCGCGATTGTACAAGTCAAGCTCTTGCGACATTAAGCCGCGCTGCACGTGATCAGCACAGGGCTAGGCACAGTGGCACCGGGTCAGGCTGGTTATCGTTTTTGGGGCGGAAAGCAAAGGGGATATCGTTTTTCCGGGGTCTGCGGACAGCCGCAAGAATGCCGCCGGCGCGCCACTGGCATGCCGTACATTAAACAAACAAAGGCGTGTTTTCAATCAAAACGCAATAGTATGACACCAAATTTGGTGTGTACATGCGCTTGGGGAAACCCGAACCCGGTCTACATCTTTTTTCGGCGTTTTATAGGCATTTCAAAATTTTTTGATTTGCTCCGCAGTCGAAAAATCTGCTTTTCACTGCTTTTCATATGCGACTCAACCACTCAAAAAGCTCAAAAAACTTATAAAAAATTATTCTATGAAATGCGGACACATGTGAGAACCCTACTACATTCCTGTACAGAATCTAAAAAAAATGACGGATCTTTAAACAGGTCAAAGGAGATTCATACGGAATTTTCAAGATCAAAAGGGACTTCGTTTTGGAATTTTCCTGGTGCCGGCTCGTGCCGAGCCCTGATTCCGCAACTTTGCGGTCCGTGCGGTCAATGAGTGGACGATACTTGCTTTGGAATCAGATTGTTGCTCCACACAATCCGAGGACCGGCATCATTCGCAGCATTGAGGACCATCGATAGAGAGCAGTGGCGTGCCGAGGGGGGGGGGGCGGGGGGGCCCCCCCCCCGAGAACGGGTCGCGAAATTTTTGAAAGTTACTTACATGGGTTATAAAAATGTGCAGAGGATTTGTTTTTACTTGTAAATAATTAAAATAATTTTTAAAAATTTTTAAAAATTCAAATTAGCTTTATAAAATTTTTTTTCGGGGGCTGGCTGACGCCACGCCCCCTTTTTTTGAAATTTTGGGGTCAGGGGCCTGGAAAAATTTTGGGGAACATCCCGAAAAATTTTTCGGAGTGCGTGGCTGACGCCACGCACCTTCATTGGAAGAAATTTTTTGTCGCACCCCCCTCCCGAGCCGAAATCCTGGGTACGCCACTGGTAGAGAGGTATGTGAAGCCTACAGAGAAGCATGCTAGGCTTGCTTGAAGATGATCAGACTAGGACAGAACTCTCGCAGAAGGATCTGCGACAAGTTTCGCTGCTCAACTGCGAAGTTTCTTCGGCGTCATCTTAAACAGCCTGTCAACCGTCAAATCCTCGAGCACTCTGAGAGAAGTACAAGGAGTTGAGTGAAGACGTAAGAGAATGTCGCAGAGTGACACCTTTTGCAGACAATTACTCTCCCGAGATATTCAACCGAGCGTTGACACTGCTTGAGGATACGTGCGCGTCGACGACCGGTCAAACTCTCATAAAGCTCGGTTTGCCTGTCACTAATACGCGGGGATGACTAAGCACTCGAGAGCGATATTCTCCGAAAGAGGTCTTATGTTGTCGATCAGCTGCCCACATTTGTAGAGTCCAACAAACCTCTTCTTACGGAAGATCAGGAGTTGGCTGACCGTGCTGTTCTGGACACTATTTCCAGTGGCAAGGGTGGGCTACTCTTTCTCGACGCTCCAGGTGGAACAGAAAAAACGTTTCGCATTATCATCGTTTCTCATCTCCTACATGCCGAGAACCGCAGACAAGGGGAATCGCACTAGCAGTGGTATCCTTGGGGATTGCCACAACGCTGTTAGATGGAGGCCAAACTGCTCATTCAGCCTTCAGGCTTCCTCTGGATATTGCTCATTCAGAGCACCCTGCATGCGGCATAAACAAGGGCACAGGGAGACGAAGGTGTCACAAGAAACTAAACTAGCTTGGGACGAGTGAACCATAACGCATAAGAAGTTCCTAAAAGCTTTCGACTGCACACTACAGGACTACAGGACATACGAGGAAGCAACAGGCTAATGGGTGGGGCCGGCCGTCGTGTACGCAGGCGAGTTTCGTCAAACTCTGCCAGTGATTCCGCGATCGACTCCTGCAGAGAACTGGACGCTTGCCTCAAAACTTCTCATCTCTGAAGACATGTTTGATCGCTGAATCTCACGGCGAATGCGAGCCCACCTCCTTGGCGATGAGACTGCCAGAAGCCTTATGCAACAGCTGTTGATTCTTGGCGAAGGCAGAATTCTGGTAGAATCAAGTTCTGGCTGGATAACCTTTCCTCCAGACTCCTGCAATACGATTAAAGCCGTGGGAGAGATGATGATTTCAAAAGCCTCCCTGGACCAGTGTCAATGTACACATCCGTTGACACGATGGTTTGAAGTAACCAGGCTGTTCACTTCTCCACTGAGTTTTTGAATTTACTAGAGCCCGATGGGATACTACCTCACAAACTTGATCTGAAGGTTGGTTTGCCAATCATGCTCCTTCGTAACATTGACCCACCGAAGATGTGCGATACAAGGCTTTGCATCAGGAATCTCATGCCAAACGTCATAGTAGCGACCATATGTGGAGAAGTTCAAAGATGAAATCGTTCATATTCCACGAACCCTTTTGGTCCTCCCGATACGCCCTTCGACTTCAAACGACTGCAGTTTCCGTTCAGGCCTGCACTCGCTGTGACGATAAACAATGCGCAAGGAGAGTCTTTGCTACAGTAGGACTAGATCTGGAAACTCCCTGTTTTTCGTATGGTCAGCTGCACGTGGCATGTTCGAGGGTCGGTTGTCCGGCGAACCTGTACATATATGTGCCCGAAGGGAGCACAGCTAAAGTAGTGTATTACAGGGCGCTAACATAATTGCATGCGGTAGTGTAGTACGTATTTATTTGTCGCATACCATTCTATTGGAAAATCCAAAAGAATTGGAAAATACAAAATCCAGAATATGGCAAAACGAAAACTCAAAAAACCTGGCGGTTAGCGGCGGTCAGGGCAGGTGGGTGGGACAAACAAGGAGCTAAACAGATCCAACTGAGCTTCCTTCCCTTGCTGATGAGTTCCGGGAAAAGCCTAGGACCTGTTTAGCCAAACCGTCTAACGGTAGGAACGAAACGGTACAACTAAAGAGCCGAAGTTGTATTCCTTTTCAAGAGAAATACAACTTCGGTTTTTTAGCCGAAGTGTAGTGCGCGGAGCCGGGTATGCCAGCTATAGCTTACTTAACTATAGTTATAGCTTACTTAACTATAGTTACTCATATGTCTCACACTTCCTCTCAGGTCATTTGATCTCGTACTCTCACATATTGACTATTCGACAACTCTTGAAGAGGAGAGTTTAGATTTTCAGTAATTATCTAGGGAAAAGTTATTGCAAAGAAATCGATTTGGGCTGGACTATTAGCTCCAAATCTTGCCGAGTAGATTTCTCGTTGCCTACTTTTTCACCATTTTGTAGATTAAGTCACTTGATATTAACGAGTTTGTTGCAAAAGGATCAACTGTGAGGAAGTTTGAGTATATAGCCACTTGGAGAAACTTGGATGGCATGCGTGATATTAACGCTTGAGGAGGTTAACATATAAGTAAAACCTCATCTATGAAAGAAAAAAGCAAGTACAACCCCATCGCTGAGATAGGGGATTTAGTTGGGCTTGAAGTGACGGTTGAATTTCCAAGAACTGCCGGCTCGCAACAGCATTAGACTCACAGTCTGTATATCATTGTAGAGCTCCTAAAGGCAGCGTCCGGCAAGATGGAGGTTTTGGAATTCTAGTGCCAAGCGAGAGTTGCCCCCCCCCTCAGACACAATATGCGCCAGGAGGAGGTAATAAAGCTCGACCTAAAACAAGAAGAGCGATCAGAAAGTGGGGAAAGTTACGCCTAGGGGCGGGGTCCTCCCACTTGTTTGAGTTTCTGCTATGCGGCAGAGTACGTATGCCGTAACGGTTGAAATCGTAGGGTCTCGAAGCGACTCTGCGTCTCAGCCTCGGCGGGGACCATCGAATTTCGAATTGTAGGGCTTCGAGAAACGCATGTTCTCGCCGTTTTCGCGCCTTCTAATGTGGATTTTCGGATTCAGCATTGCAGATAACCCCGGTAAGTGGATTTTCTACAAATCGAGTTTTTGCCCGGACACTGCCTTTAACGAGGAAATTTTGGACCAGTTTCATATTGATTTTCGTGTTCACACAGGAATTGTTTTGAGATAGATATCCGATTTGCTTGCAGCATTCAAATTATTGTGATGATATACTGTGGAAGTCACGTTTTTGAGAGATTTCAACAGCCAAAAACGTTGAATCAAAGAGTAAAGCCTGTCACTGCGGTGACAGTCCCACAATACAGGCATGGTGTAACAAGTCCGTCACTCTATTATGCGCGGTTCTAACCTACCTATATGTAGTGCGATTACCAGATTCATTGGGCATACGTCCTTCAAGAGACCCTACATTCTTCTTGCACACCCACACGAAAAACTTTTCAGTGTTGGAATTTGAATTCTAGCGCGCTCTGAGGTCACGGCGGGAGTACTCCAGTTTGAAAAAGAGGTCGCTATTTCCTCGGATGACACTTGCCATTTATTTTGTCGTATACGTGCATGTTAACGACTTGCACCTTCTTCACTCAATTCTTTATACGCCATTTTCTGTTTTAGATCTTATCTTAGATTTTCATTTGATAATTTTGAAGCTTCCTTCAGAACTACTGACGAGGGGCACCAAAGAAGCCGCACTACCGGTATAGTTCTAAGCCCCGAAACCGGATAGTGTAGAAAATGAACAAAAAAAAGGAATTGAATTTCTTGCGTTCCTAATCAATATTTATCATATTCTTTTTTATATTAAAAACCACAAAACAAGTTGTTATTGTGAGACTTATCTAATATATAAGAATCGTAAGCGCAGTTTAGAAATGCGAAATGTCGGAAAACCGCGTGGCGGTCCCCAGCGCGAACGCGCAAATGTGACACCTTCAAAAAGTTGTGAAATGAATGTATCATTGTGAAATGAATGTATCATTAGGCGGGAATCAAGATCTTTTAATCTGCGTAACTTTTTTTTCAGTAATTTTTCGTTTTTTCTTTATTCTCACATTATTTAGGTATTTCAAATTTGTTTGGTGGAATGGTACATGTATCGCGGTTTCTTGTTCCTGGGATCGGCCACACTATTCCAGGAGTGCTTCCTGCGTTTCCTAAAATTCCTGCTATTCTTGTAATTCCTCGTCTTCCAATGGCCGCATACTGGCCGCTTGCGAATTTCAGTATACATTTTTTTGCAATATACATTGTTAAAAGACCCGCAGGAATTGCAGGAATCACGGAAATAGGGCCGATCCCAGAATGAATGCATCATTAGACGTAAAGCAAAATCTTCCATTCTGCGCGCCTTCTTCTCCAGTACAGTTTCGTTTCCCGTTTGGTTGTTTCCACACATGTTTCCACATCCCCCGAGAATGGGTCGCGAAATTTTTGAAACTTAAAAACTTAGCTATATGGGTTATAAAAATGTGCAAAGGACTTGTTTATTTTTGTAAACAATTAAAATAATTTAAATGTTTTAAAAATTCAAATTAGCCTTATAAAAAATTTTTTCGGGGGCGTGGCTGACGTCACGCCTCCGTTTTCCAAATCTTAGGGGTTGGGGACCCGAAAAAATTTTAAGAAGCACCCCGAAATTTTTTTCGGAGTGCGTGGCTAACGCCATGCACCTTTATTTGAAAAAATTTTTTGTCGCCCTCCCCCTGGTCCGAAATCTTGGGACAGTCACTGTAAGATACTTGTGGCCAATACGCACATTCCACGATGCGCGCAGTATCATATGCGTGCTTTGCAATGACAGTTTCGAGGCATATCTCCATTGCCTAATTTGGCAGACTCCGGACGGGTTAGGCGGTTTGGACGGGCACCGACGGATTCGGACGGGTACAGGCGAGTATCGGTGCGGTCTGTACCTAAGAAGTGGGCGCCATCAAAGCTTGGGTAAGAATATAAGGTGGAAGTCAGCATCCTCACGAGAGAACCTCAAGGTAAGGATTTCAAGGCTTTGAAATGCAAAATTGGGGGAAGAAGAGTAGGGGAGTAGGTACTTGGGCTACCAACTCTGAATAAAAGGAGAGGTTAGAGGACTAGGCGTCAAAAAAGTGGGTTCTTTTGGACATCTGCGGCGAACGGTCCTAAACGCAAGAGGTGCGTATATCGCAAATTTCCGCATAAATCATCCTGTTTCGGCAACGTATAATCCTATATGCGGAAGAAGGAATGCGCATCGTTGAATGAGCTCTTGCGCTGGATTTCGGAGGAGGGAATCTTGAGCACCCTTCAGAACTTCGGAGTGAGAACTTTGGGAATCCAACATGGGATTACGAATGGGGGAGAGAGGGAGAAAGAGCGGGCACATGATAAGAAAAACGTTTGTGAGAGAAAATGTTTGCTTTCACTGAACAAAGAAAAAGGGGGGGCACCGTGCAAGCCGAAAGCTCATATTTTGAATTCGAGAGAGGGGTGGGGACCGTAAGCACCGTGACCAGAAAACCGTTTAGGAGAGAGGGTTTTGGAGCTTCTTTATGGCTTTTGAAGGAGAGAAAGAAAGAAAGAAAGAAAAAGAAAAAGAAAAAAGGTGGGCACCGTGCAAGCAAAACTCATACTTCGGAAAGTTTTGAAGGGAAAAACGTAGGCACCCTGGCCAGAAAACCTTCAAAGAGAAAGTAAAAGGGATTCAGTATGGATTCGGAAGGAGAGAAAGAGGAAGAGAGAAAGAGTGGGCACTGTGCAAACCAAAAGCTCATACTTCAAGTTTTGAATGGGAACCTTGGGCACTCTGGCCAGAAAACCGTTTAGGAGAAGGGATTTTAAGGTTTCCTATGGATCATCCTAAAGGAGAGAGAAAGAGGAAGAGAGAAAGAAAGAGTGGGCACCGTGCAAACCAAAATTTCGTATTTCGGAAAGTTTCGGGAGCGGCGGGATCCTTGGGCAATGACCAGAAAGCCGTTTAGGAGAAACGGTGTTGAGATTCTTTATGGATCTTGAAGAAGAGAAAGAAAGAAAGAAAGAAGAGTGGGCACTGTGCGGACCAAAAGCCCGTACTTCGGATTCGAAGGGAAACCTTGGGCACCCTGGCCAGAATACTGTTTGCGGATAAAAATTTTGGGGCTTTTACTGGGATCACGAATCGGAGAGAGGGAGGGAGAAAGAGTGGGCACCGTGCAAATTATAAGCTCATACTTTGGAATATGTTGAAGGGAACTCTGAGCATCCTGGCCAGAAAACCATTTGTGGGTGAAAATTTTGGAGTTTTCGCATGGGATTACGATGTGAGAGAGGGGAGAAGAAAAAGTGGGCACCGCGCAAACCATTAGCTCATACTTCGGATTCGGAGGGGTACTCTGGTTAGAAAACCGTTTGACAGGAAAATTTGGGGCTTCATCATAGGTCCTGAAGGATGAAGAAGAAAGGAGAGAGACGGAGTGGGCACCGTGTAAACTAATTTGTTTGGAAAGTTTCGGAAAAGAGAACCTTGGTCACCTGGAGAACTCGGGGACGAGGAAGATGAACACCATTGAGGGGAGGATTTTTGGAGATGGGCACCTTAGCTATAGGGTAATTAGATTGAATGTTGGTGCTTCCACATACATTGCCTACACAGGTAGGGGACAATTATTGGACACCGTGAAACTTAGGGCTCTCATTTAAAAAAGGAGAAACTTTTGGTACTTTGGCAGGAAACTCACGAAAGAGTCTGGCTTACATGGATACATAGGGGTAGTTAAATAAAGAGCGAAAAAAGTGAGGCTTGACCGAGCACCTACTTTTTGCCCCAGGCAGACTTCACGCGACTCCAGTAGTCATGCGATCTGGCTATTTGCCAGACGCCTTAAACAGGATGCAGGTAACCGTTGCTAGCTTGCATGACTTTTGTAAATTAGTAGAATGCCCAATTCTGTACTGTAAGAACCCGCTTACAATAAACTACAAACAATTAGAGTACTGCAACTCGCGTCCCGACTGAAATGGCGTCCAGTATGTCCGAGGCCTAGGACGTTAATTCTGAGGGGGGGGGTGTATTTGGGCACACTAGCAATAAAGGGACCACATGGATAGGATACTTTTGCATGCATTGGCTACGCGGCTTTACAGATAGAAGAGGTGGAACAGCGTTTTTATTCAGAAAAAGGAGGGAACTTTGGTACATCGGCCAGGCAACTCATGGAAAAGAATCTTTCTTAGGAATTCTGAATAAGGTGAAAGTAAGAAGAACTAAGGATCTAGGACACCGCACTGTTTATTAGTCGAAAGGGGGGAGGGGGGGGGGAGGTTTGGAAGGGTACTTTTAAGTATACCATTAGAGCTTTGAAATGGTTTGTCAGCACTGTTTATTAGTCGAAAGCTGGGAGCACTTTGCCTAGGCTTTCGAATTGAGATGCAGAACGCGAATCTTATGCTCCGCGGCATGCAGCACAGAAGGTCGCGTAGTTCACTAGTACAAAATGACAAAAATGATTGCTGCAAAAAGTAAATGAGTGAAATCAGTTTTGCCTCACAACAGTGAACGACAAGAAACGGAACTGATTAGAAGTTTCGAGTCAAAGTCATTTCCACCAAGTGATCGGTATCTAACTAGGCTGTCCTAAACATTACAATATAGTCACGTGGATAACCTATTCTTTTTTATTTCTTTACATTTATCTATGACTGTGCATCTAAATTATTAGGTTGTAAAGAAAGTTCTCGGGCACTTTTGGATATTTCATTTTCAAACGCATTTTTTTCGGCGCCCGGTAGGACTTTGACACCAAATTTTTTATACTGTTTAGTAGTGGGAAGCCTGAAGTTTTCAATACGTCTTCTGACTTTTATCGATGCCAAGACGTGTCTGATCTGCACATCAAGAATTGAAATCATTTGACCACAAAAATTTCACAATTCT
This sequence comes from Cylicocyclus nassatus, assembly GCA_958299035.1. NCBI lineage: Eukaryota > Metazoa > Nematoda > Chromadorea > Rhabditida > Strongylidae > Cylicocyclus > Cylicocyclus nassatus. Next base: position 23,848,472 of record CATQJL010000223.1, read on the forward strand.
TCTTCCTACCATTTTTTGTGCAGTTCAAAGAATTTCGTCCAAATCATGAGTGATCTGATTGAGAAGCTTGTTAAATTCTGAACTGCAGCTGCACTCGAGTTTTGCGATTTGCGCTCAGAAATTACAAGCTGTCGAACATGCCTCTGACTGCAACTTTTCGCAGCTGACGTCGCTTCTGCGGGAATCGCCATGCCTGGATGATGGGTCCAAAAGATGTGCGAGGCATCACCCCTCCAATGTTGCCAGTAATCAAAGATTTGGTCCTTTATGTGCAGACTAGAAGATCGCTTACTTGACAAATGGTGCATTTTTGGGGGCAAAAAATGGTCGATTTTTCAAATTTTCCGGGAAGATTCTTTTGCCGCTGGTCCATCAAGAACATGGGTGGTCCCCATAACAGCCTTAGCAACCTCTATATAACTACAGCGTCTCGACTTTCTAGCTCTCATCCTGCCTGAGATAATCCTGCACAAATAGACCACTTTTTGCGACCTTTTTCCCTTCTACGCATGCTGGTGGACCGCAGTGAGGTGCGGAGGAGCCAGCAAGACAAATATATGTTGTGGAGTTGTGGACAAAATTGTCATTGCATGGAGTTTGTAGCTTTGGAGAAGAATCAATCTGCTTGAAGTTACAGCGATTTGAAAAAAAATTTCGCAAATGCTTTACTTTAGGTTATCCGAACTTTCTTTACAACCTGATACTGCAGAGCTCTCTGCAATTAGCAAACTTTGGCTAGACTTGCAGTGCAATTTGTGCACCAGAATGCTTATAGAAAACCTTGTACTACACTACAGTCCAAAAGGTTTTTAAGTCGGAATAAATCACGCTGCAAAAAGAAGAATTCGCAAATGCTTTACTTTAGGTTATCCTGTAACGGGACGGCACTACAATTGCCGGATTTTGAATAAAGCGTAATATCTATCAGTCTCGCGAGGACAGCCCCAGCTTCTCATAACTAAAACTTGGCTCAGATGAGGGGTTATTCGATCGATCTGATGCCGAATATCATCTACCCATCTCATATGGTAGCTCTCTATTCTGGGAGTTACGGTGGGCACACGGTAGAGTGGGGGGGGGGGGGGAGGTGAAAACCACGGCCTAGATCGGCTTAAGGGGCGGGATCTATCCCGCTGAACATGAAGACATACCGATTTCTAAAAATAGTACCATTTTCCAGAATTACGGTCGGTGTACGGGAAACTCTGCCTAGAAGGGTCTACAAGCTTGCCGATTGAACAACTAAAGCTAAGTTGCCACGCCGTTTACTACAAAAAAGCCTCAATGTGGAGTTACGTGCGTTAAACAGACATCTTTGTTCCGGGCCAACTTAGATTAGAAAAATTTACGTGATGGCTTCATCAGCGAAACGAGCACGATGTTTTAGCAAACAAGGGAATGGTCAGAAATCGGAACGGCTAATCCAAACAAGCTGCATACCATTTGATGCAGCATAACGCTGATCTGATCTGTATTATATGCGTAGTGCCTATGGGGCGAAGTTATGAGCCGTTCAAGGCCGTTATTTTGCTATAGGCCGTCCGCCAATACAGTTGCGACCGGAGAGCAACGGTATTGCGTTCGTTGAAGATAGTTCATGACTGCAAGAAGCGCAGAGAAAATAGGCGGCAATACACACCTTGCGCATCCTCCGCGCCCTGCGTGGACGGCCCATAAGAAATCGTGCATGCAAAGCAAAAATTTAGCAATACAGCCATGCTCGGCTAAACTCTGAGCCAAAACAAGCAGCTAAGTTATTCATATTCTTGAAGTCTAAGGGTTATGTCATATGCTGCACTGACCGCAGCAGACTGCAGCAGACTGCAGCTGACCGCACTGACCCAACGGCGCTTAGTTTGCTGCATTCTTTCGTAAAAGAGGAGACAATTGCGATTACGTCAAAATACCATTATTTACGCCTAGAAAGTTCATAAGCTCTAATTTACTCTTTTCAATCAAATGTTGGCGATTGATTACTTTTGGTATGCTCATTCTTCTGGTTCGTCCCATTATTGCATATATCTGTTTTGTAATTTAAGCGTATATGTTGTTGTTGATTGTTTGAGCTACAACTATTTATCCTCTCCACCTTTACGAAATGATGCAACGATCTGTACGGCCATTGCGGTCAGTGCGGTCTGCTGCAGTCTGCTGCGGTCAGTGCGGCAGTTTGAAACAACCCTAAAAGTGAGCTGAAAATGCAACAATGTGCTTACAATTTCGCAATTTTTATGTAGGATTACTTTGCAATAAAACCGCTCACAACTTCGTCCACAAAGGCGCTATGCAAAGATGGAATACAGATTCGAAATCAGCGTTAAGTGCTGCATCAAATATTAGGCAGCTTTTTTGAATGGGCCATTCCGACTTATCCATTTCTTGTAAGCAAACTAGATAACATTGCAGAAATTTCCATTCAGATCTTCGTGTTTGATCCCCTACCTTATACCTATCGCAACTCCGCGAGGAGGTCCCAAGATGCAAAAAGAGCATGAACTTCTGATCAGCATGTGAAATATGTGAAATGATCCATCTAGACCGAATTCCAACCACATTAGGAATTTAGTCCTTCGACCGTAAACCTAACACTTCATAGAAAGACCCCAAAGTGCGAGTGTGATGTAGTATGTCGAGTAACCCTCTAGGCCAAGTTTGAGGAAATCCGATCCGCGACTCAAAATTTTCGCGTCCAGATACTGGAGGCCCCTGAAAATAATGCTCTTTTCGCAAGATGGGGTCTCATGGTTTCATGGAGTTACAGTATACACGGTACAAGTTCAAAGCAAAGATTTGATTTGAACTCCGTCTAGGAGTGTTATTTGGCACCTTGAACATGAATATTGCATTGGTTTCTTGAGATAGTGCCAGTTTTCAATATTTTGCGAGTGCTACTGCAGATGGCTGCAGTTGCGATTTTTGTAGAGTTATAGTGACTGCTCCAGGCGATTCAGACCTTGGGAACCCAATAAAAGACATATTTGCAAAATGATTGCGATAAAAAGCAGCACATATACCCCTCTAGACAAGTTTTCATCACTTTGAAATCTTGAGCCGTTTACCGTAACCCAACGTAATCCGAGAAAATGGTGCTATCGTGCAAATCTGAAATGATGTTCATGGCATAAGAATTAACCCCTCTGGACAAAATTTCAAACAAACCCCTGTTCTTGACACCCCCCTCCCCCCACCGTGCACCATGCTAACCACACACAAAAAGGTTTTCCTGTGGAGTGTGATATCTATTACCAGCATGTCATGCCAGATACCCTCGCCCCCTGGGCCGAGTTTTTCAGGCAAGTGAGAAATTGGCGTTGTTCTGGCATTGCGCTCTGTTGAAACCCGGCAATTGTAGTGTCGTCCTGTTACCGGATATCCTACTTTTGCTCCTCTTTCCCTTTCAGCACTATTGATATCTCTAAACGATTGAGCAATCAAATTTAAAAAATTTCAAAAACATATGGCAAACAACAAAACAAACAATTTAATTTTGAAAACAATTTGTATTATCGTACGAAATTAAGGCCTGATTAATGTATGGACTATTGCTAGTATGTTTTTTCACAGAATTATTCTAAGTAGCTAGCGACACTTCAGTATCGCGAGCAACTGCAAAATTGCGAATTTTGAATTGTCTTTTTGAGGCTCGATTCTACGAGATTAGTTAAAAAATAGCACATGAGTGGCTATCTAAAATGCAAATCTTCTTTTATTTCTAAGTACAAATTATGAACTTAGTTTGGTTGATAATCTGAGTAGTCTTACTAGGTTTGCATAGGAGTTTTTGCATCAATGTGCGATCTGGAAGCGTTTAAGTTTGCTAGCGATTATCTCGGTCAAATAACCACCTTCCATAACATAGCGTTTCTATGAATTGAGCACTTATTTAGACCCATAAGAGCATAAAATTTCTCCACCCTTTTGTTACCTCAAAATAGGCTAAGAAACACAATTTCAAAAATTCGCAGTCAAAAATGTGCAAAAAGTTCAAAAATTGGCTTGGTCGCAGCTCACAATGGTGCTGGGAGTAAAGGGGCTTTCATGACCATTTAAAATAGAGGAAATTTCATTTTGATCTATTCTAAATGGATTTTTCGCATAAGCCTTTCGCAAACGAGAGCTCAGGTAGGGTTGAATCATTTTTATTACACCGCTTTGTTTTGGATAAAACGAGCGAAAGGCAGATTCCAACCAATTTTCACCGCGATCGAATAAAATGGGGCTTGAGAGTCCATTTCTCTTCATTATGCTTTCGTGAATATCATTCCAGAAATCAGAGACGTATGCGAAGAATTTTTTGAATGCGGTGATAAAATTGCATGTAGTCTGTTTACAAAAATCCTAAGAATCATTTAATTTAGTGAAAAATTTATGCTGTCTAATTACAAAAAAATATGAACGTCTAGGGGTTGTACCTTGGTAGAAAAGGGGGAATGGCAGATGCTAAACACGTTTCTGCCTCCTCCACAGGAATGGTTTCTTTATCATGAGTATTATCAGCGCGCTTCTAGATGTGCTTGGAAAATCTCTCGCAAAGAAACTTTGTTCCGTTATTTGAAAAACGACACTCCACTCTTACGTAATTCCAATAAATACTTGTATCTGCAAAATTACAAACAGCTCCTCGCTCCACCCGCTCAAAGCGAACTAGGCATTACTGTTAAAGAGTGTGTCAAAGAGTTGTTAAGAACGATTATACTGCTTTCTCGACTTTCTTAACCGAGACAGAGGCCGTAAGATGTGCATGTATTATCCGCTTTGATCGCAATCCCTCTTAAGCCTCCAGCGTCCCATTTCTGGTAGTTGATCAAAATTTAAATTATGTTTGGTAATACAAAGATTATGAACCAATATTAGTGGGTTCACATCTCCTTGGCTGAACTTGCAAACCCTTCGCTGTCCAAAAGTTTTTTTTTTTGATCATAAGAGTGTTAATCTATCGCGAACAATACTTCTGCTTTCTTGAAACCAGAACACGGCGATAGTTTACGAGGCATCGCCAACGTATACTTCTTCCTTATTTATCTTGAGCGTGTTCTAAAATCGCAATCCTAGAGTAAAATGCCGAATCAAAATTTGATTGATACTTGCTTGAATTCACCCGATATGCGAAGCCTTTAATGTCTTTTTTGCAGCAGCCAAGTGATTTAAAACTGTTTGTATATGATTAACGTACTTAAGATATATTGCTGCTTGAAGGCAGCGTCCAGGCAAATCTGGACACATGGGGATCTCACGTGGATAGTAATTTTAGGGCCTTAATTAAGCCACTGCTTAACCGGACCTTCATGTAGTGCTCTAACGGCTGTGAATTTCCCTTCGAAACTGGACCGTATTTCGCATGGATTCATGGCGCAACGCGTGGGTTCTCGCGCGAAACTGGTGTTTCGCGCCATGAATCCGTGCGAAATACGATCCTGGGGTCCAGTTTGGAGCCGTATATCTCAGCCGTTAATGAGTCACCTCCGCTGCCGACTGGGTAGCGCCTTATAAGGGCCCCAAAATTAATTTCCACGTAAAATCTTTGCAAAAGTTATCGTTCGCTGTCAGTGGCGTACCCAGGATTTCGGCTCCGGGGGGGGGCTTCTCAAAATTTTTGCGGGCCCCCAACCGCCCTCGAAAAAAATTTTTTATAAGGCTAATTTGAATTTTTAAAAAATCTTGTAGCTTACGTAATAACCAACTCAATGGCAAAATTTGAGTGCGCCATGTTGAGTGAGAGGGAAGTTATGAGAAAAGTTGCAAAACTTAGTGTTCAACCTAATAATTGTGCAATTTTTGAATAAGCCTTGTTTTGCCTGTCTCATCATATATCTGCCCTCCATCCTTACTTGAAGCTGATGGTGGTCGTGCCTGGGGTCTCGCACGGCTGCCTAGCGTGTGTTTTGCACCTTTTTGGTGAGCATACTTTCTAATCATTTTAATCGGCCCTTTTTACGCCCAGTTGTGGAAAGATAATCAAAGGACATGCCCACGAGATGGGTACAAAGCTTAGGCGAAGCGATCACGCGGGACTTACGGGGGAAGGATACTTGGATGCCGTAGCCATTCATAATGATTTGTATACCAAAAAATGCGCTTTTGAATGCTGGTTCGTAAACTCTCTTTCATATTTGCGAAACGATATCTGAATGGAGTTATGATTTTTTTTCATAAAAAAATTGCGTTCCTGCGAAGGGTCAAAATCATCAATAAAAAAATTTTCTCTTCTTTCCAAATGCTGAGTATGATCCAGATAGTCTAAATAAATATTACTACGTCTAAAATTTTTTTCAGTAGCATCAAACGGCAGGCTGGAATTAAATCTGGTGATTTTTACTATCCAAAAGTAGGCTAAATTTTCAAGGAAAAAAGTTCATAACTTTCTTCAAAAGATCGTTTCGCAGATTTCGAGCACAGATTCAGAATCTGCATTCGAAGGCGCATTTTTTGGTATACAAATCATTAGAAATGGCCGCGGCATCCAAGTATCCTTCCCTTGTTAGACGCACGAGCCCCATGACTTCTGGAGAAACAGAGGATAAGTTTCTTTTTTCATAAAATATATTTTGATATCCAGTTTTTATCAAATACTAGCTGGCGTTTTGTTTCCCGAGTCAGTGACGCCGTAAATGGGTTTTAGAGAACGAAATGCTGTTCACCGCGATCCTCTTAGCCTCCAGCTTTCCTTCTTCTACTGCAGTTTAGTAGAAGAAGAAAGGAAGACCACTGCGCTGCAAGCGTTCATGGTCAGAATAGGCTGGAATAGGCTCACCTGCTACATAACGTCTTGTTTAACCGCATCCTTCGCAAAAGCAAAATGAGCTCTACCGCCAATGTTCATGCAAAAGTGAGAAGTTGTTTAATAGCAAATGAAGATATTCCTTCATTATATTTTTCAAAAATCTAAAATTTGATGTGAGGACCCAGCCCAGCAAGTCGCCGCAAAAGGTAATCTGGAGTCTCCATCGAGGTTGAAAACATATGGTTAAAAGATTTAGCTCGAATGGCAGGTGTACCTAGATCAATCAGAATATTACAGAGATCGATTCATGCTAGAATGCCAAGGGCACGCCGCCGGCATGCTTAGTCTTTACTCCACTGTTCACTAGCATGCCGCCTTCTGCCACTCGCATGCCGAAGGCATGTCCGGTATGTCGCCCGACATGTTGGTGCTAACGCAGCGCCGAAATATGAATTTTGCCCCAAACAAACGAAACCCTCAACTTCTCAGTTGATCGTTTGTAAAACTTGTAGCAGTTTTTTGCAGATTTGTTTACGTTAACATTGGGAGGCCAAAAGCTGACGTACTAATGCATGTTTCAAAAGCGCGGGTTAGCAAGTATATCGACTGCATGGCATAACCTACGCATGCATGATAACGTGATTTTTATTCAAAGAACACTACAAACTTCGATGTCCTCAATCTTCAGTCTTGTTTAATCTTCGGCATTATACCTGATTTGCAGTTTACGATACACTTGAACCTGTCCTGTATCTTCTCATGAAGTTTCCAGCACAAAGCTTTGCACTGAAAAGAATACGAGAGTTTGTCGATATTTTCCTCTTGCGATTAAGCTCAACGCTCGTACCTCAGCGAAGCTTAGTCTTGGCTTTTCACTTGTACTTCGACCGCTAAGACTTCTACTACGGCCTGGGCTTGAACCACGGCCATCAATAGTATTGAAACTTAGCAGAAGTATGAGGAAAGCGATTGGCCACATATGCAACGAAATCCTAAAAGAAAGCATGTTGTGCTCACAGAACTCATGAGTCAGTTCGCTTTGTATGGTGCTGACCAAAGCTATTTGTTTTTACGCATGTTAGAAAACTAATGTGTAAATAAAAGTCTGATTATTTTCTCTTCGCATCAATTTAATTCATACAATAAAGAGGTTCCACCAAGCTAGGGTCAAACGGCTCTACTCGGGGTCATATTGGGATGAGTGGACGGAGTCGATATCGTAGTTAACAGTAGGATGCAGATTTTTTCGAAAGGATGAGAAAATACCATCGCGCACTCAGACTTTGATAGTAGGTAGAGCGGAACGTTAGTCAAAATATCCCAAAACTATTTTGAATTTTGAAAACGAAGTTGCATGCATTTTTCGAAAACTACTGAATTTTGAGAATTTTCGGAGTTATAAGCCACCTGCACAACCTGCACCCAAATGTGCACAAACGTATTAACAGATTTTCTGTTTTATACAGAATGTCCCAAAAAATATATCCACTGTTTGATTGTTAATAACTCTCTTATTATGGGGTCTTTCGAGAAGAGGTAAGCGCCATTTTGTAGAGCTGGTTTCAACTTAGATTTGCAGTATAGAGCGAATCACCGACCGCTCTTCATTACTGTAAGATTACGGTAGGAACTTGAAACATATGGTGTCAATGTGGAAAAAGCTGCCATTTCAAAACTTTTCAAAAAAGTGTGAAAACTTGTGTAATAGGGTTTTTATAGACACTGAGTTCAACATTCAACTATTCACAAGATTGCGGAGCTTTCTAAACGGTGTAACCGCACTTTTTAGGAACACTGAAAAAATGGCCGCTACCTCTTACCTGGCAAAACTCTTCAATGAAGCGTCATAATAAGTTAGAAACTTTACAGTTAGAATCAGCAACTCTGGTTGGCCTAGTGTAAAAGTTTTCAAGCTGTTTTGATTCCTTTCTGAGGCAAAATATGGTCTTTCATGGCCTAAAACCTTCTTTCAAGTTTCTACCGTAATCCTACGGTAAGGAAGAAAGATGGACGATTCGCTCTATACTTTAAATCTAATGAAGCCAGCTCTACAAAATGGCGCTTACCGCTTCTCGAAAGACCTCATAATAAGAGAGTTATTAGCAATCAAACAGTGGATACATTTTTTGGGACACCCTGTATATATAGAGATTTAAAGCCGCTCGCAGCCTAGACCATGCGCAGTAATCCGGAATCGTGTAAAAAGTGTTGCTAGAAGTTGACCCATTCGGCTCACTGAGAAAGAAATAAAATTTGGGGGCAAGTCGAGTCTTCACAAATTTGAGCGAGTCGTCGTACGCAAGGCTGCAGGGGACAACCTTCCATGACTAAAGAGTCAAAGCACAAATTCCTCGAGCCTTTACATACGGAGGTTCTTTGGCCTGCTAAACGCGAATATCATATTCATTTGTTGAATCAACGCCTCTATGCTTGTTTAGGGTGAAACTCCATCGTACGCCTGCAGTAGTCTTACAAAAAAGCACTTACCACGCAACTTTTGTATCGTCTTGGTGATTAGCATGTTGGATAACTCCCCTGTGCCAAGTTTCAGCCAAATCTGTCGAACTTTATAATTTTTTCCCTTGTACCATATACTTACCGTTACCCTCAGTGCGACGTCGAAATTTTGTAGAACAGTAGCTGCGTTTGTAGCATACGTCATCACCAACAATGTGACAAAATTTGAGTGCGCCATGTTGAGTGAGGGGAAAGTTATTGAATAAGTTGCAAAATTTAGTTTCCTACCTAATATCTATCCTTAATCGCTTTTTTTCGCGATTTACATAACGCAGACTAGGAATGCTACCGTAACCTAATATTTTCGCAGCATTTCCATTTGCACAGGAAAGGAAAAACGACTATATCTTTCCCTAAAAGTAACGATCTCAAATAAATTTTTTACTATTAAGAAAGAAGATTGAGCAATAGCAACGATATAAAAAATGCAGAAATTTGAATGTTTGAAGGTAAGTTAAAGGGGTGTGGCAGAACCCCTAAAAAGCTGTTGCCGCCACAGCTTCTTAGGGGTTATGCCACACCCCTTTGATTTACATGCAAAGGGAATTTTAGGAAACAAATCAGGCACAAATAGCAAAAATCTCGTAGTTTGTGTAGAAGTGATTAGAGCTCAATTCGTCTTCTTTCATTTGAGCAATAGTTGCTGGGAGCACAACCACTGCAAGCGAAAAACAGGACGAACGAGATTTTGGCTGGCTCCTTGTTCCATAGTTTAATGGTAATTTTGAGCAGGATTCATGGCATAGGCAAATAGGGAGTAGTGCTCTCTACTGAGTACAAGAAGAGGTAGCTAATTCGCTTTTGGAATATAGATAGCCTTGTTTGCAAATGACCAATCTACTTGGGTGACCCAATATTGGGAAACCCCAAAATCCGCTAAAACTTGGCCCACAGGGATTATCTGACGTGATAATCACAAATATGTTACTAATTATTTCAGGTAAAGTCCTTATGTCATCCCCACGGTAGGCAAACGAAAACGAAGGGGGGGGGGGGTATCGAGGCACTTAGGAGGGTGGGGGAGGGGGAGGGTGGAAAGGGAATCGTATTCGACGGTTGTGTGCTACACCTCTTGCTCAACCCTGGTAATGAGCAACGCCATGCAAAGATTTAGCAACTTCAAAATTCTTAAACCGCCATCGTACACCTACCGCCGTACCCTCAAAAAGGAGCCTCTACCATCCAAATCGTGCGCTTTTCAGAGTCAGCAAACAAACTGTTTATGCACTCGAAACGTAATCATATCGCAGGCAAATAATTGTTTGAAAGTGCTGCCGAAATTGCGACCATCGCATTCTTCAAGGTGCTTTCAATTTATGAATCAGTACAAGACGAGAACAGGGCAAAATAGTCAAAAACACCTAATGGAGAATCTGCATGGCGCTAGTAAATAAGGTAGAACCTAAAAATTTTCATCTGAGAGTCGATACGTTAGGCAAACCCTCAGAGATTAACTCAGCCATTCCAAACAAGTTGTATACCATCAGACTCGTCTTAAGACGCTGATTCAAATATATGTTCAAATATATCGTTCAATATTATAATTTTCAATATATCAAACAGCTTCCAACTTTCCTGTACACAATAGCGCTGGAACTCATTGTCATTCCACGATCAGGTAGGGCAGTGAAAGCGATGTGATTCAGGGAGTATTGGCTCTGCGTTACAGGAGTAAAAGAAAACGGAAACGCAGATAAGTTGAGTCTTTTGGAGGAGCAACAAATTTGTTCTTTGTTGAGCCGCTCAAAAACACGGTGCGGTCGAAGCCGGGCATGTCAGCTAGTAAACTTATATTTAAGATCAGCGTTTTAAGGCAAGTCGAATGATATACAGCATGTTTGGAATGACTAGATTGAGTGTGATCATCTCCTATCAAGTTTCTGAACAGCCCATTTTGTTTGCTTACATCTGGAGTGGTATGTATTAATTTCTCGTTTGGTTAGGTGTTTCCGAACAAGTCCGTAATCCACTTAGACGCAAGCGCTCACGCCCATAATGCGGGAACGTGGGCGCCCGACGTGCAAGTGCCCGGTCAGGCAGAATCGGGTAGGTCTGCAAGGACTGGTTATCAACCCGTTCTTGCTTGACTATAATCTGTGTAAAATGGCGCGTCTCTAGGATTAGATCGCCGAAAATGGTAGTAAATCGAACGCCTTCACTAATAAGCGAGTAAGAATTGAAATTTTTATGCAAGAGATTTGTTCGATTCGAAATTTTATATGATTTATTGTGAAATTTGCATAAATTTCAGAGCCCGCTCTATCCAGTCCGGGCTCTGCACCCCTTGATCTCGTACCAAATCAAACCCTCAAATCAGACAAATCTCTTGCATTAAAACAATTTCCATAAATCAGACAAATCTCTTGCATTAAAACAATTTCCATATCTTGCTCGCTGATTGGTAAATGAATTGTACGTACTAATGTTTTTGGCCACCCAATGATAGAGACCGCTATAACAGTTTGTAGTCAGGCGAGATTGAGCAGATGACCAAATGTTGCAGACTTACCCGATTCTACCTGACAGGGCTCTTGCACGGTCACGTTCACGCATCATGGTGGGTGCTGACGCTTACGACCTGTTCGGGAATGCCTATCCGAACTGGAGATTGATGCAGATTGATGCATACGGCTCAGGTTGTTTGACTATATCGAACAAAATCCCAGGTGATATCAATCGCAATTCAATCGCTGCGATTGTGAGTCAGCAAGTGTTATGATAGACGTTTGCCTAGTGGAAACAAAGACAGATACAAGAATAGTGATCCTTTTTTGTATAAGCTAAACGTACATATGGAGATCGAACAGCAAAGCAAGTGCTCCACTCAAAATTCTCAAGTTTGCCGTTAAGACTAGCTAATGCACTACTAGCTACCTTTAATGCACTACTAGGCACTTCTGAAACATTAAATGAGGCCGATGGAATAAAAAGGCCACAATTCTAAAAGCTTGGAACAAGTTTGAAAGTATTTCTTATTGAGGTTTTGAAACGCACAAGCAAGTGCTAAGCGACGAAAGATCTACTGAATTGTTTCTAGGTGTTATTTGCGCTTGCAGTGTTATATACTCTGATGAGTTTAGAACGGAAAAGAGCGTTTCTTGGCAAATGCAGAATGCTGAAGATTTTTGCTGTTCGGTGCTCGTTTCTATCAAACAATCTGTTGATGTAATGCCACTTTGAGAAAATATTACAATCTTGTAAAAATCTATGCGTATAAATGTGAGCATGTGGCCACTATGGTAGTCAGCTCATTGCTCTATAGAAAGAGTCTCCTTTGGCCTGCACTCACAATTCTGTCAGTCAGTAAATACCCGCTAGCCAACGTCAGTTTGCCTTGTACCCGTTCTAATGCGCCTTTTTTACAAAGAAACACTACGCTCCCCTGTACAGTATCTCATTGTTAGTGAGGCTCATTTCAATTTTTGATTGCGAAAGATCGATAGGCCACTTTCAAACATCAACGTTCCATCAAGAGCTGAAGATTCAAGCTTTATTCAGCTGAAGATACAAAACTTTTTGTGACACTTCTACTTATTTTTTACTGTAGTCAGGCAGAAAAAGAGGATGCGGAAGAACATGTTAATCTGGGGGACAAGATTCCAACACGAACCGGATGGTATCGAGACATAAAGCACCGAAACCTTATGCTTAGATCAAGACTCAATAACTGCAGGTGCTTAAGCAGTCTACTTCATTAGCTCTAAGAGTTGGAAAATTTATTCCGAAAGTCGATCAAGCTACGGATCACGGGTAATGCTTCCCATACAGGTCCTCAAGAACGTTTTATGTTTATTATAGAACAAATCGTCCTAGAAATTTGTCGTTCGAACTATGATTAGATCTTTTCTATTCCATTAGATCTAAATTTAATTGGGCACATGGGTGGCTGTCCACACTGGGCACACCTCTCTGCACTTGGACTAATAGATTAACGGATTATAGTGGCTTTTCAAGCCATTTGCGAAATGCTCCTCGATTGAAGTAAATCAAATCAATGCAATCCGTTTTGAAGAAGTGTTGAAAAAAATTCCTTACAAAAGAAACATACTTGATTACACCGCCGTGTGAAAGGCGATGTATACCATAAGGTGCATTTCGAAACGCTGAAACTAAATCTGTCTCGAAATCTGAGAAACGATTATTTGAAGGCAATTATGAACTTTCCTTCGTAGAAAATTTGCGTACTCGCAGGTAGTTAAATTCACTCAATTTGATCTATTCTACCGTTTGAAGCTATTGAGGAGAATCTTGAAAGGTGTTACGCTATATTTATACCTATCTGAACCATATTCAGCAACTGAATAGCGAAGGAAAACTACTGTTAATGATTTTCATCCTCCGCAGTAGTGCAATTCATTTTTTGAAAAAATAACCATAACTCCATCCAGGTTCTCGTTTCGCAGATATGGAAAACAGTATTTGAATCACCATTAAAAGGCGCATTTTTTGATATACGAACCATTATGAATGGCCGGGTTTACCAAGTATCGTTCCCTGTTTAGACATGGCTCGTCTAATCTTCGATATCAAAACAACGAAATGAGATTTTACCAATATGAGATTTAAGAAAGGACGTAGGTAATGCTTTTTGCTTGGCTATCCTTTGTTTCTGATTGACAGAATTGTAAGTGGAGCTACAGCAGTAAGGCTGACCAGAGGTCCGGTCACAATTTACGCAGATAAACTTTAGCAAATTCGTAGTTTTCTCTGAAATAGGCATTACATTCAAACATTTTGTAAAAAAGAGCATCAAATTGCAAGAATCTCCATTATTTTGCATTTGTGAATAAAAATTTCGCTTGGTTTTCCGCTCAATCAAATTGTGGTGTTTTGATAACCCCACAAGTGGAAACATATCCGTGCGATTTTTCTACGGATAAAGATCGGAAGAAAATTAGGAAAGAAAGATGAAGGTGTTACTTTATTTTTGTTTTTTGTTTTAACGCAAAAAGTCTTATTTCTTGAAAACCAAGACTTAAAAAGGTTTATATGGTTGTGCTTCCAGGGAACTATATCAAGGTTTGACGTGTGGAAGAAGCACATGATTGCTACGGCTGATGCTTCCCTATCATCGTTTTTTTTCAGGAAGGTATCGCTGACATTAATATACACGATTGCTTGATATTCTGAGAAATTACATGAGCAAGTGGGGGGTTTATAGGATTTTTAGACTAAGATCCTACTCGAGTATTGAATTGGCGCAAAAGTTTTGTCACTTCCATAAACCCACCGCTGTAAAGGCAAGAAACAACCCAAGAGTGATGCAAATTCTTCTTCTCTTCAGCGGCTGTGTCACCGATGGGAGTGGCGCCTCACCCCACAAGCTCTGAGGTAATCGAGGTTTGCTTTTTCTTTCTTAATTTATTTTTCGAAGTGACCAACTTTTGCATTTGGCACCCAAATTTGGTAAAACAAGAAATGGTAAACACTAAGTTGTTTGGAAAAGACTTTCGTTTTTTTAACCAAATCTTCATAGAAATGTTTTGTTTTCTCCCATGATTTTTTGAAAGGGAGCTTAAAGTTTGTACTATCACATATCAAGTACTCATTTCGGAATTTTTAACTGTCAGTAAGAGATAGTTGTTCCTCAATACGGTCAAATTTTCAAACGTAGTTCTCTGACATTCTAATTGTAAGCTCTGTTTTCATTCTGTGATGGATGTAGTAATGATCGTGTTGTTATTTAGATACCAATTAAGATTTCCCTACGACAACAACAATAAAATTTGCACATTTGACACTTAGGTGTTTTCATGATCAAAAGAACGAACTTTTCCCACTTTGTCATAACGGGAAAGTTGGGGCTTTACACGTTTTTGCGCATTTTTCCATAGAGAAATAAAAGCTATGCTATCCAAACAGTACTGACATTTAAATTCTCACTGAAGTGTCTCCTTCCCTTTCTAACTATTATCTTCTCTTTGCGATACCTGCGAAATGCAGAAATCGCCGTGTTATTCAATTTTGCAAATGCGCACTGTTATATTCTAAATTTCAAAATCTCAATATTTCAAAGAGAACCGATCAGATCTTTGGAGTGAGAATGATAATCGAGTTTTTAAGCCACAAAATCTTGAAGATTTTCTTGTGTTAGGGATTTTTTTGGATTTTCTTCTCTTATATGCTCGTTTTTTAGAACTGAAGACTTTTCTGAAAACTAAAGAATTATTAAGCGAACTTCGAAAGAAAGCTGGAAAAAGAGAGAAATTCACTCTTATTTGAAAAGGCTTGACCTTTGTTGCTCAACAAAACCCTTTCAAAAGTCCTAAACAAAAATTGTATGGTAAATTTTATAGTAGTGAACAAAGAAAAAAAGAAGGGTTTCAAACTCCAGAGATTATATCGCTCGTCATAAGAGCGCATCATAATTATTGCTGAAGGGAGGAAGAAATTCAGCATTGGATACTTGTTGAGGTAATTCTCATAAAAAATTTCACAAAACTAATTAGACATGCTAATACGTGCAGACTATATTTTTGGAATACTGAATTTAGGTTACCAAGTACCGAGCAGATGACATTCCAGGGAACATCCGCGGTAGTATCCAGTTTCTAGTCGCATTCAGTAGTATGAGTAGTAAGTGGTGACGTTTACAGTACTCATTGCTTACATCACAAGCATATAAACATGACCTTTCCTCAAATATTCGACAGACATTAACTTCAAAAAATGGTTACTGTTTTTAAGAACATGTTAAATTTGCTCAGAACGAAGGACAAGGATTCGGTCATCTAAATGGTGAGACAAGCAAATCTGAGTGATCTATGTATTCTTTCCTGGCTTATTCTCTCAGCGAAACGAATTTAAAAAAGAGAATATTTCAGAATCATTGCGATCAATACATAATAAACGTTTTGAAATGTCTTGCGTTTCATGAAAAACAGCTGAACAGCTTTCGAATTATCTCGAATGTTTTTGTATCTCACTGTGAAAATATTAAAAAATTTGTCAAATTGAGCCTAACGTGTTGATTTTACCTGGAATCTACGAAAAATTGCTTTCAAATCAAAGTGCGTTTCTCATTAGAACCCTTTCGAAAAACGGTCGGGCTGATGTGAAAGTGAAATTTCATTTAGGGTAGTTTTTCAAAGAGTTTAGGGAAATGACGAAAACGTGTAAACCACCCTTGACACCTACAGAGAAATGCGCTCAACTGTAAAGTGATTTCTTTGTTTATGGAGGTGTGCCTCGCTAAGCTTCTCCGCCTCAACGTGGTGTGGAGCGGCCCCGTGTGTTGAACCGTAACGTACAGCCGTGTATTTTCTGGCAGGATCTCCCAAACCAATTCCCTCTCGAAACTTGCTCTAGGCAAGGATCGCTGACGGTGCCCACTCTGCATCCCTTGATCGGCGATCGCTAATCGAAAGCAGGGCGCGCCCCAGTCCTGCTTTGGAGAGGAAGACTTTTTACCCGACGGCGAGATGAAACCCTGTACATTCGATGTCACCTAAAGCCCCGGGTGGAGACAGAATCGATGTCAAGTTGCTTAGCGAGTGAATCTAAGCCTGCTTTGTGCTAGGGTTAAATATACCCTGATAACCTACGTTCGCGAATACGGGTTAATCGCTCCCTGGAGTAAATTCTACCCTTGAGGGTTAATTCTACCTTCAAGGATAGAATTTACCCTCAAGGTTCATTGATCGAAACGGGCTGATCACGTTCCGAGGAAAATCCTCACCGGTTTGATGAATACGGCCACTGTACATATTTCCGAGACAAATTTTTTAACTTGTGCATGGTGTAAGCTGAAATGCAATAAATAAGGACGTCCTCGCTGCTGGGCTTGCGATACCATCGTATTCTCCAACCATTTTCCGAGACCTGCATCTCATTTAAGAATGGGCAGCCAGTTGTCAATATGCTTCTCCCGCGTCATCTTGATATGACGAGACTGCCTGTCAAGGAAAACAAGGATCCAGCTCTTCTTGGGTGGAGCCAACTGTAAGACAGTTGGCCACGTAGCGGAGTACAAGAATGTTTCTCGCGCAAATACCGATTCTATCTTGGACATGAAAACGATGGCCAATGTCGGTGCTAAACGCTGACCCATCGAAAATCTATTTGTAATAGTAACCACACCAGCGAAAGAGTGTATATTGGAGGCACTCCTTCAAAGCATGATCCCTCTGGTGCTGAATCCATGAAGGTTCAAGGAAGTCCGATGTTCTAGAAAAGCTCGAGTGACTTTCATGGCGTCACTGTTGGAAACGCTGGCGTAAAGAACAGTTACGTTGTAAGACTTTACCACGCATCTTTGTTCAGTGCGCGTTCCGCCTAGACGATCTAGAAACATATTTGTACCGGAGATAGCCAGTCGACGAACTTCAGCAGCTGAGACAACACCAAGTTCAAAAACCAGGAGATCCTGTCCGTTGGCTCACCCACATTGCTGATATTCGATCTGGCCTTATAAACCTCAGGATTATTGGAGACGAAACCGGTCGAAGTTAGCAGGGTTTTTACCAGAACGTATAATACCGGATATATAGGCAAGTCGCACTTGAGACGCGTCATAATGTATGTATGTTGTTTATGTTTTGTCAACGTATGTTTGATGTAGCGATGAGCAACTTCCACCCAGACCTTGTTTAAGCGGCGGTACAGTCTCTTGAGTTCACTTTCCGATGACTCGTACACCGTGTTGTCTGCCAAGTGATTTACTGTGATAGCCATATCCATTTCACGTGGTAATACAACACGTACCCCTCCTTTGTCGCTGATAGACAGTCTGATCTCATCAGCACTACAGAGATAAAGTTCGCGGAGGGTCGTTAAATTACTGCTTACTCAATTACTGAATGAATTACATTTCGCTAAACTGAATAAGCGTAGAGAAGGAAGACTAGAAAAACGCGGAATTTAATATCTATACTTGGCTGAGCTCTTGGCAAGAAGAAAAGAAAACCACCAAAACAAACCAAAATCAACCATGTACCTTGTATTCCACCAAAGGCGCCGGGTGGTAATACGTTGTCAGGTGCTCGGAGCATCATCTAAATCGTACAAAACAACACGACCGCGACGACTCATTATGGAGACTGCCTCATGCTATGCAACGCAGTACGTCTAAACAAACGCGATGTCTCTCCCCCCCCCCTCCTCCCCGCGCTTCGACGTTGCAGAACCACGTCATCGCTTTGCAGGAAGAAGGACGTGTGACAGTTGAGTGGTAGAACCTTTAATATGTGTCGTGTGAGTTTCATTACGAAAACGGAGGCTTGGTTTTGTCCAATCATCTATGATTTATTTACTGATTCGCTTGAATCCTATCCCCTCATTCACCATCTCAAATGTACGGCCTCCAAAGACCCATCAGCGCTATCAACTGTACTTCGCAAAACAACAGCTGTCAAAGCTTTCTTTGAAGAAGTGAAGAAAGTCGTTCTCACCATTTTACACGCTTTGTTGAATGCAAAAGTGAAGGAAAAATCGGAATGTCACCAGAAAAGAAGTATAAGATCGAAGAGTTCGGATGTAGGTTTTATAGCGGAAACGATACTCTTTTTGTTGGGTCTTCGACTTTTTGTAAAAACTTTATCTTAATGAAGAAAGGATAAACCAGACGGACACGGAAATCAGCTAGCGGAACGATTTGCGCAAAGATTAAGCACATTTAAACCAACTGTAGCTTGCTCGATTTCTCAGTAGTTCCATGCTTCAGCAGCGACCCTGATTATCGCCTTTATCAAGCGAAGGTAGCGTTTTAGTCGAATGCTTAATTAGAGGGTTTGCCATAATGCGCCAAGAAGAAAAGGAGTCGTTTATGACTATCAAGATTGCGAATCTACGAGGAACACCATCAATGATTTAAAAAATTTGAAACACATTTTGAGAACGCTGAGTTGCTCGGAGAAAGATGTTGAAGGCGCAGGTCCGGAACTACCTTAGCGATTTGAAAGCCAACGCCAGTTGCAGAACAGCCTGGCAGCATTATTTTCGAAAGCAGGCAAGTTAAGAGACTGGAAGTAGCCAAGAAGAGAGTTTTTAGAAGTATGGGAGTGGCGTGCATACTACATACGGTTTGGCAAAACTGCTGAATGAAGTCGGGACACTAGTTTTATTCAATATAATTGGATGTATCGCGGAAAGCTTTAACATTAACCTTTTCCTCTCTTAATGCCTGTGCCGACGCCCGTTGTTCCTGGGGGAGTAATATCATATCTATGCCGAGTGTGCTGCACAAATTTTTCACGAAGATTATCCTTGCTTTGCCATCAGACCACTGAATGAGCTTAGAGAAGGGCCAGTCGCAAATTGTATGAAAGCAGGCTGGACTTCGTTTTTGGGGCGAAAAAGAAAAGAGTGCGTCGTTTTGTGGCCAAAAATTGCGACATTTTCTTTGTTAGTTAACGTTTCCTTTTTCAGGGTGTTTTATGTTAAAGGTTAAGAGCCAAAGGTGACTTCGTAAAATTTCCTGAAAGTCAAGCGGAACTTCGTTTTCAAGAAGCCTAGAAACGAACTCATGCCGGGACCCGCCTTGGTACAGAAAACAAACTTCGCAAAAAACTCAGCTACGGATGGACCGGTTGAGAAATCAGCTGGATACGATTTTCGCATTTGGAACTCCTGGACGCAGCCAACGAAAACAGAGAAGAAGATCGTGGATGTCTAATGCGAGGGACAGGGACAAGTGGAAACTACTGTGCTGAGGTCCTCGTGGAGCGCATCTAGATGTAGATTCTTCGTCTTGATCAGACTGGCCAAAGCTGCATATATATGTTTCCAGGAATGCCTAAAGGTCAACGCAACATTAATTTTTTTGTATTTACAACAAAAATATTAGGTTGTCCCGAAAGTTTTGTTCGTTTTTTCAACCTATCATGAAAAGGCGTGGAACGAAATAGAGAAACGCTCTGAACACTAACCGACGCATCTTTTCATTCTCCTTCTAATTGTCATGCTTCCATGCCAATTAATCTTTTGTTCGCTTAGATAGACGTCGAAACTTCGAACCCATGGTTTTTACTATGTCCAAGTTTGGCAATTTTTCACAATCTTTATTTTTGACTTTCGGAAAAGGTTTGACAACACTTAGATAGAGCAAACAAATGGCAATATAATGCAATTTTGCGGCTTCTATAGCCAGCCTTGAAAATTTTTTTGAATTATTTTTCTGATGCTATCAAACTCCACTTTTGGTGATGCCAAAAGCCAGAGATCATGAAACGGCGCACAACTAAGGTGTTACTCGATGCAGCTTTCCCTCCTCTTTTTAGTGAGTGTATATTCTCCCCAATTTGCGGGGCCCTTGGCGATAAAATTTTGATAATTCTTGAATTTGACCCCACCCCAGCGTGTACAAGTAAAATGCAAAATCTTATATTTCGAAGCGGTAAACGCTCATTTGCTTCGTAAAAATAGTGAATAATCGTAATCGGTTTTTGAAAGCTTCAAAATTCGATGATTTGTTAGTGCTTGAGGCGTTTCTGTATTTTAGAACTTCGCAAAAGTGGAGACTTTTGAAAAAATTATCTTTAAATATCAAAAAGCCAGCTAGATACAATTGCATTGCATTGCCCTTTGCTTACTCTATCTGAGGGCTATCAAAGGTCTTCCAAAAGTTGAAAATGAAGATTGTGAAAAATTGCCAAACTTGGACATAGTGAAAACCATGGGTTCGAAATTTCAGCGTTTATCTCAGTGATCAAAGGAGTTATCTGCACAAGATTATGACATTTAGAAAGAGAAGGAAAAGATGCGTCGGATAGTGCTTAGAGCATTTCCCTATCTTTGTTCCCCGTATTTTAATGATAGGTTGAAAAAACGGACAAAACTTTCGGGACAACCTAATATCAAACTTCTAACTTTGCTGACCTCTGAATAAGTCAACCTTAACTCTTTTCAAGCACATGTTTGTTGCATCAAATGAAAAGGCAAGGGTAATATGCATACATTAGAGAGGAGCATTTCATTCTATTATTTTTTTCCACATACAAAAGAATTTGAGGTGATATCTACTTGAATAATCAGTTGCAGAAATCTAAGAAAATGTATATTACTAAGTGTCCTTGCTGGAATCCAGTACAAATGGGTTTCACTAACCGGTGAATGTTTGCACACTGTTTAGGTAGTGTGCCTGCAAACAATAGCTTCGCTCTATGCGGCCACGAAGAAGCACCTGCATCAAATCAGCGGAGTGAAGCAGTAAAAAATGGAAGTTGAAAGTGAAACGCCGGGCAGGATCGTAATAGCTTTGAGTTAAACGAAAAAGTTTTTTCGCATAGCCTTCTAATGGTAAAAAAAGCGGCTCACTTTCTCTTTTCTTTTGCATAAGCGAAATTATTATCGTTGTAAAAAAGTAGACATTCGTATAGTTGGAGGCTACTTTTTCTTTTACAAATGGTTTCAAATTTTGCTACTCCCTTTTAGAGAGCAGGTCTTGCTGATCGACAGTGGTTGTTGAGGTTCAGCTTTAAACTCTTATCAAGCTGGATTTTTAGGTCGTCTGAAGCTGAGTAACTTTGCGTAAAGTTTGAAGGCTTGCGTTAACGTGTTATTAACAGTTAAAGGGCTGTGAGCAGTTACCAATAACTAGAAAGACTTGATGGATGATTGTTTCATGACAAAATCATACAAGCTACTTTGAAGTCTTTGTAATGTCAGTAGTGTCAGTGTCAGTTGCATTCATGATGTTCGCTGTAGTTCGTTTATTTTCCTCTCTGCCGCTTCCAGACTGTTTTAGGGAATTGAGCTCAGCGTTAAGGGGTACCGCTCAAGCAATATCGGTATAGTTGAACTAATTTTCAACTTTTCGGCTGATCGTAAATATGCTAAGCTTGGTTGCCTCAGAAACGGTTTGAGCAATGTGCGGTAGAGAGACTAAACAGAAGCAACTCTCTAATAACAAACGGGTCTTGACACGCGGTTGCAAAACTGACAAAGCAAACTTCAAAGAAACGAGAGTGTAATGCTGAAGAACGGTTCCAGCTTCTATTTATGTGAGAAATTCCATAAAATCGCCGCATATTTTGATTTTATATAAAAAATCGGTAATGCGTCGATGTATCGGCGAGATGGACGTTCTGAAGCATCACTAAACCTTGGGAAAGAGATAAGGGCTTTCAAGCATTAGTTCGAAAAGCCAAAATATCCAACAATAAAAATGGCAGAAGCATCAATAATTTCAAGAAACATTCGAAGATGGCATGCCAATGAAATTTTATCAGGCTGAACAGAGATTAATGGGACAGCTTGATTTTTATTACATTTCGGAATTTTTTGTTTCGAACAACAGTAAGCGGGCTGCAACTCAAACGCACCTACATACGCAAACTTCGCCTCTCATTCGTAAAGCGCTACCGTTCCTCTTCCACAACCTGTAGTGCCTCAAAGATCTGAAACAGGTTTACATTGGACTGGACTTAGGACTAACAAGGGAATGGTCAGAAGTCAAAATGGCCAATAGAGACAAGCTGCATACCGTTGGATGCAGCATAAAGTGCTGACTTTAAATCAGTCTTCCTTGTCTGCAGAGCGCTTTTGTGAACGAAATTTACGAGCCTTGAAGGCCATTATTTTGCTAAGAAATTGTGCGTGTAAAGTGCAAACTTGGCCGTACAAACCATTCTCAACTCAGTGTTGGACCAAAACATGCAACTAGGCCACTTCATATAACCCGTACCTGGAGGTGGGCAGAAAGAGCAATAATGTGCTTAATTTTGCAATTTTTGTATACGGTTTTTGCGCAATAAAGCTGCTCATAACTTCGCCTACAAAAGCGCTCTGCAGATAAGGAAGACAGATTTAGAGTAAGCGTTTTATACTACTTCTAATGATATGCAGCTTGTATGGATTGTCCACTTCGACTTCTGACCATTCCCTTGTAAGCCAAAATTGTCAGCTTATTTCAATATTTTTTTCACAGGCCTCGAAACCCTAAATAGTAGAGTTTTGATTTACTCCGTACTGAAGAGCTAAACGTCTGAAACTAATCAGCAGTAGGCCTACCCGTGCGCTTACAAAAACAAGAATAGTGAAGCTTCGATGGTTGCTTCTTTGAAAAATTATGGGCCACAGAATGGCCAAAACGACTATCATAACGAGGCAACGGCAAACTCTTTCTGAGCATCCATAAATACGTCCCTGAGCGTTACAGTTCCATGAAAATCAATCTTATTTGAGTAATATAATCAACGCTTCTTTGTATTAAAGCTACAATTCTTTTGGGTATATTGGACGGTAAGTGAGGACACAAAATTAGTTGATTTTTAAAGTACATAAAATCCCTTATGTCTCGCGACGCAGAAGACCTAGAAAGAAAGGCGACGGTCTCAATTCTTCATGATCTCAGCTTGCGAATGGTATAAAGCATGTTAGGGCTTCTTTGATTCCCGGCTCTAAAAAGGACTTGCTCTAGTGACCGATAAAAGCCAATACATTGTTGGAGCTGGGTGGAGCAAGGTAATAGTAAAAAATGTTGTAAGATATCGGAAGCTGCGAATGGCTTTCCTCATATTGGTTCGTAAGCCATTGATGAAGACATCAATGGCAATTTGCGATGTCAGCTTCTTGTCTCATTTCTGATAGGCGGACCTTACCCGCAAACTCTCCAACCGAATCTTTTCCCTGGGTGAGACCATGTAGTTCATCTCGTATATTACTAAAGACTGCTTCATTCTTACATTTCTTTGCCAGCTGGAGGACTAAATCATCCCACTCTATGGTGTTAGCATCCTCTATGGAGTTATATTTGACTTCTACGGATCCCGAGAGGATCATGGGCAGCAGGCTTTTAGCGTTAATATATGAAATATCAAACCTCCTACTGCATCCACATATTCCTCGAGGAACTTCTTAAAAATTCTATCTCCAACACCGGAGAATTTCTCAATCCGGTCATTAAGAATTTTGTGTGATCGGTAAATAGGATTGTCCGGCTCATGGGGGCGTCTCCGCGAACGCTGCTGATGTTGCTGACTCTGCGCTTGCTGGTTCTGTTGGTTCTGTTGGTTATTTTGCTGAGCTCCTAATCCGTCTTGCTCGTTTTGAGCCAGCTCTGCTTCAATTTAAAGGGGTTTAGGTAGTCTTGTTTAAGCTGTTCCTCGAGTTCTCATAGCTGTTGCTGCAAAATCTTCTTACTCTCGCTCAGGAGTACTATACGGAAAAAACGGCGTTTTGTTTTGCTTTCGATTTGGTCACAGGTGCCAGCTGGAGAGAAAAATAGCGTTCTTTCTTCCACGTGTTCCCAGCCTGGGTTCCATTTTGAAACTTCATGCAAAAAGGATATAGAGAAACCTAAGCTGAGTTTTACTCTCAACAAACGCTCGTAGATGACTAGTTCAAAATGATTTGCAAAGGTCACTTCATATCGAGAAGATAGGCTATCATGGGGCCTGAGAGACTATCACAAAGAACCTTGGTTAAGGAATATGAGACTACACGGGTTTCGGCGGGACCATCCTGTTCCAGTCGTCCCAGCGGCCTCTGCCAGAGGGCCGGGTCACCAAAATTAACGCCGCCCTGATCAAGTTCACAGCCTCCCACTCGAAATGGGGCCTTTGCCGCGGTGGCTGCTCGGCTTGCTGTTCCGGGCGGTGGTGCTGTTGATCGCGCTGCTGCTCCTGCTGCTCATTCGGCACTGGTGCCTGCTCTTCTTGTTGCTGTCGAGGGAGGTCTGGCTCCATGCCCGATCCGATCCCAATATCCGCTTCGCAGGAACGTAAGCGAACGCGTCTATTCAAGCGTGCTTATCGTTTTTATATGTTTATGTTTTTTCTAATAAAAAATGCGCTTTTGATTGACAGTTATCCCATTATTGTCAGCACAGCGTGCTAATCGTTGTTTTATGTTTATTAGAGCTTTTTAGAGCTTGCTTTGCTCTATCGAATGGTACCTTGCAACCTATTTAGAAGTGAGAAGTGCATGTCTTATTACGGTTGAAATTCAAAACGGGGATTAATTTCCGACCAACCTAATAAAATATGGTATAAAGAAACTAGGCACCCACCTGCTGACTTTCCTGATGCTACCAGAGGGCCAGGAAAAAAACACAAAAGTGCTTAAAAGAAGAAGAACGTTTCAAATCCATTTTCGACTCAGAACGCTTTTTGGCGCATTTCTACTTCTACTCCGATGATCTCTTGAAGGAGAAGAAGATCTTTCAGGCAGCGAACTTGTTGTCTCTGACGTTAGCGATAGTGATATGGTTGATGATGACGTGCAGGAATTGTAAGCTGTTTCTAACTTGTTCATCTTTTGGGATAAACCTTATTGCTTTCGTTTTTGTTGATGCAATGAAATAGGAGCACAGATCTTCATAAAGTCAATTTTTTTTATTATTTTTTTAATCCTAAACAAATTTTTTAATTTGTACCTAAATAAGGTACAAATTAGAGCTCTTCATACCACGCTTTTTTACCTTTTCTCTCTCTCTCCCCCCCCAGGCTCACATACCCCCTTCACCCTATAAGGTCGAAAAGCCGAGACCCCCTTCACCTGGGGAGAGCCCGGCTCCCCCTATCGCACCTATGATCAGGGCTAAAAGACTGAGCTGCCGGCGATGTCGTGAATTATTAGCCGTAATTTTGTCGAGATAACTCCAAGTTCCGTTTTCATTAAACCTGGGCATATTCGTATCTTGTAACTACTCTGTGCCATACAGGTTTGGTAGGTGGTCTTTATTCCAATCACATGGCCCAACGTTTCGACGCCTTCGTCTTCCTCAGAGGCCTGAAAATGGTCAAAGTGTCACCCGTTACTCAGCACCACCAAACATCGCCTCCAAACGAGCTAGTTTTCGGCTTTCCCTCAGTCTCGCAAGCAGAAATTGTGCAGAGCGAAGATGACGTACCGGAAGACCACCGATATGCGTGGAAGTCCGCACCGGAAGTGAGTGTCGCGGCAGACGAATGAGTCATCC
This sequence comes from Cylicocyclus nassatus, assembly GCA_958299035.1. NCBI lineage: Eukaryota > Metazoa > Nematoda > Chromadorea > Rhabditida > Strongylidae > Cylicocyclus > Cylicocyclus nassatus. The sequence goes on from CATQJL010000223.1 coordinate 23,874,568, forward strand.
TATAGATACACCATGCAATGTGATCTATAGCTGGCATAGCGATATGAAAGGAAGGAAATCAGCAGTGATTGACAGGTACTCGTTATTTGTTATTCATTTCTGGATTCTTTGCAGATATCCAAAATGCTTCCAACGCTTTCCTAGCCCCGAAATCTTCCTTTCGTAAGAAAGTATCTTACATTTGATGTCAAAATTGTCCCCTTTATGCATTTCGCTTCTATGCTTTCCTAGCGGTAAAACAAAGCTTTGGCGCCTTTTATGTGCTAAGTGTTCCTCCATGCGAATGCCAAGTGATCTTCCAGTTTCTCCGAAATATAATGATTTGCAGCTAAGACATTCAAGCTGGTACACCACCCCCACTTTCGCGCAGTCTCCCAATCTACCATACGGGCATACTATGCATTGCTCTGATAAACTATCGCAACCGAAATGCAAGATGATCGGCATGCAATAGAGTCGGTGTTGTCTTGTCAAAAAATCGCAAGGTGATGGAATCGCGTTAACTCTGCGCGAAACTTAATGATTATTGAGCTTTATTGATGGTTCTCATTATTTGCGTATGCTTACCATAGATTCAAAAATTTTTTGCGAAAAATAAATAGCATTTTTGAAAAAAGAAACAAAATTTAGTACCATGGTCTGTTCAATTCAATGCTGTTTCCGCACCCGCCCAAAATCTATCACTATTGTTTGAAAAAAGCTCGGGTTGATTTACATGATCGTCAGCGATTGTTACACAAATCAGTCTTCACTGAGTATGCTCCAAAGATTTTCGAAATTTCGTATATTATCGCAGGTTCTGTATTTCCTAAATAGCGCGCTGCAGTAAATTGTTTATAAGTTTGTGAACGTTTTTTTGATGTTAAACATGAATTAGCAAGCGAAATTTTGTCACAGTTTTATCATCGTAGAGGAGTTGTTCCCCAACAATTTCAATTATCAAGTGCCATTTGACTGCACCAACTTTCTGCAGGTGTGAGACTGGGACTATTCCCTGCAGCGATGCATTCGCGCCCCTCTGGGCGTTCGTTCCCACGATGTACGAGTGGGAGGTGGCTAATTTCCCAACTAGGTCCAACCCCTGCTACTGTGTCGATACCTTCACATAGGAACTGGAGCTCACTAGCCACCTTTTCCTTCTCCTTAATTTCCTCGCTCGTGCACAAATCTTTTGTTTTGATTGACTTGATCATGACTAGTAAGCGGGGCTTAGTGAAGTTTGCAGGGGCGGGTCGTAGTTCTGTCTAAAATTATCAGATTTCACAATTAGAGCATGTGTTTGATGAGCGATAAGCATCCAATCGAGATACGTCTCACAAGGGAACGATACTTAGTGTCCGTGGCCTTTTGTGATGAGATGTACACCATTATACTCGCCTCGAAACGCTGATTTCGAATCTGACTTCCGTTTCTGCTGAGCGTTTCTCTGAAAGGAGTTATGGAGGATTTTCGAGCCAAGTTTGGCCGCCTGCGGGAAATACGATCGGAATGCCATATACCTTTGGTTGGCTGTGGTGTAGTGGTTAGAGCGATAGCCTCAAAAGTTGATGCAGGTTCAGGTTCAAAAACTTTTGCGTTTTTCAATTTTGCATTGCCTCAATTAATCTTTTTTTTGAAAGCTAGGCATCCTCGAGGTAAATGCATGCCCTTACTCAAAAAAAACCAACGAAGAGTCATTTTTATATGAGTGCTTCCTATATTTATTCTGAAAGCCTTACAAAAATGAAAATAAGTGGAAAATCATGTTTAACACAGTGATGGAAATCTATGACAAAGTGATTAAAACATAGGAGATGCTCGCAGTGAGCGCACCGGATAAAAAAGAAGTCGTAGCAGTTGGCTTTCTCGCACTCACCCAGCAATTCAGGCGAAAAACAGTACTGTACTGGAATTTGAAATTGACCAGGATGCTCAATAAGGTAGCGTGCTGCATACCACGAGTTTCGAGTGAATACTCGAGTTATAATTAAATAGATACATTTTAGGCAAACATTAATTATTCTTCTGAATTTTCCATATTTTTTTGAAGAGGAAGGGCATGCATTTACCTCGAGGATGCCTAACTTTCAAAAAGAAGGTTAATGAGGCAATGCAAAACTAAAAAACACAAAAAGATTCGAACCTACACCTGCATCAACTTTTAAGGCTATCGTTCTAACCACTACACCACAGCCAACCAGGTGTATCTGGTACTCCGATCGTACTTCCCTCGGGCGGCCAGATTTGGCTCGAAAATCCTCCATAACTCCTTTAAGAGAAAGTTTCCAGAAGAGTATAATGGTATACATATCATCTCAAAAGGCCACGGACACTAAGTATCGTTCCCTTGTCAGGCTGCTGTAGTAGCCAGTGTATTTAGATGAAGTTTGTGAGCTCCTCCTCCATAATCGAACTTCGTTGATGGGTGCTTACTCTGCCATTCAAACCGAGAGTTAAAGAATTCTGCAGTATCGCTGAAAGTCGTTTTTACAAGAAACTTTCAATTGGTTGTAGGATAATTCGCGCATCATCAAGCTTTCGTAGGCCTTTTTGACAATGGCCGAAACTCTAGTCCATAAAAAATTCACTACCTTGAAAAACTTACAATGACCAATTCTTTACTCTTTTGACCCATGTCTGTATATCCTTCGCACAGTCGTAGTTCTTCCGTCCTCCTTTGATCTGAAACGATAATTCTTCCGAAATAAGCCTTTCGCTCGCATGTTATGCCCCCATAATCAAGGAAGAGGAGGGGCGGTGCAATTGGTCCGTACCTATGCTCCTTCCTTCAAGTCTTCTTAGGTCACTATAGAAAACTTTATCCGTAATGTCTGCTGTAAATTCTCTTTTACTCATTGGTAATGAATATTTTAGACCAACAATGGATTGCACATGTTTTTATAGATGTTAGCACTGCTAATTTTGCTGCCAGTCATTTCGGCGGAATCATTCTGTGGCCGTAATCATCAACGAACCTTGAGGTTAAAATCTACCTTGAGAGCATCCCTCAAGGTAGAATTTAACATCAAGGTGACTTTGCTATTCACAAATCTACCTTAAGGTTAAAATCTGCTTGGTGGTCAGCTGAATACTCGCTGACTCTTATTCAGGACATGCCATGGCGCATTAGCGGTGCATGAAGTTTTTCAATGTTAGTGTCCTTTTTAATTGCCAAATGAGTACAGAATTACATACTATAGGTCCAATTGCCGTGTTTTAGCAGGAAAGCATTCTAAGACACCTGAGCGCAAGAATGCTTCTTTCACAAGCTCGATTTTTGGCGCTGAAGCGTTAGTTTTAGAAACATGCTGATACTAGAACAACTACGCGTTCATTCACATTCATTCGCTCATTATCATGCCACATCTTTCGACCACACTCAGTGTTGGAAAGCTTCACAATAAAACTGTTCTAGCTTTCTAAACTTTCACAAAGCTATTTGCATGCATATTTTCCTTTTTTAAGTTGATAGGCTTTCGACCGCTAAGAGGGTAGCTACCTGTACAAATTACTTTGATGCATAGTTCATAATAGTTGCTCGCACTTAATAACTTTGCAAAACAACAGTGCTGAGATAACTCAGAAATTAATTGAACTCTGGCTTGATGTCATCATCATAGTTCCTAACTAACATTTTCAAAGATAACGAGTTCCTCTTCCGCAATTCACAATTAGCTGTAGCCTTGAAAGCAGCGTCCAGGCAGATCTGGATCTTGGGGATTTTACGTGAAAAATACTTTTGGGGCCCTAACTAAGGCATTGCTTAAGCGGCAGCGCAGCTAGTGCTCGAATGGCTGAGATGTATCTTAGAAACTGGGCCCGCGATCGTGTTCGCATGGATTTATGGCAGTTTCTCGCCAGGATCCAAGGCTTTGCGCCATGAATTCATGTGAAATACGATCGCGGGGTCCAGTTTCGAGGGAAATTCTCAGCCGTTAGAGCACTACCCCCGTCTGCCGGTTGGGCAGTGGCTTAGTTAGGGCCCCAAAATTACTACCCAAGTGAGATCCCCATGTGTTCAGCTTGCCCGGACGCCGCCTTTGACTGGTGCTTCTAAAAAGGTCTGCTAAAAGTGGCGTTCCGCTTCTGGGCGCTTTTTGAGAGGTTTTGGGCGCGCTTTTGTGCGGAGTATAAAAGGTCTCTATATAGGGAATCAATTTCATGATTAAGCATTTCAATTAAGTTTTATCAGATATATACTCATGGACTATCAGAGTGTAAGTGGAGTTGAATTTGAGCTGCACCAAATGAACCTCGTATGAGCCGATTCTGCCAACGATCGACATATATGTACCTTTGCGCGCAAAAGATCTTGCATCTGACCGTCTCATGGAACTAACGATTTGAACTTGCCACTGAAACTGCACTAAGTATCTGTATGTGGCGTTTGTGGTCTTTATTTGGACAAACAAAATTTTTACTCGCTTCAGCTGCAAAACAATCCTCCTGACTCAGAACAAAATGTGATGAACAATGATTCTAAACTATACATTTCCTCTGCGCCGCTTGCAACAATGAAATTTAGAAGCAAGCCACCTCTAGTAGCTAATAGGTTGTCCGGAGATTAATGTCGCTTTGAATTTGAAACGAAATAAGTCATACACTCTTTTCATTTTTAGATAGTTGCAAATTACCATTTAATAGAGCGAAGAAGCTTTACAAGTTGGCAATTTTGGCTTTGCATCGGCTTTGATCCACCTCGGATCTCAAGCCAGAAACTGAAAGATTCAATTGCCTGAAAAATTGAGAAAAATTCTAACTTAGTTCATAAGAATCTCACAAAAATTCTAAGCTTACATGAACAGCATCCAAGTAAGACATCTATACAATACCGCTCATAATTCGTCAAAAAAGCCGCCGGACTGCGGCGCACTCCGCCACACTCCGCCACAGTGTGGCGGAGTGTGGCGGAGTGCGCCGGAGTGCGGCAGAGTGCGCCACACTCCGCCGCAGTGCGCCGGAATGATCGTCAATTTAGCCATACTCGCTTCACAATGGACGAATTCTGAATCCGAGGACACCGTTCGATTCAGCTCGGTGAGACGCATCCATATATGAAGCTGAACGTTCGTTTGTCTGTTTGTCTGTACGTACGCTCCGAATAGAAAATTCCATTTCTGAACCGATCCGGACCAAACTTGGCACACATACACTTCGGGCCCCGGCGGGTGTCATAGGTTCCTTTCCGTCATAGATCGATATCGATTTTATCGATTTTTATCGATTTCTGCAGAGTTTACCTACGGGGCCGGGAGTTGGCACAGGGGGGCAAGTGAGCATGGGAATTCCGAATACAATATTAGTTTTCAGGATTATCAAATATTTTTATCGATTTCATTGATTTTTTTTTGCAAAGTTTGAACTACGGGGCTGGGAGTTTGCACAGGGGGCTAATCGAGCATGGAGATTCCGAATACAATATTAGTTATCAGAATTACCGACTATTATTTTGGTTGAATTCAGTGTGCTGATAACAGTATTACCATTGATCTGTCGCTGATGACACATAGACAGTATACTATAGGAGTATGGTAGATAGCCACTCTGATCGAATTTTGTTTTAAGATCTGCTCACACAATACCGCCCACAGAATGTCAAAATTTCCGTGAACTTCGCGGAATTCCGGGATTTCGCCAAAGTGCGCGATAACCCGGGAAGTTCGCGACATTTCAGGATCCGCGAAACCATGAGAAACGCGGAGTACGCAACGCCATAACTTCCTTCGCAATGAATATATTCCGAATCCAGAAGCAGCGTTGTGTTCAGATCGTCGAGGCAAATATTTTGATATACAGTATGCTTCGATATTCCATTTCCAGTTTTTTCGAATTTTTTCTGTGGAGGTCCTTTCGCAAGGATGTGACGCAGCGTCTGTGTAACATAAAAGATTCCAGTAAGCACTGCTCGATAGTACTGTCCTTATAGGTTATCGTGCGTTCAAGAGTAGCTGCAGACTGTCTTCCAAAAGAGATAGAAACGTTGGTGAATTTTGGAAAAATCACGCGTTTCTAAATTCTACTCGCCGTAACTTCCTTTGGAATGAACATATTCTGAATCCGAAGATAGCTTTGTGCTCAGTTTATCAAGGCAAGTCTTTCTATATACAGCTTATCCTTGATATTCCCGATTTCAATATTCTCAAATCTTTCTGTAGACGTCTTTTCGCGAAGGTGTAAAGTAGCGCGCACTGCCCCTAGTAGACTCCAGCAAGGACCTTTCGATAGTACTTTTTCTCTAAATTACGTAGCGCTAAAAAGTAGTCACAGGCATCTTTCCATGGGAGTTAAAAGGGCTGGTGAATTCTGGAAAAATCATGTCGTTCTAAATTTTTTCAATGTAACTAAAATATGAAGCTCTCTTGCTAAGCAGATGTGATTTTCGTGATTAGCAGGTCTGATAAACCCTTATAAGCAGTTTTCTAAGATGTTCGAGTAATTTCATTTTTTCTCGTTTTACGCCCTGAAGCTGGCCGATGGATTTTGTCAAAATGTTCATGCTCTTAAATTGTGAGAAAACTTCGCTTATAGAGGTTTTCGAACACCCTCTTTACGAAAATCGTGGTCTTTGAGGATTACAGGGTCTTCTTGGAGAGATACGGTTGACTGTAACTGCATCACGAAAGCTCGTAACTTCGCCTCCACCTCTCACGTGTCTGTCAAAGAACCTGCCTGCTTGCTTTACTAGTCAAAGTTACTGGAAGATGTGCTATCGAATGGCGCAAGACTCAGGCTCAGTCTATAAAATTCGCCGAGTTACGAGCCTCCGAAAACACGTTCTCATGAATTTTGCCCAAATGTAATGATCGCATATTTGGTTGAAATTTCACCATGAGTGCTTGTATGACACTCGCATTGCGGATATTATGTTCGCTTCGCTCAATAACTTCACTGTATTGAATATGGTGCTTGCGTCTGCTTCAGCAATTGAATATCAAAGCTGTTTTGTGGCTAGAGCTCAAATCACCAAGTCTAACACAATAGTACTCTGCGTTGATACCACTGCTT